>JBBGZY010001537.1:1467500-1785000 GCA_037952925.1 Lithobates clamitans
TCTGCAGGTGCAGTTGCAAACCAGCTTACAGTAAATGAGGTAATGTCAAAAGGCATTCATGTTGCAAACAGTACACAATCACATGCAAGGGCAATTAATGAAAACACTTTGAGGCTTGCATATGATTTGATGATGGAAATCAGCAGAGCTTCTGCTCATTTACTAAAGCACTGGAACAAATGCACTTGTAGAGTGCACATGCATTTTGCAAAGTGCAACATAGATTTGCTTTAGACAAATCAACACCACAGAACATTCAAGCAAATTTTAACGAGGGTGGGGGTGGGGGGGTTGTGAAATCTAGCTAATTGCTAATTAGCAGTACACTATTTGGAGTGAGTTCAGGTGGGGGGGGGTGGGGGGGTTGTGAAATCTAGCTAATTGCTAATTAGCAGTACACTATTTGGAGTGAGTTCAGGTGGGGGGGGGTGGGGGGGTTGTGAAATCTAGCTAATTGCTAATTAGCAGCACACTATTTGGAGTGAGTTCAGGTGGGGGGGGGGTGGGGGGGTTGTGAAATCTAGCTAATTGCTAATTAGCAGTACACTATTTGGAGTGAGTTCAGGTGGGGGGGGTGGGGGGGTTGTGAAATCTAGCTAATTGCTAATTAGCAGCACACTATTTGGAGTGAGTTCAGGTGGGGGGGGGGGGGTTGTGAAATCTAGCTAATTGCTAATTAGCAGCACACTATTTGGAGTGAGTTCAGGTGGGGGGGGGGGGGGGTTGTGAAATCTAGCTAATTGCTAATTATAAGCACACTAAATACACTCCAACAAAATACATTCAAAATGAGTAGACTAGGTGGATATGTTCCCATCACTTCATGCTGGGAAGGTTATTGAAGGAAACTATACATGCATGACAAAAAATAACAGGAAAAAATCCCAGCATGTGTGAGGATAAAAAGGGGACATTCACACTATATTGCAATGATGGGAAGTAGTGTTTGAAGCAAGAAATACATTACATTATCAAAGATTACATAAAAGAACATGTGATGCTAATAAAATAAAAATAGCTTACCTTAATATAGTCCTTCTGCAGGACCTGTATGATGGCAGAACAGGTCTCTGGGATAATGATCCCCAGAGCCTGGGGGGAGATGCCTGTCGAGAACTTAAGGTCCTGCAGGCTTCTCCCTGTGGCCAAATACCGCAAGGTAGCGACCAGCCTCTGCTCCGGAGTGATGGCTTGCCTCATGCAGGTATCCTGCCTGCTGATATAGGGGGTCAGCAAAGCCACCAAACGATCAAAAACGGGGTCCGTCATCCGGAGAAAGTTCCTGAAATCCTCAGGATTATTCTCACGGATCTCACGGAGCAAAGGCATGTGACAGAACTGGTCACGCTGAAGCAACCAATTCTTGGTCCATGAACTCCTCCTCGCCCTGTTCATGGACTGGTCTTGGGCTGAAGAATAAACTACAGCACCAAGCACATACAATGCACGAGCTCTACGACGAGTACGTACAGGTAACATGGCTTCAAAACGGTCGGCTGGTCAGAACGCACTAAACAGAACGCACTGAAGAACAGCAAGGCCTGTGAAGAACGACCTGAAAATCAGGAACGAGCGGCCAATAAAACAAAGATTTCTCAATGCCAACTGACCAAACGCACTGAAAAGCAGATACAAACCTCACAAGCACAGACTGAACAACAGTTAAAACGAACTGAAAAATACGAGTCTCACAAGCGCGAATCGTCTCTCACCAAACTTCTACTAACACGAGATAAACACGAGATTAGCAGAAGGAGCCCAAAGGGTGTCGTACGGGCTATTGAACTTCCGTTTTATAGTCTCGTCGGACTTGGTGTACGTCACAGCGTACTAAACTGGCGTACTTTTGTGTGGTCGTGTGTGGGCAAGTCCGTTCGTAAGAAAGTCTGCCCCAAGTCCGCCGAAGGTACGCCGGAAGTATGTCGGACAGACTGTCCGACTTTTGTAGCTGCAAAGTCCGACCGTGTGTACGCGGCATTATATGCTCACTCAGCTGTCAAAAGAAAACATCCGGGCAGTCTGCCAAGTTTTTAACATGAAACATTGTAACTACCGTATTTATCGGCGTATAACACGCGCCGGCGTATAACACGCACCCAAGTTAAGGAGGGAATTTTAGGGAAAAAACTTTTAGGAGTAAAGTTTAAGGAAGAAAAACTTACATTAAAATGCCCATCAATGCAGCGTTATCGGTGTCCATCTGCAGCCTTGTCAGTGTCAGTGCAGCCTTGTCCCAGTGTCCATTGCAGCCTTGTCAGTGTAGCTTTGCCCCAGTGCAGCCTTGTCAGTGCAGCAATGTCAGTGCAGCCATGTCAGTGCAGTTTTTCTCCAGTGCAGCCTTGCCCCAGTGCAGCCTTGTCAGTGCAGCAATGTCAGTGCAGCCATGTCAGTGCAGCTTTTCTCCAGTGCAGCCTTGCCCCAGTGCAGCCTTGTTAGTGCAGCAATGTCAGTGCAGCTTTTCTCCAGTACAGCCTTGCCCCAGTGCAGCTTTGCCCCCATGTAGCCTTGTCCCCAGTGCAGCCTTGTCCCCAGTGCAGCTTTGCCCCCGTGCAGCCTTGCCCCCGTGCAGCCTTGCCCCCCCCCCCCCGTGCAGCTTTGTGGGATCGCCGCGATCCCTGCCGTCATACACAGCCCTGTGTAAATTTAAATATGGTGCCGAGACTGCAGTGACTCGGCGGAGCGCTGATACACATAGCCGAGAGTCCTCGGGTTTCCTCAGCGCCTCTTACAGTCCCGCCCAGTTCCGCCCTATGGGCGGGACTGTAAGCGGCGCCGAGAAAACCCGAGGACTCTCGGCTATGTGTAGCTCCGCTCCGCCGAGACCCTGCAGTCTCGGCGCCGTATTTGAATTTCCACACGGCTGTGTATGTCGGCGGCGATCGCGGCAATTGCCGCGATCGCTCCGATCACACACAATTGGGGGGGGGATCGGCCTATAACACGCACCCACGATTTTCCCCTGATTTTCAGGGGAAAAAAGTGCGTGTTATATGCCGATAAATACGGTAACTCTTCCTTCTTAGATCAAAGGGATAGACTTCTATGTGAAAAAAAAATCCAGGTAGTCTGCCAAGTTTTTAAACAACATGTAAATGCAGGAAGTTTAACCACTTAAAGTCTACATCTTTTTCTGACACTTGTTTCTTAAGTTAAAATCAATATTTTTTGCTAGAAAAAAACTTGGAACCCCCAAACATTATATATATATTTTAGCAGAGACCCTAGGGAATAAAATGTCAATTGCTGCAATATTTTATGTCACACTGTATTTGCCGAGCGGATTTTCAAACCCAATTTTTTTGGAAAAAATACACTTCAATGAATAAAAAAAAGAAACGAAACAGTAAAGTTAGCCCAATTTTTTTTGTTTTAATGTGAAAGATGATGTTACGCCACGAGAATCGTGAAAGAATCGTTATCCATCTTCTAAGCAAAAAAATCGTAATTCTCATTTTAGCCAGAATCGTGCAGCTCTATCTTGGATCCTTTTTGGATTCTTTTTGGACTGTTTTGTGTATTTTATATGTTTAATTTAGCTGGTAATGTTGCGGCTGAAATTTGTATGCCCTTACTTTCCAGATGTTTAATGCTTGTTTACCTGCTTTGTTATGGTGGCCCTAGTCTTCCAGTTATGCACGGCCCTGAATACGGCTCTAAAGGGTGCCTAAAGCATTTCAGGCACTTGAATTACAATACTGGTATGCTGAACTAATCTCTGATGTGACCTACATGTACTTTTAAAGCCTGGTTGTACAAATTTGTGACATCTCAATAAACCTTTACCTGATTTAAAAAAAAAAAAAAAATTGTGCTGATTTTAACCTGAAAGGGGTTTTAAATTTTCTCTCTTTATTAAAAATGTTAAACTTTCCTTGTACAAGTTATTAAAATATCTATTCTGCCACCCCAAAAAACCCTCAGTGGAGTTTGTTGCCGCTGGTGAACTGACGGAACATGCTTAAGGCCCGGTTCACACTGCTGTGTTGCGAATTTAGCGCAAATCTGATCCGATTGCGTTGCGATTTTTCATTGCAAAATATTTAAGTTTTCTTGCGAATCTACTGCGATTACTGCAAATATTGTGAATTGGTGAGAGGGTATCGCAATTTATGTCTGGCCAATAGAATCCATTGTTTATGCTGACGTAAAAAATAGCTGTATTTACTTCCGGTTCTCTTCCTGGTTTTTGTGGTGTGTGTAGAGAGAAGCGTGGACCGCATGTATCACCATTCATTGCCTTTGGTTAAGGCAGCAGTAGTAACCACAACTGCTACAGTCATAAGAAAAAAGGTAAGGCAAATAGGGAAGAGGGAGGCCAGTTCAGGATCATCTATAATGATCTACGTGCACATGATGTGAAATTTTTCAACTATACTCGTATGTCAGTGGGCAGGTGAGTAATTATGTAAAAATTCAACTTTCTCCCCATTCCTCCATCCAACTCTACATCCCTCACCCCTCTATCCCCCCCCCCCACTGTCCATAACCCCTCTATCCCTCCCCCCCACTATCCCTCACCCCTCTATCCCTTACCCTCCATAACACCCAGTACATCCCTCTTCTCCTTATCCAACCTCCCTCCCTCTCCCCACTTACCTCTCCCCCTTATCCTAACTGTACGCACTTTCACCCCACTTACTCATCTGATACCTTTTCCACTATCTATGTAATCTTACCTCTTCAGTTTCGATGAATTGCTTCGACTCATCTACAGCAATTTGGAGCATCAGAACACCAACTTCTGTAAGAGTGTGGAGCCAGCTGAGCGATTACTAGTCCCTTTAAGGTAACATATTTTTTATATAATATGCTATATTTTAGATTTAGTACCCATCCCCGTGCAAACAGAAACCACTTCAAAGTATCTTATAGAATTTTTTTTCCCAATTTTTTGAGAAAATAAAAATAGCCAACAAAAATAGCCACCTCGTCTTTAGAGCGAAAACTGTAAAAACGTAAGAACACTATTAATTATCCTTCTCATTCCTTTCAGGTATTTAGCTACCGGCAATTCATTTGCCATTTACAATATGAATTCAAGCTGGGCAAATCGACCGTGAGTTCTATTGTGCATGAAACCTGTGCAGCTATCTGGCAAGTTTGGAAAGATAAGGTGATGAAGAAGCCCACTAGTGAAGACTAGATTAAAATTACTAAAGTTTTTTGGGAGAGGTGCAATTTTCCAGATTGTGTGGGTGCAGTAGATGGAAAGCACATAAGAAATCTGCCCAATTGGTAGAGGCTCAAAATACTTTAACTACAAAAAATATTACTCATTCGTTCTAATAGCAGTGGCCGATGCCAATTATTCATTTACCTATGTGGATATAAGATCATATGGAAGTACAGTTGCAATAAAAAGTACCGTATATACTCGAGTATAAGTCGAATTTTTCAGCACATTTTTTTGTGCTGAAAGTGCCCCCTCGACTTATACTCGAGTCAAGCACTTTTCTGCAGCAAAAAATTTCATTTTCCGAACCGACTTCGGGGCCCCGTATCTCAGGGCCACTTGGTGCTAGGAACCCCAAATTTGGTGTGCAAACCCACTGGAACTGATACCATAACATATCCAAAGCTGGGGTTTCTAGCCCCAAGTGGCCCTGAGATACGGGGCCCCAAAACTGGTTCAGAAAATGTAATTCTCTGCTGCAGAAAAGTGCTTGACATTTTCTGAACTGATTTTTGGGGCCCTGTATCTCGGGGCCACTTGGTGCTAGAAACCCCAGCTTTGGAAATTTTATGTTGCTAGTTCCACTGGGTTTGCACACCAAATTTGGGGTTCTTGACACTATGTGGCCCCAAGATACGGGGCCCCAAATTCGGTCAACTGTGTCCATCTGCAGCAATGTCATTTTGGGACCCTTTGGGTTCAGAGACCCCAAATTTTGGCTGCAGCTAGGGGGCATCTAGGAAACCTTAACTACCAAGTTTGAAGTTCAGGGGACCTATGGCTGCAAATGGGCACAGTGAGGCATGCAAATGGGCACAGTGATGCTGCAAACGGGCATTGTTGACCCTCTTTTCCACTTACAGTAGCTGTGCATTTCTCACCCTCGTCTTATACTCGGGTCAATACGTTTTTCCCATTTTTTTTTGTGGTAAATTAGGGCCTCGACTTATACTCGGAACGACTTATACTCGAGTATATACGGTATGTGAACCCTTTTGAAATAATATGGATTTTTGCACAAATTGGTCATAAAATGTGATCTGATCTTCATCTAAGTCACAACAACAGACAATCACAGTCTGCTTAAACTAATAACCATAACTAATTACCAGGTTTTTATTGAACACACCATGTAAACATTCACAGTGCAGGTGGAAAAAGTATGTGAACCCTTGGATTTAATAACTGGTTAAACCTCCTTTGGCAGCAATAACTTTAACCAAACGTTTCCTGTAGTTGCAGATCAGACTTGCACAACGGTCAGGAGTAATTCTTGACCATTCCTCTTTACAGAACTGTTTCAGTTCAGCAATATTCTTGGGATGTCTGGTGTGAATCACTTTCTTGTGGTCATACCACAGCATCTCAATTGGGTTGAGGTCAGGACTCTGACTGGGCCACTCCAGAAGGCGTATTTTCTTCTACTTAAGCCATTCTGTTGCTGATTTACTTCTATGCTTTGGGTCGTTGCCCTGTTGCAACACCCATCTTCTGTTGAGCTTCAGCTGGTGGACAGATGGCCTTAAGTTCTCCTGCAAAATGTCTTGATAAACTTGGGAATTCATTTTTCCTTCGATGCAGCAAAGCAGCCCCAAACCATGATGCCCCCACCACCATACTTCACAGTTGGGATGAGGTTTTGATGTTGGTGTGCTGTGCCTCTTTTTCTCCACACATACTCAACTTTGGTTTCATCTGTCCACAGAATATTTTGCCAGTACTGCTGTGGAACACCCAGGTGCTCTTGTGCAAACTGTATACGTGCAGCAATGTTTTTTTTTGGACAGCAGTGGCTTCCTCTGTGGTATCCTCCCATGAAATCCATTCTTGTTTAGTGTTTTACATATCGTAGATTCGCCAACAGGGATGTTAGCATATGCCAGAGACTTTTGTAAGCTGACACTCTAAGATTCTTCTTCACCTCATTGAGCAGTCTGTGCTGTGCTCTTGCAGTCAACTTTACAGGACGCCCACTCCTAGGGAAAGTACTTTCTCCATTAGACAATTTGTCTTACCGTGGACTGATGAACAGCAAGGCTTTTGGAGATACTTTTATAACCCTTTCCAGCTTTATGCAAGTCAACAATTCTTAATCGAAGGTCTTCTGAGAGCTCTTTTGTGCGAGGCATCATTCACATCAGGCAATGCTTGTGAAAAGCAAACCCTGAACTGGTGTGTGTGTTTTTATAGGGCAGCTGTAACCAACACCTCCAATCTCATCTCATTGATTGGACTCCAGTTGGCTGACACCTCACTCCAATTAGCTCTTGGAAATCTCATTAGTCTAGGGGTTTGCATACTTTTTCCACTTGCACTGTGAATGTTTACATGGTGTGTTCAATAAAAACATGGTAACATTTAATTCTGTTTGTGTTATTAGTTAGGCAGATTGTGATTGTCTATTGTTGTGACTTAGATGAAGATCAGATCACATTTTATGACCAATTTGTGCAGAAATCCATATCATTCCAAAAGGGTTTACATACTTTTTATTGCAACTGTAGCTCTGACTCCAGCATCTTCTCTCATTCTTCTTTTGGCAAAATACTACGTGAAAACTAACTGAACCTTTCTGATAATCATCCACTTCCTGGAACAAATCAACCTCTGGAGCCTTATGTCTTTGTTGGGGTTGAGGCATTTCCTATTTCTGAGCGCCTTCTTCACCCATATGAAAACAGAAGACTTACCATTGAAAAGAGGGTATTTAATTACTGACTATCAAGGGCAAGATGTGTAGTGGAGCGTACTTTTGGCATACTTGCCAATAAGTGGCGTTTCCTGCACTCACCTATCATGAATATGGAGCATGCCCTTGGTGCAGTGCAAGCAGCATGTGCATTACACAATTTTGTTTGCGCTCGAGATGGGTACATATTTGAGGACTCTTTGATGCATGACCTCAAACAGCCAACATGGATCAGAAACCGTGGCAACTACAGTGGGGAAAATGTTCACCAGGATTTTACAGAGTACTTTGTGTCAGCAAATGGGCAGCTATCGTGGCAGCTAGATGCAAGTGAGGCTTAGGTCAAAACACTGTACTCTGCTGAACCTACTGCATGGTGTCAATTTTCATTGATTAAAATAAAGAATTATTTGTTACTGTTGACGTGAGTATAATATTGTCATTATTTTATAAGGTGTGTGTGTGTTTGTGTACATATAGATCTTCCTATACCATATCCCTAATACAGATAACCCTAACCAAGCTAACCCTAACAAAGGAAGGAAAAAGGGAGTAGGATGAAAAGAAGAAGATGGTCATGGTACATGAGATGGATTATTTGCACCATAGTAATAAAAAGTAAGCAATACAAGCAATGCAGACAAATATCACACCCAAGTTGTCTTCCAAAAAAGTATAAAACTTTGTAAAAATAAAAAGAACCACATAACGTGGAGACAACACTCTCTGCCTCCTTTTATATTTCCCTTTCTCTCACCCTTCATACTCTTTCCCCCCCTCATCCTCCCACTCCAACTCTTCCTTCAGTCTAACGTCCTCTTACACTCCAACTTCCTCTGACACTCTAACTTCCTCTGACCCTCCAACTTCCTCTGACCCTTAACTCTCTATCTGTCTTTAACACACATGTACATAGTGTAAATTTTAGAATGTATACAAAAAAACTGCACTTAAACCTCCACCTCATCCTCTCATCTCCCACTCTCTCATCTTCCCTCCCTCATATGTTCATCTCTCCTCTCAATCTAATCTTTTTCTCTCCCTCTCTCTTTCCCTACTTGAGCCATCAAAAATAGAAACAATAATACAAATATAACATTCACATTAGAAAACATAATGTAAAAAAAATAAATGAACATGAAAGTGGCAGTGCCGTTAACAGGTAGGCATCTATAAATTCAAATAAGTAGTTGATCTCTGTTCCTCTGGTTTTGATTTTGATGCTGCGGGATATTGCCTCAATGACACAGGCGGGGATATCATTGTATCTGGTGGTCCACTTGGGGGCCCATATTGTGGATTGGTTGGAAGCATGATTGAGGTAACTTCAAGTGATTTATTTCTATATGGATATTGACTTGGTTTGTGTTGTTCCATAGGTCTTGACGCAAGTGAATATTGCTTTGGCATGGGTGGTATTTGCTCGTAGAGCTGTGATGGTCTGTTTTGTTGTGGGAAATGGTATGGATTTGAGTCAAGTGGTCTCATATCCATTGTTCTTGTCATATCTGGGGCTCTCCTTGGTGGGGATATTACTGAGGCAATTGGTGAAGGAATGGGATATGGGATTCATGAACTGGGGGTCTCATACATGCTAGAGTGGTCAGCAAAACTAGAGGGATAAGGGTTTGGTGCAGGGTTGGAGGCAGGAGCAATGGGAGTAATAATTTGAGTACTAGTACTCTCGTGCCTTGGCACTGAAACATGGCGTGGCATACTGAAGGAATGTATGCAATGTTGCACTGCAATCCTCATGTCAAAGTAAAGGTCTGGCAAGTCCTCTTTCAGAAGAGGCACCAAACTAATGGCAAACATAGTATGAGTGCATCGCTAGGCATGGATTTGTTCAGTGGTCCCTGACACTACGTGGAGTGATTTATTTGTCTGGTCTGAGCCTTCAATCTGTTCTGCTGCCCTGCTGCTTTGCTTCCTGCGTGAGGTAGATGTTTGACTTTGCCCTCTGCTGGAAGGTCTAGAAATGTCCGTATCCTCATTATCTTGCTCCTGAGTAGATGACAAGGCCTGTACCTCAATCGCCTCACCCTGTACCTCCATTGTTGAATCCTCTCGATTTGTGCAAGCAAATGATATTCCTTTCTTCAACGTCTTTCTTCAACGTCAACAGTAGCAGAATCAACAGTAGCAGCATGCTCATCCTCCTCCTCCTCCCAACTTGCTTTTGTGCTGAAATACAAATATGTGAAATTATGAAATACAAAGTATGAAGATGATAAGGTGAGAAGTGAAGGTTAGGGGGAGGACAGGTTAATTAGAGAGAGATGGTAGAGCAAACTATTCTTGTCTGATAACTTACATCCTTAATTCTAGAACTGGCTTGAGAAAATCCATGTATCTGGCGAAGGCATAGGGACGCTTTGGGGGGGCACCAGACCCACTTCTTGATTCACGCTCTAGTCTCTGGTGTCTTTGAAGTGTGTCCCTGACACCCCTTGTCCTCCACCTAGTACGTGTGAGTTCTTCTGTAATAGAATAAAACATAAATAATTCATTATATATTTTTCTTCCAGGTACATAGCAACTTAAAATGCATGTGGCAATATAAATTTATTATTGTTCAGCAGTGCTTCCAATTATTTTTTGCGTTTTCTGTGTCAACATACTGAGCATGCATTATCATTCCATAACATTACATTGGTGGTGGTCAGTGGGATTGGTGATCATTCAGAAGAATCTGCCTTGTGGGATAAATGCCCTTACATTGGTGGTCAGTGAAATTTGTGGTCAGTGGGAAGAATGTGCCTTATGGGATGCATGCTGCCTTGTGGGATGCATGCCCTTACATTGGTGGTCAGTGGGAAGAATGTGTCTTGTGGGATGCATGTCCTTACATTGGTGGTCAGTGGGATTGGTGGTCAGTGGGAAGAATGTGCCTTGTGGGATGCATGCTGCCTTGTGGGATGCATGCCCTTACATTGGGGGTCAGTGGGAATGGTGGTCAGTGGGAAGAATGTGCCTTGTGAGATGCATGCCCTTACATTGGTGGTCAGTGGGATTGGTGGTCAGTGGGAAGAATGTGCCTTGTGGGATGCATGCTCTTACATTGGTGGTCAGTGGGATTGGTGGTCAGTGGGAAGAATGTACCTTGTGGGATGCATGCTGCCTTGTGGGATGCATGCCCTTACATTGGTGGTCAGTGGGATTGGTGGTCAGTGGGAAGAATGTGCCTTGCGGGATGCATGCTCTTACATTGGTGGTCAGTGGGATTAGTGGTCAGTGGGAAGAATGTGCCTTGTGGGATGCATGCTGCCTTGTGGGATACATGCCCTTACATTGGTGGTCAGTGGGATTGGTGGTCAGTGGGAAGAATGTGCCTTGTGGGATGCATGCCCTTACATTGGTGGTCAGCGGGATTGGTGGTCAGTGGTATGAATACATAGAAATATACTTACGTTTATGTTTGCGAACTTGAGATGTGAAGGCTTCCCAGTCTGCATACAAACTTTTACAAATCTCATCCTAGCCTCTGCTCTTCCGGGCATTATTTTTATATTCGGGTATACGGCTGTCCCATATATATGGCCTGTCACGGACTAGTCTGATGAGCTCCTCATTGTCAATGCTGTTCCGACGCCTGGGGGCCATGATGGTCTTATCTGCTTGCAGATGGACACGAGACAGGAAACAGGAAGTGAGGGGGCAGAACTGGGAGGAGGAACAGGAGGTGAGTAACCTGCAGCATGTCTGAACCAACAATGCGATTCCTGAACGATTTGCCTTGATGTCTATGAAGACTATATTCGCAACGCAAGCTGTAAACTCGCACAAGGCCCTTTTTATTATCGCATTGCATTTGTAGAGGATTCGCAACGCATAGATGTGAACGACCGTCAATGAAAACAGTGACTTTTAAGGATGACATGCAATTTTGTTTTTTTTTAACACATCACAGTTGTTATCAACTTGCAGCAGTGTGAACCGGGCCTCAAAGACTTTTGCTGATACACAAGCAGTTTGTTAGCACATGCGTATTTACAGTTTGTCCATCAAAGTAACCATTTTTTTTTTCTATTGTCTTATTGACATGAATTTCTGTTTGTTTCTATAGCATGAGCTATCTTTGTATCACTAATCAGCAATTTAGTAAAATGATTGCAGTAATCAGTAATAACCATCAATTTGAACAAACAATAACAATAGCCAATAAAGAAATGCAGACAGTGCAGAGGTCAGAAGTATTGTAATTTATAGTGCATCTTAAAGTGATATTAAAGTCACTTTTTTTTTTTTTAACCACTTCCAGCCCAAAGATGTCATATGATACGTCCTGGACTTTCAGTGGGAATATCTGAAAGATGCCTGCAGCTACAGACATCATTCAGATATCCTTGTTTTCAACCAGCGATTCTGTGCACCATAAGAATGATCATAGTGGCAGTTCCACCATTTGATCGATCTTACGGGCAACGGGAGGGAACATCCCCCCCCACCATCCGGTGCTTCTCCGGGCTCTCCTGTGCCATCGGGGACCCGGAGAAAGAATCAGCCACCGCCGGATGACAAGCATAGAGATGACTGGTGACCAGATGGTCACCAGTCATCTCTATGAACGTCGGAGGCCCGGGCGCGACTTTATGACGTCACGTCCGGGCCAAGGTTGTAAACAAAGCTGCGATCACAGCTGGTAAGCATGAGATCGTGGATTTTTTTTCGATCTCATGCACTCTTATTGACCCCGCATCTCTCCATAAAGAGGACCTGTCACAAATGATTCTTATTACAAGGGATGTTTACATTCCTTGTAATAGGAATAAAGGTGATAAAAAAATGTTGTAAAAGAAAGTAAAAAAAAAAAGTAAAATTAAAAATAAAATTAAAAAAATAATTTAAAACGCCCCTGTCCCCGGTCGCGCTTAGAAGCGAACACACACTTTAGTCCCGCCCACATATGTAAACGCTGTTCAAACCACACATGGGAGGTATTGCCGCGTGCGTTAGAGCGCGAGCAACAATTCTAGCACTAGACCTCCTCTGTAACTCTAAATATGTAACCTGTAAAAAATTTGAAAACGTTACCTATGGAGATTTTTAAGTACTGAAGTTTGGCGTCATTCCATGAGTGAGCGCAATTTTAAAACGTGACATGTTGGGTATCTATTTACTCGGCTTAACATCATCTTTATATAAAAAAATTGGGCTAACTTTACTGTTTTGTTATTTTTTAATAATCAAATTTGAAAAATTGTTGCGTAAATACCGTGTAAGATAAAATGTTACCATGACCGTCATTTTATTCCCTTGGGTGTCTGCTAAAAAATATATATATATATATAATGTTTGGGGGTTCTGAGTAATTTTCTAGCAAAAAAATTATGATTTTTACATGTAGGAGAGGAGTGCCAGAATAGGCCCGGTATGGAAGTGGTTAAACAACAAACATGTTATAGTTACATGCACTATGTAATGGATTTGCACAGAGCAGCCCCGATCCTCCTCTTCTCGGGTCCCCTGCCGGTGCTCCTGGCTCCTCCTGTATTCGAGTGCCCATCCAGCAAGCAGCTTGCTAGGAAGGTTTTCATGAGGACTCACTCCTGAGTCAAACTATGTCTGTCAATTGACTCACACAGTGTGGCTTGGCCCCACTCCTGCTCCCTAGTGATTGGATCTGATTGACAGCAGCGTGAAACAATAGCTCCCAATGCTCTCACTGAGTCCAATGATGAGGGTGAGAGCGCCACAACTTTCGGGTACACCGCTGGTCCAAGATGGTGCTCAGGTAAGTATTTAGGGGGGCTGGGGGAGGTGGAACCTGCACCTAAAAGTTTTTTTAACTTAATGCAGAGAATGCATCAAGGTAAAAAAAAAACCTCTTCACAACCACTTTAAAGAGTACAGTGGTCAGAAGTATATAATGTAAAGTACAGTTTAAAGTGCACCAGTCAAAAGTATTTACCATACAACGCAGCTTACAGAATGCAGAGGTAATAACTATGTAATGAAGAGTACATGTTACAGGATGCAGAGGTCAGGAATCTGTAAAATATAGCAAAGTTTACAGGTGCAGCAGTCAGGATTACGTAACCCACAGTACAGGTTACGGAGTGAAACGGTCAGAGGTAGGCCCCTTTCACACAGGCTTTCCAATTAGGTCCGCCTGTCAGTTTTTCAGACGGACCTGATCGGACATTCCATGCACCTCTATGGAGCGGCGGATGTCAGCGGTGACATATCCGCTATCCGATCCTGTCCGTGAAACCCTATTTTCCATCCGTCTGGAGAATCGGATCGGATAGGATCGGATGAAAACACAAAGGCGGTCCATTTTCATCCGATCTCCATAGAGGACAGCGGGGCTTTGACAGGTCTATCTCCGCACAGTGAGACGGACCTGTCATCCACCTGCTCAGCGGGGATCAGTGGAGACAGGGCCGGTGCTACCACTAGGCGGACCAGGCAGCCGCCTAGGGCGCCCTCCCGCCTAGGGCGCTGCCTACTCTCTGCTGGAAGGAGACTGCACGGGAGCTTGTCAGTGCCTCGTTTTCCGTAGTCCGGGGTGCAGGAGGGAGGTGTCGGTCTCCTCTCCTCCAGACATTGCTCCAGCTGGATTTCCCCCAACACCAGCTTCTTTTTCTCCAGGGTCAGGGAGTTCCAGTACACCATCTTCCTCTGGGAGGGGGAAGGGGCCAGCAGATACATGTCCCGGCGCGGGGGAAGGGGACATGGCACAGGTCTTGGTGCAGAAGGAAGGAGGCATTCTGTGCCAGACTGCCAGTTAGCTTCACCCCTTCTCTGCGCCTGTCAGCACCCGAGCTGTACCCCAAGAACCAAGCCGGGGATGGCTCCGATGTGAACGGCATGAGGAGCCAGGAGAGCAGGGAGCGCAACCCGCAGGAGACCTGGAGACTGACACTGAAGAGAGGCAGACACCCAGAGACTGGGAGGGAGAGGAGACACCGAGGAGGCAGGGCCACCTTAATGCATGGGCAAGGGCCCGAGATGCATGGAGAGCCCCTGAACTTTCACCCCGCAGGCTTTAAACATGGGGAGAGCTGCCTGTCAGTAATAATGACAGCTCCCCTGGGCGCTGGCAAATACAAACTGCACGTGCACAGTTCAACAGCCAGCCGTTCTTCATCAGCTGAGCTTGGAGAGGGGCATGCTTAGAGTGCCGTCTGATGACACTCCAGGGCGGACCCTGTGTTTAAACATCTCTGGAGCCTGGCATTTTCCCGCTGCCCCATGCAGCTCAAAGTGCAGTGCACGCAGATAGGGGTCCACTCCCAACACTGCCTACAAAGAACATACCGGCCAGGGTGAGCGGATATCTCTCCTCTTCACTTAGAAGAGCAGTCAGATCACCTGGAGCTACACACAGGAGTCGTGGATGGCTTTGATCTTCAGATGGTCACGGTAAGCCTGACACTTTACTCCTGGATACTATGCCCTTTCCAGGTCACAGAGCTCTGTACCACCTCCTGTACTGTGCCCTCTGTACTGCCCCCCCTGTACTGTGCCCCTTGTAGTGTGCCCTCCTGTACTGTGCCCCTTGTATTGTGCCCCCTGTACTGTGCCCTACTGTACTGTGCCCCTTGTACTGTGCCCTCCTGTACTGTGCCCCCTGTACTGTGCCCCTTGCACTGTGCCCTCCTGTACTGTGCCCCTTGTATTGTGCCCCCTGTACTGTGCCCCTTGTAGTGTGCCCTCCTGTACTGTGCCCCTTGTATTGTGCCCCCTGTACTGTGCCCCTTGTAGTGTGCCCTCCTGTACTGTGCCCCCTGTACTGTGCCCCCTGTACTGTGCCCTACTGTACTGTGCCCCTTGTACTGTGCCCTCCTGTACTGTGCCCCCTGTACTGTGCCCCTTGCACTGTGCCCTCCTGTACTGTGCCCCCTGTACTGTGCCCCTTGCACTGTGCCCTCCTGTACTGTGCCCCTTGCACTGTGCCCTCCTGTACTGTGCCCCCTGTACTGTGCCCCTTGTACTGTGCCCTCCTGTACTGTGCCCCCTGTACTGTGCCCTCCTTTACGGTGCCCCCTGTACTGTGCCCCGCTATATTGTGCCCTCCTGTACTGTGCCCCCTATATTGTGCCCCTTGTACTGTGCCCCCTGTACTGTGCCCTCCTGTACTGTGCCCCCCTGTACTGTGCCCTCCTGTACTGTGCCCTCCTGTACTGTGCCCCCCTGTACTGTGCCCTCCTGTACTGTGCCCTCCTGTACTGTGCCCTCCTGTACTGTGCCCCCCTGTACTGTGCCCTCCTGTACTGTGTCCTCTTGTACTGTGCCCTCCTGTACTGTGCCCCCCTAAATTGTGCCCCCTGTACTGTGCCCTTTTGTACTGTGCCCCCTGTACACATGCTCCATGTATTATTCCCCCCTGCCTCATGTACTGTGCCCCCCTGCACTGTTCCTTCCTGCTTTCCCCCCGTACTGTGTAAAGAAATGCCTACATACAGGCCGTGAGAGATATTTATGACCGGGGAGCAGTGTGTACATGGAGGGGGGTGGCATAAAAAAAGGGTGGGAATGGCTCCCCTTTATCTGTCCACCATCCATCCCCATTCTACTGCACCAAGTATAGTTTCAACACTGACTGTGGCTATGTACAAGTACAGCAGAAGCCTTCCCCACTCTTCCCGTATGAATGTCTATATAGCACCAACATCTTCTACAGCGCAGTACAAGGACATTTGTCCTTCCAGCGACACTATCAATGCAAAGACATTTATTTTTTTAGTGACACCACATATGCAGTTGCATTTCTACCTAAGAGCCTGTTCACCCACACTGTAGTGGCCTGTATTTTAAAAATGTAATTTTTTTGGGGGGGGGGGCGGCAAGTAGCTGGTCTTGCCTAGGGTGCAAATTAGTCTAGCACCAGCCCTGAGTAGAGATCAGCGGAGCGATCCCTGCTGAGCAAAGCGGAGTCCATATACAGACAAGCCCGCGTGAAAGGGGCCTTACAGTATATCTGAAATATGCACTGTTTAGGGTGGTCAGTTAAATGCCTTTTTAGAATAGTAGTCGGAGGAGACATTCCTCCTTGAAATGATGGTAGGTAGAGAAGGTCAGCTGGAAAAAAGACTGTACTAATTCCCCCATCCATGCTTTCGATGTGGATACAGGAATCCTCCTTGCTGATCGAGTAAAAGATTTCTTCTGTTCATGAAAAGTCACTTGATAGATTGACTTTTCAAGAATGGAATCAGCCATACATGGATCAAAATTCCGCCAATTCCTGCTGAACTGGCTGAATTTCAATCCATAGATTGCTCATCTTTACTGGTAAGGTTGCCTATTTATTTCTGTGGTGTGGTATGTCCTGGATTGATGGCTTTTGTTCAAATAGTGAAACAATCCCACGCGATACAGAATAGTTGGAGGGGTGCTTGTGGCAGGCTCCCGAAGTTGCTAACACCAATTATTTTTGCCTATATCCCTATTATCTTGCAGTTCCTATACCATGATACCAAACAGAATTTCAGTAAACTATGGAGTCAATTCACTAACGTTTGCCGCATGCAATAACACGGTCATGTGAATCATTTGCATAAATTACATGCACATGCAGTAAAAAAAGTCCAATTCACATAAAAATATAACGATTATGCGGTATTTACCACAAGATGAAAAATGTGCTGGTAATTATCACCAAAAAACCAGGCGGTAAGCTTTTAAGTCCAATTCACAAATGGAACAGAGAGTAAAAAAACATGCAATATTTATCACCAGGGTTTTGCTGGCAGTATCATATGTGGTGTTTGTCAGAAACAGCGTGGAGATCCCTCCCAATAACTGGTTGCTATTGCTAATGAGCGAGCCGGGAAGCCAGTCATTGCGTCCTTAACAACGTATGACTCATCAGCTGTCAGCGGGTTTAAAGAAAATATTCCGGCAATTAAAAATATTGGAAAAAAAATATGCTCCTGGCCGATGGCATCACAAGGGAGCAAGGGACCTGAAAAAGAAGAAAAAAAACAAAACCTCCGGCCCCGACAAAGGCTCCAGCCGCCTGCCCACTCCGCAGTCTGACAATTCTTAAATAGCTAAGGGGAGGAGTCACCCAGTGACAGCACTGGGTGGCCTTGCTCCCTTGTGATGCCATCAGCCAGGAGCATGTTTTTTTTTTTATAATTTTTAATTGCTGGCATGTTTTCATTACATTCAACTGTCAGCGGGGGAACCGGCTGACAGCTGAGTCATCTGTTGTTAATGACGTGGCAGCCAGCTTCCCAGGCTGTTCCTTAGTAACCAGCTTAATGCAATAAATAGCTGCATTAAAATAAGCGGTAATTACCGCCTTATCAAAACTTTACCGCAGTAGTTATTTACTGCACAATTCTTAGTGAATTGAACATTTGCACATTTGTTTCCGCATGCGTTATTTTACCACATTTTTTCAGTGTTATTTAAAGAGGAAGTAAACTCAGTCCACAGAATCCACATTCATCTTTGATACAATACTTTCAAATATTACAAAGTACACTGCCATGTCAAGTCTTCTATTAATGTCTGGTTTTATATAAATTTTCCTTACTTTCTATATGGGTCTCCTGGCAGCAGACTGCGCCATTTCAACTCCTGGAATCCAGTTCCACAGTGGAGTAAATTTCCACCCTTCCTGCCTGTAATCCCGCGCATGTACGGGTCTTCCTATCTTGCTAGCCATAGACCCAATGTTTACACGGCCCGCAAGTGCCGAAGCTCTCGCGGGATTAAAATAGATACCGCCGAGTGCTGATAACGCCGGCACGGCACGTTTGTGAAGGGCTCGATAGCCTCTAATGCCTCGTTTCCACTGAGCGGATCGGTTCGGGTCGGTACAGTTTGAATGGCCTAGAATGGTCCGGTCTATTCTGGTGAGCATTTCCACTGCAAGTGGGACCACAAGGGGCCATACAGGGTTTAGAAAAAATGCCTCAGCATAGCACAGCAGAGGGTTTTCTGTCAGCCAATCAGTGGAATGTATTGTAGCTCCGCCCTAACCGAACCGTTCCATTTTCTATGGTCCCACATCTGAAGCAGGACCCTGAATGGAACGGTTCGGTTCGGTTGTATGGGCCGCTTTCATAATGGAAACACCCAAAATAGCGTACCGTACCGAACCGAACCGAACCGATCCGCTCAGTGGAAACGAGGCATTAGTGTGCCGTTAATCGGAGCAGAAAGGGGCATGCGCGAAAGAGGTCACTGCAGGGGACAGAGGTCGATTTCTCAGGAACAGTGCAGCTGTGGGGAAAATAAAACCAAGCTATATGAAGGTTATTGCAGTATGCTTTGAATGTAGAAAAGTACTATAGGAGGGTTTACAACCACTTTAACTCTTAGTGAATTGACCCCTATGCAACTAAAACAATGTCACTATGTAACTATAAGAATATAGCTCACAAACTCAAACACTGAAAAAGATAGAAACTGAAACCATATGGGAAGCATAGCTTTCATCTAGATTCAATTAAACCAGGGGTAGGCAGCCTTTCAGAGGTAGAGATCTACCTGGACAGCATGATGAAGATCAAAGATCACCGGGGGGTGTGGTGCCATTTTTTTTAAGGAGTTAACTAGCAAGCCCTTCAATAAAAAGTAAGGACAGTAAGTAGAATTATAGGGGTCTGATAATGTTGAGTTTTTCTAACGCATATCACTGATGGGTCTAGCAAAAGTGATTAGACCAGGCAATGCAAGTGTTATCTAGTAGACAGTTCACGCCTGTACAAGATGTAGTCCCAAGAATGGCATATGCGGTGACAACATTGAAGGAAGTGATTGAGACCCAACTACTCCCTTCATCACTTTCAGCGCAGGTTGCCAAAGTGGTAGCACTCACAAGAGCCTGTGAGACCGCAAAGGATCAAACAGCCAACATCTACACTGATAGCAAGTATACTCTCGAAGTAGTCCACAATTATGGACCTATAAGGAAGAACAGGAGATTCACAACTGCTGCAGGAGAACCAATTCAAAACTGGAAATATGTTCAAGAACTTTTTGAAGCAGTCACCCTCCCAAAGTAGCCATCCTGACGGTCAAGGTACATACTGCCAGAAAGACCGTTACCAATGGAAGCAATCATGACTTTAGCTACTGATTTTGCAAAGGAAGAAGAAGAAGATTGAAGAAGATTGAAGAAAAAGAAGAGAACAAATACTGATAGTAAAAGAACTGATTAGGAAATTGCAAGAAACTGAACCTGATGATTGGAATGAAATCATGGTAAGGGACAGAGCAAAGAAGGACCAAGATGGACTCTTGTGCAAGGAAAATGGAATATGTGTCCCACCTCAAAAAGAGAAGATGATCATGCAACTAGCCCATGGCCCAGGTCATGTAGGCTCTAAGGCAATGGAGAGAAGTTTTAAAAAGGCTGAATAGAAGCCTGCCCGGTGGCTAAAGCAAATGCCAAGACAACAGCAAAGAAGCTCCTTTCTGAAATAATATGCCACTTTGGAGTCCCTGAAACCATAGAGAGTGTCAGAGGAACACATTTCACTGGACAGATCATACAAATTATATGCAAGGACTTGGGCATTGAGCAGGCCTTCCATGGCCCTATTATCCTCAGAGTTCAGGAAAGGTAAATAAATATAGTGAAATCATAAAAAAGACAGGCTGGCTAAATTAATGCAGGAAAGGGAAGATGGGTCAGTAAAGAAACAATGGCCAGAACTGTTGCCTCTGGTTCTTTACAGCATCAGGACTACCCCTACTTATAGGTCAGAGAACTTGAACCCTTATGAAATTTTGTTTGGGGCCCACCTAAGACAAGGTTGTATTTTCCACATCAGACTGCTGTAATGTATAATGATTTTGTTTTTTATGTAATTGTCTAATACAAGCAACTAACTGAGATGCACAAGTTTGTTTTTGATTCAATTCCAGATCCAGATCAAGTAACTGAAACACATGATTTACAGCCACGTGATTGGGTCCTAGTGAAAGAACATGTGAAAGTTCCTTTGGGACCAAAGTTTGAAGGACCCAACCAAGTGCTCCTGACAACTGCCACAGCTGTAAAGTGACGTGGATACATGTCAGCCATTGCAAGAAAGTGCAGCTAATTTCAAAAGATGAGTAAAGTACTGTTATGCCTTTGCTTGATCTTAGCAGTCAAGGCTATAGAGGAAAATCACCTGTACAAATTACACGTGCTAACAGGCATAAGGGGTAATGTGAGTAATTGCTAGATCTGTTCACATAAGCCAGACTGTTAAAAAAGACATACACCTGGTACCCATTTACCTTCATGCTGAGTTTAAGCAATACAAAGTTGCCCAAAAACTAGTATGTCAAGAAATACCACAAATGTTCTATTACTGTGAAAATACATTTCATGCTAAATATAACTGAAGGCCTTTGGGAATATGCCCTTGTTCAGCACAGGCAAAGGTAGGGAAGATATGGTAGTAACTCCTCCATAGGGGTCAAGAGGAGGGAAATTTGTAGAATTATAGGGGTCTAATTATGTAGATTTATATATGTAAATAGAGACTATCACTTTAAGAATGTGTAATGCATTCTGTTTTTACTTTCCCTAGGCGTTTTTTTGTTTCTATTCCTGGGAAAACAAACTGTTGGATATGTGACGACACAAACTACTGATAAGAACCCAGAAAGCTGCTCAGAATGACTTTCTTATCAAAACCAATCTGAACCGACCAAATACTGCTGAAATCTCTTTTTTTGCCAGTCACATGATGTATACACCCATTTAACTGTTCCCTTGCTACTAAGAAGATATGAATGCTGATTGGACTAAACTATATGGTCATACCTATAACACGACTAGACCTTATGCATATTTATAAGTATATATTGTTAAACTTGATGTTTGTAAGTCAGAGACACTATTTTCTTCATTCGGCCCGGTAGAGCTGGATATCGGTGTATGTTGTGTCTGTCCACTGCAGTGTATGAATAAAGCACCTCATTTTCTTTTACAAAGATTTGGATCTACTATCTCATCTGAATGGTCTTGTTTGGAGACTCCCTAACCTGATTTAACAACAGCACAGAGAAAACTTTGAAACATATAATAAAACTAATGTCACTGTAAAATTATAAACTTAGCCTACTTTAAAAGATAGCTTCAGCAACCCTGACATGTCAGAATTCATTATGAAGGCTGTAACAAGCCCCTGCTCGATTGGTTCCACTCTCCTGACACTCCTCTGCTGCTATTGGATCAGATTGCAGATCGCGACGTCTGATATTTTGGTCGTCCGATGCTCCGGGATTCGAACTACAGCTATATGCCGTTCTATTCCAGGTGTGATAGCTCAGAACAAACAACAGGCAGGCTGTATGTAAGTTCAAACAGGAATCTCATCATTATTGGATGCACACAGCACACTTTTATACACAGCAGTTTGAACACCCCACCCCAAACAACCACTTTCCAATTGGTTAATTGTAAAGTACACTCTGGTCCTCACTTAGGTCCTCTTGGCAAATGAGGACGTGAAACAGAGTCAGCAGGGATTGGTCTGATAGCTTGAATGGGAGGGCTGATATGTGTAATGACAAGTCCCAGGAGATAATTAAAGTACATAAACAAACAGTCAAACACAGAACAATGCCTTCCTTCCAGACCACGGAGCCCTCTGGAGGGGATTAGCCTTAAGATAAACGGTGAACAATAAAACAAACACAGGGCAGAGGGCCCACCACTGTGTAAAAGAATCAAGAAAAAATACTTCAGTATTCCAAGGACCATGACAAAGGCAGAACCACTGGAACTGCAGGCTGAGATGCTCGACTTGTGCTCTGAGTTCTGGACAGTGTAAGGGGTCAGTGGTATGCTGGTCAGTGTACAGGGGTCAGTGGTATGCAGGGCAGTGTGCAGGGGTCAGTGGTATGCAGGGCAGTGTACAAAGGTCAGTAGTATGTAGTGCAGTGTACACAGACAGTAGTGTGTACAGCAGTGTACAGGGGTCAGCAGGATGTACAGCAGTGTTCAGGGGTCAGCCGGATTTACGGCAGTACAGGGGTCAGTGGTATGCTGGGCAGTGTAGAATGGTCAGTAGTAGATAGACCAGTGTACAGAGATCAGTAGTATGCAGAGCAGTGTAAAGAGGTTAGTAGTAGCTAGGGCAGTGTACAGAGGTTAGTAGTAAGTAGGGCACTGTACAGAGGACAGTAGTAAGTAGGGCAGTGTACAGAGGTTAGTAGTAAGTAGGGCAGTGTACAGAGGTCAGTAGTAAGCAGAGCAGTGTACAGAGGTCAGTAGTAAGTAGGGCAGTGTACATAGGTCAGTAATGTGTAGGGCAGTGCACAGAGGTCAGTAGTAAGTAGGGCAGTGTACAGAGGTCCGTAGTAAGCAGGGCAGTGTACAAAGGTCAGTAGTAAGCAGGGCAGTGTACAGAGGTCAGTAGTAAGCAGGGCAATGGACAAAGGTCAGTAGTAAGTAGGGCAGTGTGCAGGGAAAGTAGGGCAGTGGACAGAGGTGAGCAGGAGTCAGCAGTGCATGGTATGGAGGGCATGGTACTGAGGGCTCAGAAGGGCACAACACTGGGGGGTCAGGAGGGTATGGTACAGTGGGTCAGGGGTTCAGGAGGGCATGATACAGGGGAGGTAAGGGGGACACAGTACTGGGGGTCAGGAGGGAATGATACAGGGGGGTCAGGAGGGCACAATACGGGGGGAACAGGAGGGTGCACCACTGGGCGGGGTCAAGAGGGTACACTACTGGGGTGGGGTCAGGAGGGTACACCACTGGAAACTGAAAGGGGTCAAGAGGTACACCACTGGGGTGGGGTCAGGAAGACACACCACTGGGGGCTTAGGAGGGTACACCATGGGGGGGAGTCAGAAAGGCACACCACTGGGGGCTCAGGAGGGCACAGAAATTGTTTCAGAACAGCACATTGTTCTGTGTTCACTGTTCTAGTGATGATCTCATTCAGGCCCTTCTCTCTCGTCAATTCTACATGATCTCATCCACAAATGCCTGAATGGACTTAAGTGAAGCACGAGCTGGAATAAACACAGTACACTACTGGGATTAGCACAGGCATGTTCGCACAAGAGCCCTAACCTGCCGAGCTATCCTGCAGCAGAGGCAGTCCCTGCCCCCGCAGCCGCACATAAGTAAAGGGTGTGCTGCAGGGTAGGGAATGTGTTTGCTGGCTATGATTAGCTATGGCTTGTCTTCACTTTGCTGCGCAGCTCTGCCAATTGGGGGTCAGCAAGGCAGGGTCAACATCATTGTCTACCTGTCAACTACCTGCAATTGACGTGTTGTTGACCCTCGAATTAGACAGTCTAATTCATGGAAAAGACAATGGAGTTGATTTGCTAAAACTGGAGAGTGCAAAATCTGGTGCAGCTGTGCTGTAGCCAATCAGCTTCTAACTTCAGCTTGTTTAATTAAGCTTTGACAAAAAAATGGAAGTTGATTGGTTTCTAGGCAGAGCTACACCAGATTTTGCACTCTCTAGTTTTAGTAAATTAACCCCATTACTCTCAGTGATTTACTGGCATTCACCATACCTTTCCCATTATTAAAGCAAAACTTAAAGACAAAACTTTTTTTTCATTTTGGATAGAGTAAGTGTGACAGAACTGTTTGGCACCTCGCTTGGGTGCTTCCTTCCACCAAACAGCGCCTCCTGCCCTCCAAATTGTTCCAGCAGATCGAGAGCTAATACCAGCCCTTTTTACCCCGAGCATCATACATAGACAAGATGTTAGGATAGAACCAAAGGAATGACTGTTTATTGAACAGAAATACAGGTTTTTATACACTTTAAAAGTAGGTCAGTCACCACATGAACAATAAAACCAAATATTTACCCAAAACATCACATAATGGTTTGGATAACGAGGTGGAGTTGACACAAGGCTAACCCCATCATAGATACCTCCAAGAATTAGCCAAATTAGCCAACAGACAGAAACAATAGGTGACTCAATAAACAATTAACAATGGGAATGCACACCTAAGAGGCACACAATGGGGGAGACAAACATAACATAAACAGTGATTACACCCCACCTCAGATTGGCCGACAACAGCCTCATACAATGTTCCAGCAGTCTGAAAAGGTGGAATTAATTAATTTATTGATAATAGGTCTCCAAAGTACAAAAAGCACACCTATACCTTGTTACCCACCACTGCGCCTCGGAGTAAATACCAACCAAATTGAATGACAAATGTTAGTATAAGTGTCTTGCTACAGCTGTCACATTGTAAAATCTATTAAAGCGTATAATTTTTATCTAAAACATGTCTATACTTGAATCACACGTGACAATAAAAATAGTGGCGCTCCCTCAATACATATATCACCCTTATAGTGACTATTCCTAAAGATCGTGAACACCTGTTTTAAGTGTACACCAAAAATAAAGAAATTATATATAAAAATTATATATACAAATTATATATATATAAAAAAAAATGGTGAACATCGAGTGTAAAAAATATTAAAAGCTGTGATGAGTTATTAATGCAGCAAGAAAAAGTATCATTTTGACAATGAAAAAAATATATATATGAAAAATATATATATATATTAAAATTTTAATGTGTGTACTATAGCATAAATGAAAATAAGTGACCCCGTGATAGGGTAAATTTCATTCAAACTTCGTGCCTTAAATCCAAATAAAGTGTACAAAATCTTATTTTCAGTAACTTCCACCACACCCTGGTGTCTCGTGAAACCGCTCCCAATGAAAATTCACTCACCAGCTCCAAATGCCCACACTTGCGTGCAAGGCTAAAAAGCTTAATGGTTCCAGATCATCGGAATAGGACCACCCAATTTAATCCATCCAAAGGAAAATGTGGAAAACGTTCCATATGTGAACAACAGAATTGCTCCCACTAGTGTGATAACGTACAACCAGTTTATTTAACACACACTAAAAACAAATCTCCAATAGTTCAACTCACACTTTAAAACTGTAAATTATGCACAGCAACCTCCACATCAAACTGTATAAACAATGCACAGCATAGCAGCTTATAAATCTCCTGAGGGTTTGTGGTCACGGCAGACCCGAGCTAAGCAGGCGTCTGAGCCGATTATCTCACCCACTTCTCGCTGCTGAGATCGGTATCTCCCTAAATTTGGTTACACCGCACCGCTCGTCCCTCTGTACGTTACTCAGTCCATCACTGCACGGCCACGGTCTATACTTTTTTTTTTTTAAATTCCTTTATTTTGTTGTACAGAAGGCATGGATACATTGTCTAGTATGACAGGTCATACATTTTCATACATTAACATGTTTAGGGTACAGTAGATTGAAACCATAGACCTAGATCAGATTAACCACCAAACAAGTGGGGTAATACATGTGTGTTCCAGCCAACTATGTATTATTTCTGAATGTAATAAATCAAGGTAGCCTACATAAGGGCCTCCTTGCATGAACTGCGAACATATCTTTAACAGTATTGGTATATAATATAATACTTAAAATATTTTACTACAGATATGTTTAGTGCTAAACGAACAAATGTTTCCAGCTCACCGTGAATAATATGTTTTCAATAATTCGTTAACGCCGTCACCACGGCTACTTGGTGAGCTTATCAGAACAAAGTTACAGAGAAAGAGGGGAACAGTAGGGAATCAGAGGGAAAGCGGGGAAGGAGAGACAGGAGGACTGGGAAGAAGGGGGAGATGAGGTCAAGGAAAGGGAGATAGACGGGTATGGCTGCGACACCGCCCCCCCACCAGATCCACCCGCCGGACCCCAGAGGGGCATATACAGGTGCCTGTTTTAGCAGTAACCACGGGGACGCCCCTTCAAGTAGATTGGGTTTGTGCTTGTACCAACTCCTGTAGATATGCGTCAGTACCAACAAAATATCTCCAGGGTCTCCACACGGTCTATACTTGTCATGTGTGATTCAAGTATAGACACGCTTTAGATAGGAATTAATTAATTACATAGATTTCTTGAGGGATATCCGATCGGACCCCCCCGTCGGATTCTCGTCAGAAGCGATCCGAGGTGAGGGGGAGGCCACTCATTCGTGGCCACCTCCTCGCGATCTCTCCTGGCGAGTGAAATGCTTCCTCAGCTTCTGTAATGTAAACAGAAGCGGAGGAAGTGATGTCATCTCTCCTCGAACCGGTCTGTTCGTTCCGGCGCCAAGGAGAGAAGACATCAATGTGAGTTTGCACCAACACTACACTTCCAGTAGAACACGCAGGCACGCTTTTCACCCCCCATCACCCCATGTCACCCCCCGATCACCCCCCCCTGCACCCCCTGTCACAGTGACACCAATAGCAGTTTTTTTTTCTGATTATTGCATTGGTGTCAGTTTGTGACAGTTATAAGTGGTAGGGCAGTTAGTGTTAGGCCCCTTTAGGTCTAGGGTACCCCCCTAACCCCTCCTAATAAAGTCTTTCCCTCCTCATGGGCATAACCAAAAAGTGTGAGTTGTGGTCATATTGATCCACTGACCCAATTCACCATATGCCCGTGTTCTCTGCCTCCATGACAAGGCCACGATATGAGCAGATTTTGCGGTTCATGCACTTTAACAACAATGAACTCTGTCGTCCTCGTGGAGACCCTGGATAGGATCGGCTCTACAAAATTCGGCCCCTCGTAAACCACTTCAACCAACGTTTTGCAGACTTGTTTACTCCCCATCAAAATGTCTGCGTTGATGAGTCCCTGATTAAGTTTTCTGGACGCTTGTCATTCAAACAGTACCTTTCCAGCAAGCGTGCCAGATACGGGGTCAAGATGTATAAGCTCTGTGACAGGGCCACAGCCTATACATGTAGTTTTATGGTTTACGAGGGAAAAGATAGCCACGTAGAGCTGACAAACTGCCCCGACTACATAGGAAGCGCTGGCAAGATTGTGTGGGACTTGGTGTCACCCTTATTCAGAAAAGGGTACCACTTATATGTGGACAATTATTACACGAGCGTGCTACTTTTTAGACACCTTTTTGATCATCAGATTGGAGCATGTGGCATCGTGCGACCTAATCGCCGGGGCTTTCCACAGCGGCTTGTAGATTCCCATCTTAGGCTGGGTGAGAGAGCCTGCTTGCAGTGTAATAATTTGCTCACTATGAAGTGGAGGGATAATAAGAATGTTTTCGTTCTTACCTGCCTTCATGCAGACACAACAGTCCAAATTACTACGGCGACTGGTGTTGTGGAGAAACCCCTCTGTGTCCACGAATATAACGAAAATATGGGAGGGGTGGACCTCAACGACCAGTTGTTGGCGCCGTACCTAGTTGCCCGTAAGGCCAGACGCTGGTATAAAAAAGTGTCTGTATACTTATTTCAACTGGCTTTGCTGAATGCTCATGTGCTATACAGAGCTTCAGGACGGACTGGATCCTTCCTTAAATTCTAGGAAGAGATCGTCAGAGCCCTTCTGTTTCCAGAAGGTGCTCCACCTCACCTTCCCAATCCAAATGCAGTAAGCCAGCTGCATGAGAGGCATTTTCCTTATGTCCTCCCACGTACCCCGAGCCCCACAAAGAAAAAATTGTGTCTGCAGAAAGCGCGGATATAGGCGTGACACCCGCTATTATTGTCCCTCCTGTCCTGACAATCCTGGTCTTTGCATTGGTGAATGTTTTGAGCGCTACCATACACTAGTTGAGTTTTAGCGTAGTGTACAGCATTGCACAGACTAGGCACACTTTCACAGGGTCTCCCAAGATGCCATCGCATTTTGAGAGACCCAAACCTGGAACCGGTTACAGTTACAAAAGTTACAGTTATAAAAAAAAATGTAAAAAAAAAATAAAATAAAATTAAAAAAAAATACACAAAAAAATATAAAATAAAAAACCAAAAATAGTTGTCGTTTTATTGTTCTCTCCCTCTCTATTCTCTCTCTATTGTTCTGCTCTTTTTTTACTGTATTCTATTCTGCAATGTTTTATTGTTGTTATGTTTTATCATGTTTGCTTTTCAGGTATGTAATTTTTTAATACTTTACTGTTTACTGTGTTTTATTGTTAACCATTTTTTTGTTTTCAGGTATGCCATTCAGCTGCAGCATGGATTTATTTATCTTGACAGCAACAGCGTTTGCCCCCACAATACATAAAGCCGTGACTCCAGCGCTGTCGGAGGTGATTTCACCACCACAGTTACATACTTCAGCATATTTGCCGAAGCATGGGGGCAGCAGGGGTGGAGGAGCGATTTACTCCTACCTTTTGCGGGTGGATGCCCCCATGCTTCGGCATACATATATTTTAGGCACAGGTTGCGTTAAAAAATGTTTTATTTTTTACTATGTTTTTTTGTATTTGCTTTGCAGATATGGTAAGTCTTATGCCCTGTACACACGATAGAATTTTCCGATGGAAAATGTGTGATAGGACAATGTGACTTATATAAGATATTTGTACCAAATGGATGCTAACAGATAAACTGAAAGTCCCAGCACTCCAAAACTTTGTCGTGCCGAGTGTAGTTTGACCGTTGTGATCTCAAAAAAGGGAGAAAACGGCAAGGAAGGGGAGCAACAGGAAAATAAAATAAAAAAACAAAGAAAAAGAAAAAACAGGAAAAGAGCAGCAATATGTACTTTGTGTATATACCAGATACAAACATTCAGTACATTAAGGACTTCAATCTTTATATTGAATGGAATACCATGAGAGCCACTCGGACCATTTGGTTTGCGATTTCTGATATTGTCCTTGAGCTGCTGCAAACATAAGTTCATATGAGGCATGTGTATTAGTTAGTTCAACTATCTCTTGAAATGTGGGAGGTTTAATGTCTTTCCAGTGTCTCAGTAGTGCTAGTCTAGTACTGAGTAATATGTGGATGACTATAGTCCTAGCCACAACTGGAAAACTCTCTATTTCTAATGAGTGGATTGCCACAGCTGCTTCAGGGGTGACTGTAAAACCAGTTATCACTGAAATTAGTTCAAACACTTTTTGCCATAATGGGCGAATAATTGGACAGTTCCACAGTATATGTGATAATGTGCCTGTGTTTCCACATTGTCTCCAAAATAGAGGTGAGACTTGTTTAGCAAATTTGGATATTCGGTAAGGAGTTAAGTACCAATTTAGTGTTATCTTATAGGTTGTCTCCCACAGGCCAACACATTTGGTAGCAGTAAATGTGTTGCGCAAGGCTTTTTGCCATTTTTCTTCGGTGAAGGCTATACCCAAATCACGTTCCCACTCGATAATGTTGTTGGTTTTAACAAATACGTTTTTACTGTTTAGCAAATTATAAAATAAAGATATACCTTTTATGTTGGTGTTCGTATTTGTGAAATAGAGGTAAACTCGCCAAGGCACTTTAATAGATGTGCTCGTGAGTTTTTGAAGTAGATGGGAAATCTGGAGGTAACTATAATGATCTTTTTCATGCAGATCATAGCAAGATATCATTTAGTGACAACTTTTTGTAAAATATTTTTTTTTTGTCATTATTCAATCACTTGGGCCAAAAAAAATTAAATATTCAATGGGCTCAACATTCCTCTCAGCAATTTCCTTGGGGTGTCTACTTTCCAAAATGGGGTCGTTTGGGGGGGGGGGTTGTACTGCCCTGCCATTTTAGCACCTCAAGAAATGAGATAGGCAGTCATAAACTAAAAGCTGTGTAAATTCCAGAAAATGTACCCTAATTTGTAAACACTATAACTTTTGCGCAAACCAATAAATATACGCTTATTGACTTTTTTTACTAAAGACATGTGGCTGAATACATTTTGGCCTAAATGTATGACTAAAATTGAGTTTATTGGATTTTTTTAATAAAAAAAGTTGAAAATATCATTTTTTTTGAATTTTACAGTCTTTTTCCATTTATAGCGCAAAAAATAAAAACCGCAGAGGTGATCAAATACCATCAAAAGAAAGCTCTATTTGTGGGAAGAAAAGGTTGCAAATTTCCTTTGGGTACAACATTGCATGACCGCGCAATTAGCAGTTAAAGCGACGCAGTGCCAAATTGTAAAAAGTGCTCTGGTCAGGAAGAGGGTAAAACCTTCCGGGGCTGAAGTGGTTAACCTGTACAATATTAATATTACACCTTTCCATCCACTCCAGAAGGGAAGCTTTGTTGTCCTTATTCAGAGAATGAATCCAAGCCTCGCTCTCAGCGTCCATTACGTTATTGTCTATCATTATAGAATGATCTGCTCTCTCCATGAGCCATAATCAGTGGGTAGGAGGCCTGCCCCTAGTCCTCTCCAAAAGTCCCTGTCCTGATTTGGTCTGTCACAGTAAGAGAGGGTAATTTTTTTGCCATCTGTATCCCATTTCTAAGATTTCCCTTTACTTCCTGTCCTATAACCAATACAGAAAGTGAAAGCATGTGCCTCCAAAGTGAAGAAATCCCTGGTTTTTACCAGAACTAGTCTATCCATTGGAAGATTTCTCCTCTGTTATTGTTATCTGCATATAATCATGTGAGGTGGCTGAGGTTCTCTAACTCCAGAGACTTGAGAAAAGCCACAGAATATATTTAAACCAATAGTATTTTTTTATTTAGGGTGGTGCTAATGTTATTGAGTTACAGCAGTGGTTCCCTGACTGATTTTACTTGTAGACTGGAACTCTTAACCTGGTAATATAGGAAGATTCCCCTAAAAGGAGTTTTTTAGCAGCAAAAAATGCATAGATTATCACATAGGTGCAAATAATGGCCATTACACATATTTACCTATATGCATACGGAGGGGACCTCCCAACCGAAATTCCCAAAAAAGACTATCAGACAGTTCTGCGTGTTGACAGACCAGAAAGTAACCCAGGGCGGAGACGGACCCCACTCCATGCGACTTACAGGGAGTCACAAGCTACCGCTCGCGAGGCCTGCCATGCAGAGAGGAGCAGAATTCCAAAGCATCAATGCAAGTGGTATGTATACAAATTATATTATATAGCATTATTATTAAATTGTTGAACATAGAATTATTTATATTTGTATATTAGGTTATATGGCTTAGTCGGACAGCTACACCAAAAAGAAAATTAATTAATTTGATTAATAGCGATTTTTTTATCAAAAATGAATATAAACATATAAAAAATATATTAGGACATATGAACTTGTTGAGGGAATGAATGCGAAGATGCAGTGTGAACACGGGTGAACAAAAGTGTGAAAGGGGTGTGGAACATAAATGAGTGTGCAAAAGAAAAAATAAGAAGAAAAAAGGGAAAAAGAAAATGGAAAGGAGGAGAAAGGGAGAAAAAAATATGTATACATAAGGGGAAGAAAGGGGAAGGGAAAAAGAAAGAGAAAAAGTGCATGTAAAGTCAAACGTAAATAAGTGACCAAAGGGAAAATTATTGGGTGAAAACAGTGACAAAACACAAGAAAAAAAAGGGTGCAGGGGGAAAAACAAAATCTAAAAAAATGAAAAAAATAGTGCCAGGTGGAAAAACAGTGAGAAAGAAAAAATCAGTCAAAAGGGATAGAAAGTGAAAAAGGAAAAACATAATATATATAAAAAAGGAAAAAAGGAGAGAGGAAGAGGAAAGTGGAGGGGAGGGGGGCCAAGGAGAGATAAACAAATGGAATGAGAGGTACACAACATGACAGAGGGAAGGAGGAAAGAGGAAAGGGAGAAAGGAAGGGGAGGTGGGGGGGGGGAGGGGGGAAGAGATGAAAGGAAAAAGGATAGTGGTGGGAAAATGCGGGAGGGTGAATGAAAGAAAAATGTACTAAAAGGAGAAGAAAGAGGCTAGCGGTGCAAACAAAAATGAGAATAGTATGAAATGGAGAAGGAAAAATGTGTGGAAACATGCAAGTGAAAGGTGCAAACGGAAGAAAAAGCAAAAAGTGAATGTGAGGGAAAAACACAAGAGTGAAGTATGTGACAACCAACACAAATGAAAATATGGATGGATGGGTGATTAATAAGTGAAAGATTATAATGATAAAAAATAAATAATAAGGGTACCTTAATACTGTAAAAATACAACGGGTACCCCAAAGGTTGAAATAGTGTAAAGAAACCACTTGAGGGATTGTAAATGATGCATGAATCTAAAAATAGGGATTGTAAGATTAAAGGTTATTCCAAGGATGGTTCAATGAAAGTAAAACAGAGCTTAAACGTAATAATATACTTACTGCCTCAGAACAAAAAAGGCGTGTGTCCGACTGTCCAAAAGCAGGATGTGGGATGGTCACTTGACAGACCAGCCCACATCCTGAGGTTAATATAGTGACCCTTGATTGCATGCTCGTTAAGAGAAAGCAGCGTAGGTGAGGGAACCCTCTCCCACTTACCTGACCAGCCACGAGAGACTAATGGCCGCCAAGGGCAGCCGCATGTGGCTCCCTCTGCGTTCCGAAAGGCAGAAGTCCCCGACCACTGTCGTCACTTCCGCCGAAAAACGTGATGTTATCGCACCCATGGGTGATAGGGGACGCCTCCAGCAAGGGTAAACACTGGCAAGCGTGACCATGAGGAGACGCTCATCCAGGACTAATGGGAGCCGGTTGGACATAGCTCCCCCCCCCTTAACCTGGTTTCCCAACTGCAGTGATATCTATTAACTTGACGACAAGTATGAATATATGTAAGGTACATGTAAGGAACTGATGTCCTGAGAATGTGTCAATTCTGTTTTCCATCACTAATATTTATTTCTGTTTGCACTGAAAAAGTGACACTATCAGGAAAATGTATAACGGAAAAAATCATGATTATTCATCTACCTGCCATGTCAGAGGGAGTCTACTCACACACAAGAGGGCATCACTATAGAAGACATACTTTTTGTCCATATATGCTTCACTAAATGCATGTGTAAATACTGTCACTTCAGCAAATGGTTACAATGGTTTCTTTAATGACCTGTTTGAACTCTCCTAACCTTATTGCTCTCATCAGCTTAAAAGGTGTGTACAGTTTTAGACAGCACTACATTAGTATTCCAGAGTGGCTTGAAAACACCTTTCTACTTCAAAAAAACAAAAACACCATAGGTGCATAACAAGTGCCTTTATGAAGCATTAAATTATATGTTTAACCACCTCAATACAGGGCACTTTCACCACCTTCCTGGCTAGGTGGTATTTAATCACTGCTGGAATTTTTATTTTTTACAAAAAAAAGAAAAGACCAAAAATGTTGAAAAAAAAAGTTTTTCTTAGTTTCTGTCAGTAAAATTTTTGTAAATTGTGTGTATTTATAATGAATTTGAAGCATAGACATGGACAGGCATTCACAGGACTTCTTTACTTAATCACACACAGCAATACAGGAACCATGGATGCTAAAGAAATACATAGCTCTACCAGCAATATACATAAGTGAACATATTTACAATGCTTCCCCCTACTGGATGTAGAGCAGTATAACACACTAATACATAACACTCCTTCCCCCTAGACCTCAAAGACTTTGAGATAACTGGGAGGGTGAATATTTCTCCTTGGACGCCTAATGACCACTGTTTAAGATGGTTCTCTGGGACCCTCAGTTGGGTGCAATTCTGCTTCTTGCGCTGTCAGAGGGACTGAGAGAAGCTGGCTCTACAACATTTCCTGGAGGAATAGCACATGTATCAACCAATGGTTCACCATGATTTGGCATCACTGGAATCCTAGTACTACTAGAACCAGCAGCATGTAGTGTTTAACCCCTTCCCTGCCACTGTCATTTACACAGTAATCAGTGCAGTTTTATAGCATTGATTGCTGTATAAATGACAACGGTCCCAAAATAGTGTTAAAAGTGTCCGATGGGTCCGCCATAATGTCGCAGTCATGATAAAAATCGCAGATTACTAATAAAAAAAATTAATACTAAAAATGCCATTAAACGATCCCCTATTTTACCAATCAATATACGCTTATTTTTTACCAAAAATATGTATAAGAATACATATCGGCCTAAACTGAGGAAAAAAAATTTTTTAATGCATTTTTGGGGGTTATTTACTATTGCAAAAAGTTAAAAATATTGCTTTTTTTCCAAAATTATCGCTCTTTTCTTGTTTATAGCGCAAAAAATAAAAACTGTAGAGGTGATCAAATGCCACCAAAAGAAAGCTCTATTTGTGGGAAAAAAGGGACATCAATTTTGTTTGGGTGTAACGTTGCACGGCCGCACAATTGTCAGTTAAAGCGACGCAGTGCCGATTTGCAAAAAGTGCTCCGGTCAGGAAGGGGGTAAAATCTTCCGGGGCTGAAGTGGTTAAACCTTAAGCTTTTAACAAAACATAACATAAGTTAAACTTGGTTGCAGGTCCTTGACAGTACCATGTTACTACAACCTTTGTGTCTGTGTCACCATTTGGCAGAGTTACGCCCCCCCCCCCCCCAGCCGCTAAGCACCGCCTCAGGGGTAAGGGTCAGGTAAGGGTCAGTCACTGATCACCTACTTTTAAATAGTTAACCCCTCCAGCTAGGTTCTCCTTCCACCCAGTCATGTATGCCCTCTTCTTAATTCGTTCCTCATTAGCGCTGGGCATATCTTTTCCTGTGGACATACTTTAACAAGGTGCCCCCAGATCCTGCCCATCCCATGTGACTGGGTATCGGGTACATTGTATCCCTACCCATTCACCAAAAAGTAAAAAACACAATAGACAGTTTTTGACAATTCCTTTGTTAAAAAAGAAAAAAAAAAAGTGTCCCGCGATGTCCATCCATCTTCAATTACGCCGCCCGATGGACCCGAAAAACAGAAAGAAAAAAAAGCTCTGCCTCGATGGGAGGCCTCCTGGCGGCTGCTGTCTCTTGAGTGTGACAGCTGTTATATAGGCAAGGGTGGGGCCACCCGGTGACGTAACCGAGTGACCCTGCTCCTTCTGACGTCATTGATACATGTCCCCCAGGGCAGTAAGTAAGAGTAATAAGAGCCCTGTGCACGTCCCTTAACATTGGACGTGTGGGAGCCCTCCCCTCGCCGCATGGCTCTAGGGGTAATGTAGTTTAGGGCGCCTGCGCACAGGCGTCATTGTGTCCGCCTTGAGCCGGTGACATCACACGCTGGAGGGCTGATATATACCGGCACTTCAGGCTGTCAGATGAGCCTGAGCCGGAGGGCGACACTCACTTTGTGACCAGCAAGCTGCAAGGTAAGACGGCACACTCATGAACGCATCTTCTTTCTAATTCTCCTTCATGTCACTCCGGAACTTTGCACGAATCTGCTCTCATTGGAGACTGTCAGCTCACACTACTATCCATTGTGTGTGGTGTTTACAACTGTATCTGGGTGCTGGGTATTGCAGTGTTGGTTATAATACAAATACTTGCCCTATGCTAGAACACTTATGTGCAGTGAGTAGTGCTCTCCGTCATCTGTATTGCTCTTTATCATATTCACTCACTCCTCTGTCAATGCTCAGGTAGCAATTCGGGTTAGTCGGCTGAATTTTACCATGCTTCCACTTGTTCCTACAGGGAAATTGTTGAAGCTACTTGTAACTAATGAACAACTCAATAGTCTATATAACTGCTCGCAATTCCATTTCATTTAAACAAATCTGTCACTCTCCCGTTTCTCTTAAAACAATAAGGATTTTAAAGAAAAATCCCCTACCATTATTATTTTCCAGTCTGCCTCTGCAGCCAACTCTACATGAGATCTGACCAAAACTCTCCAATCGCCATTGTTCCTTATGGACATTTAGATAATCGAACCAATATATAACTCAGTGTGAGTATAAAATTACATATTATTAATATAGTGAGAGATGCACATTCCCCTCCCCCACTTTCCTTTCCAACCTTTCTTTCCCCTTTTATCCCCCCTTCTCTCCCCTTTTCCCACCCTTCCTCCCCCTTCCTTTCCCCACCCTTCTCTCCCCCCCCCCATTCCTTCCTTTTCTTCCTTACTTGTCCTGTCCCACCAGTCCCCCCATTCCCCTCCACTCCTCCACATAAATTTATTACCAACATACTTAAATCAAAAATGTAACTTTCATGGCAACCTTAATGTCCCTTAGTGTCTCCCTATCAGCCCTCTATGACCTTGCCAAATTGACTCCCTCGGATTTGATGTATCTGAGACCAAGTCAGGGGACCGGCCAGGCGGTTTAAAGGTGTAATCATTGCATTGGGTAAGTGTCTAGTCCTCATAGACAACTGGGTTCATAACCAATATTGACACTCTGTATGTATAAACTTCATAGTGACCCTTAAACGGTTGTTATAACTTTGTTCTTTTCTGTCTATTTAGTGGCCTCAATTTAATAAATCTCTTGCACATCCCCTGAGGAAGCTAAAGTAGCGAAACATGTCGGGCTAATGTGCAATATCTCTTGCTATGATTTATTATCCACCTGTATAAGATGTTGACCACCAAATGTTTATAAGTTTATATTGCCAACCCAAAGTTTGTATTGCTTGTCTTCTTCTTTTAAAAATATTATGTTAATAAAAATTATATTTTTTATCTATAATTAGTCAAGTGTATAAGTACATGTTCAGATACCGTAAAAATCCCCCATCCTTTACCTCCCTGTCTCTTTTTGATCTAATGTTCATTGGGATGAGGTGTCTTTAGAATGGGTGTTTTTACCAACCGGACCAAACCATTATAAACTAAGAGTAATAAGACCTCATTAGGAAGACCTCATCTGGAACTAGAGAAGGGCAACCAAACTGATAAGAGGCATGGAGGAGCTCAGCTATGAGGAAAGATTGAACTGAATTTATTCTCTCTTGAGAAGAGGAGATTAAGGGGGCATATGATCAACATGTATAAATTTATAAGTGGTCCATAAAGTGAATTTGGTGTTGAGTTATTCACTTTAAGATCATCACAGAGGACAAGGGGGCACTCTGTACATCTGGGGGAAAAGAGATTTAATCTCCAAATAAGGAAAGCTTTCTTCACAGTAATAAAAAACACAAGTAAAAAGGCGCAAACACTGAAAGTTTTGCTGCAACCCAAATGTCCATAAAAAGTTTGACATGTATTGTTCACAGTAAGAGCTGTGAAAATGTGGAATAGACACCCTCAATAGCTGCTTCTGGCCAGCTCAGTAGATAGCTTTAAAAAAGGCCTGGATTGTATCCAGAATGCACATAATATAACCGGATACTAACATTTATAGGTAAACTTGATCCAGGGATATAGCAGATTGCCTCTCGTTTGATCAGGAAGGATTTTTTTCCCCTGCTGGAGTAAATTGGTTTATGCTTTGCTGGGGTTTTTTGCCCTCCTTTGGATCAACTGTGGGTATAGGATTGTGTATATGGGATTGTATGATTTTTTTTTTCCTTTTAATTGGTTAAACTAGATGGACTTTTTTCAACCAGACTAACTATATAACTATGTAAGGATCACATTAAAATGTACAGTTAATCACAGTAAAATGTGTCTTTAAAACAGAAAACTGATACGACTGGATACGTGAAACTCTGCATACCATTAAGAATTAGTGACAAACGCTGTAGTGTTTAGCTGGGTTAATAACTGAGCATAATTGTGGAAAAACAGCTGTCTGTAAGGAGAACGTTAATTGAACATTAGTTACCCTGGTTACTGCACTGGTCAGATCTGTATGAGTCCTTATAGCGGGCAGAACTGCTTCATCATGATAGCCATGGCTGAAACATCTGCCACTGCAACCAGAGCGACACAGCAAGCAGAAAAACAGCATCCGTGCAGAACACAATGTTCAAAATGATTTGCCTGGAATTAATCTGGCAGCTGGAATATCTGCTTCTCCAAATATGCATAAGGAATCATATTCATAAGAAAAAAACCTCAGTACTAACTCAGGTATGGTTAACATCAGTTTAATGTGCTTTCAGTGAATGCAGATCATAATCCAAGACACTTCTATGCATACATATTCATTTATATCCATATATTTTTAATGCGTTTATTATTTGATCCTTTCATTGTAAACCTTTACTTGTGGAGTAAGCATGTAGGTAGTATATATCTGGACTGGTTTTTGGGCAATTTTAGCTTCTGCCAGAATAATTAACAAGTCTGAAAGCATTCAAGGAGCCATTAATAGACCCTTAAAGTGTTTTAGTATACACTGGTAGTTTTTTTTTTTTTCGTTCAACCCAGGAGGGCTGATTGAAAAAAATGAACAGCTCAGGAGGAGCTGTTGTACTAACTATCCGATGTTAGTACAGCAATCTCCCCTGCTGTTCTATTGTGTTCTGACAGGGGGACCGCCCCCTCACCAGAACATTCCGATTAGGAGCCGATCGGCAGACCTTTTTCGGTCATGCCCCTTCGACAGCTTCTGTCGGACTAACTGTAGTACACACGGGCCAAATGTTGGCTTCTATTGAACCGACCAATGCCATCAGACATTCGGCCTGTGTGACGTGACGTGATGCATCATCCATGACGTGTAGCGCGTCACTGTTGTGGTATCATTGCCGACATGTTTCACCCAGTCACGTGGGTTTTCTCAAGGTCCTCAAGACATTACATCATGTCACGCAAGGGCAATACACATTTTGAAGCCAGCAGCAGCCACTTTGGCTGAGGTATTAGAACGGCTGCCGAGACAACCCTACAAATGCTACAGTGTGACTAACAGAATTGTCAGCGAAGCTCCCTGGACTCCCGTGCGGCAATAGAGCAATTGGATGACAAGACCAATGCAGTGTGTGGCCCCCTTCCATCAAATGGAATCTTTTGGAGAAACCTGTCAGCGTTCATAGACTCTTGCCTACCACGGTCGGGTGAGCGGACCACTGGTCCTTTGACTTTGACTAACTTCTGCATAAACATGCCTGTTCTGACCTGTAGATAATCTCTACCTACTGCCTTACTTTACAAGATCCCTCTCAGGGCTAGCTCTGCTTCAAATGGCTTAACCTGAAACTGATTACCTGGACTAATCAATACTAGTGGCTGCATGCCGTTCTTTATACGGGATTTGTTATCAGTTTAAAACTAAGCCATTCAGTTCATTTAGCGGCATGCTACTCTCTTGGCTCATCTTCAAGTGTGTAGATATCTAACATTATACCCCTGTATCCCCCCACTGACAATTGAGCGGTCGTGCGATGTTGTAGTTAAACAAAATTTATGTCCTTTTTTCCCACAAATAGAGCTTTCTTTTGGTGGTATTTGATCAACTCTGCGTTTTTTATTTTTTGCGCTATAAATGGAAAAAGACTGTAAAATTCGAAAAAAATGATATTTTCAACTTTTTGTTATTAAAAAAAGAAGAGCGACAATTTTGAAAAAACAATATTTTTTACTTTTTGCTATAATAAATATCCCAATTAAAAAATAAATAAATAAATACATTTCTTCATCAGTTTAGGCCAATATGTAATGTTCCACATATTTTTTGTAAAAAAAAAGTTATAGCGTCTACAAAATAGATTTAGATAGATTTATGGCATTTTTATTTATGTATTTATTTTTTAATAGTAATGGCAGCAATCAGAGATTTTTATTGGGACTGTGATATTGCGGCGGACAGATCGGACACTTTTGACACTTTTTTGGGACCATTGACAGTTATACAGCGATCAGAGCTAAAAATAGTCACTGATTACTGTATAAATGTCACTGACAAGGAAGGGGTTAACACTAGGGGGTGCTTAAGGGGTTAAATGTGTTCCCTAGATGTGTTTCTAACTGTGAGGGGATGGGACTGACTAGAGGAGGAGCCAGATCATTGTTCCTACTTAGTAGGAACAGACGATCTGTTTCTCCTCCCCTGTCAGAACAGAGATGGCTCTCGTGCCCACAATCGCGGGTGGCCGGCGGTGATTGCGCCTGACAGCCACGCGCATTGGGTCTCCCACCGTGCAGCTCTTAAAGAAGCCGCCGTACATATACAGCATTTCGCACAGGAGAGCCACTCTGCCACCGTATATGTGCAGGTCGTGAAGTGGTTAAGGTAAAAAACGTTTTCAATTTCCCTGTGCCCCCCCCCCCCGTGTGAAGAGTAAGAGAGAGGAGAATAGATGAGCACTGTGCAAGGCTGCATCTTTTATCCCCTTTCTTCCTCTTCACACAGCATTCGAGAAGCAGCAGGAGCCGTTAGCTCTTGCTGCTGTTAATCAAATGCAGTGAAGAGGAAGTGGGAGGGGGCTAAGTCCCTCTGTGTAAGTCTATGGAGCGTGGCTCCAAAGACACACAGGTCGGGAGCGCGCGGACAACATTTCTCACCATAGCAAGCGGCTGGCTAATGTTGTCTTAAAATGAAGAGCAAAAGCCAAGATTGCCACCGGGGACCCAAGAAGAGGAGGATCGGGGCCACTCTGTGCAATACCACTGCACAGAGCAGGTAAGTATAACAGGTTTGTTATATATATTTCTTTAAACTCACTTTAGTAACACTTTAATAATTGTGTTTTTTTTTAATTGTGGAATCTAATACCTGATTGATCCTGCCAGTTCCCTTTCTTCCTGGTTGCAAACTGACCATGCTAAGCAAGGAAGCCAATCTGTATTAGTGTGGTCAGTTTGCATGCTTTCTACTCCCGTTCAGAGGTACAGACATGTTGTGCAAGCGTGCATTGTGCCTGTATCTTCTATAGTCTGCCCATTCCTCCTCTCTTGATTGACAATAGTTTCAGGCCCCAGCCTTACTGTCAAATTGCCCATCTCCAAGTTACACTCACCAGCTGCTCTGTGATTTGCTGCAGAGTGTACAGCCATCAGATGGATAGAATCAAAAAGAGGATTAAAGGTATCTAAACCACATTTGTAATAGTTTCTAACAGTGGGTTTGTAAATGACATCCTTAGACAGGTCTGTCTATGTATATTTAGGACAGTGGCCACACAATTTACTTTAAAGCAGTATTAAACCCAAAGTCAAACATTTACAGTGGACAATATATACTTACCAAACGTTAACCAAACTGTTATAAGATATCTGAGAATACTGTCTGGCTTCATTGAAGGGAGACCCATCATGGGCGGTGATTTTAACTTTCCTATGGATCCGCAGTTAGATACGTCTAAATCTTCAGTGTCGTTTTCTAATTTGAAAATGCTGTAGCATACCTTTTTGATTGACGTCTGGAGGATATTGCACCCTAAATCTAGAAACTATGCGTATTTCTCTTCGGTCCACCACTCTTATAGCTGTATCGACTATTTTTTTGTTGATCATAACTGCTTAGACTGGTCGCTGGCTAGCGACATTGACACTATGATTTGGTCGGACAATTCACCTATTTTCTTGACATTTGATATCCCCCTGGCCCCACTAAAAGACTGGACTTGGCGACTAAATGATGCATTGCTTGTAGACCCAGAAGGGATTACATGTATCACGGAAACTATATCTAATTTCCTTGTTGACCACACTTCGGACCCTACCCCACTACTCATCCACTGGGAGGCTCTGAAGGCGGTATTAAGAGGGACTCTGATCCAATTGGGCTCTCGCCTGAAAAAGAAGCGATTCGCAACTATTGCATCAGCAGTCCAAAATCTTAGAATCCTTGAAACCGAACATAAGCGTTCAAACTCTCCTGAAACACTACTGGAGTTAGCTTCTGCCCGGGCGTGTCTTCGTGATCTATATGAATCTTCTGCCCATACGTTTGCTGATAAACTTGCATTACATCAATACAAATTTAGCGATAAATGCGGTAAGCCATTGGCATCGCTCTTTACATCCACAACAGACCTTTACTTTCATTCCACATCTCCAGGGACCAAATGGAGAGATGATAACCTCACCATCTTCAATCATGAAGACGTTCCATGATTTTTATCAATCCCTCTATAATGTATCCACACAACAATCTGCAAACTCCACTACGACCAGTGAAACCAACAGGCACACTATATAGCAGATACCTCACTACCGACCTTTGTTGTAGATACAATTGACAACCTGGAAAACCTACGCAGCGAGAAAGACTGCTAAGGCCATCGCTAATACACCAATAGATAAAAGCCCAGATCCCGATGGTTTCACGCCTAAATTTTATAAACTTTTTGCTCCTATCCTTATTTCTTTTTTGATTAAGGCATTTAACTCTATAGCAAATGGTTCCACCTTTTCTACACAAACTCTGGGAAGCACACATCTCACTTATTCAAAAACCAGAAAAAGCCCCGTCCCTTTGTGCGAATTATAGACCGATTTTGTTTAAAGGAGTCGATCTAAAAATACTTGCCAAGGTTCTAACTAGCAGATTGCAACCATTATTGCCCCTACTAATACATCTTGACCGAGTGGGCTATCGCCAGTGGATGAGAGGCTAGAGATAACACCCTTAAAGTTCTTCTGTTAATGGACTACGCCCGCACCCATGATATTCCTCTTTGCCTTTTAGTGATTGATGCCGAAAAAGCATTTGACGGGTTAGCTGGGAGTTCCTTTGACTCTCTCTTTAACAGATTGGACTAGGCCCTCATATGCTTTCATGGATTATGTCTCTCTATTGGTCGCCTTCAAGCAGAATTAGGGAGAATGGATCCTTGTCTCCTGTGTTCCGCATTTTCAACAGAACTTGCCAAGGATGCCCCCTATCACCTCTTCTATATGTTCTCACAATGGAACACCTGGCAATCGCCTTGCGAAAGGATCCAAACATCACAGGCATTCCGGTAGGTTCCCTCCATGCAAAAATGGCCCTATTTGTGGGCAACCTGCTTCTATTTGTAACACAACCATATATTTTCCTCCCTGCCATACTTCAGGAATTCCAGAGATTTGGAGAAGTCAGTAATTTTAAGGTCAACTATAATAAATCAGAAATTCTACATATCTCGCTACTAAAAACAACTATGACAAGACTCCCAACAAACTTTCCTTTCAAGACCTGTTCTTCTTCAATTCGTTATCTAGGGATTCAGATACCAGCTTTGGCATCACAATTGTACTCTTTGAACTTCCTTCCAATACTTCAAAAAACTTAGATGGATTTGGCTCTCATGGTTTTGGTAGAATTAATAGTCTTAAGACGGATATCCTCCCTCTACTTTTATATTTGCTCCAAACTATTCCAATCCATCTCCTGGCTTCGTATTTTCACTAAATCCACCAAATGTTTTCCAAATCTGTCTGGAACTCAGCCCGTCCTAGAATTTGTTTTAGGACATTGTCTTTACCAAAACACAGAGGGGGAGTAGGGGTACCTTACCACAAAGCAGCAATACAAAATACACAAATTATTGACTGGATACATCAATATTTGTCCAAATTATGGGTACAATTGGAGAGCCATATGAACCCTATAGATCTTTGCGGTCTTCTGTGGACCTTACCAACTTTTCGCAAAGGCCCCCTAATTCCTGTTGATCTTTCTCGACAAACACTTCATATGTGGGACCTGGCGATATCCACCCTTGGTATATCCAAATATCTAGGCCCCATGACTCCTTTTTTTGGAACAACGGCTTTCTTGCTAGCTTTTTTAATCAACCATGTTTGGCCCCTGGAGTAAACAGGAACAGATTTTCTCAAGTCCTCCAAACAGATCCGTAACTATTGGTAACTTCTTTGTCTGCAATGCCTTTAGGCAATTTTATGCATTTGTTACAGAGACAACAGGCTCTGTCTTACAAATACGACCTATCCCGATGCCCTTAGACATCCTTACTGAACCAACTGTCTTGGAATCTCTACTTTTCCAGAAGGAACCATCTGCACATACAGTCTCTTCAGTCTCTTTACCCTACTCTATCCTTATGATTTTAGCACATCCAGACCTTGCTCTTTATACATGGAACTGGGAAAAAGATCTTCAACAAACCCTCTACCCCTTGGACTGGCAAAAATGCTTTACCCTTACCCACAAAATATCACTTGCCACGAAAACCCAAGAAAAAGGGTATAAACTGGTATCTAGATGGTACAGATGTCCCTCTGTCTTACATCACTTCAACTACCATATACCAGATACATGCTGGTGATGTCATACCGCTAAAGGAAACATGCTTCATATTTGGTGGGAATGCCCCCTGTGCGCATGTTTTGGAAACAAATTTTTGATATATATTGTAAACTAACTGACATCTTTATTCAGCCATCACCCAGGGTGGCCCTCCTGTCCATGATCTCTGGATCCCTTCAGTCAGTGAAAAAAGATGCTTAGACACTTCCTCAATGCAGCCAGAACAGTCATTCCTCGACATTGGAAATCGACTTCCGTACCCTCCCTGGGGAATGGGCGATTGAACTAGACTCAATCAGAGCTGTTGACACAAGAAATGGGAAAAGAAGAACATTTTCTCATGCCTGTAATGCCTGGGCCAGGTTTAGAGACTCACCTAAATTCCTGACCTGGGCTAAGGGGAACTCGACCATCCTTCCTGACCAGTCATGATAGAGTGTTTCGGTAAACCAATGTCTCCTAACACTGGTTTCTACCCCCCTCCCTCTTAGTGATCTTTTTTTTTTTCTCCTTGCTTTTTTCCTGCATTTTAGTGAATGCAATACGAACAATATACATAAAGACGTGATCCCCAAAACAAAAACAGAATATACGATTAGCTAAAACGAAAATATCATTTTTGGCATCTCTGAATATCTGAATAGGTACTTATTGTACATTAGTTGAGGATTATATACCCTTGACATACACGGGATATACGTTGCATCTCAAATATTGATACAGGTTTTTCTATATACACCTACTCTTTTATGTATATTATAAAAGTGAATTTGTTTTTTTTTTTAAACTGAAAACTTTAATAAAATAAGATTTAAACAAACATTTATTGTATTGAAACTTACTATTTCTATTTTCACCTGGTGAGCCAGCCAGCAAGCCTGTTTTTCAAAAGAACAAGCTCTCCAGCAGAATGCTTGCAATGATCAGCTTATATTTATTTTGTAAAATCTTTTTCCAAAAAGAAAAAAAAAATGCTTGCTGTATCTGCTTAGAAAGTGTGAACTTTTTTTGGCTTCAATTTGTTTGTGTATTTAAATCTAACACTCCTCTCCCCCCAGACTCATAATGCTGCTGTTCAAAGATGCCCCCTTTGCTCCTTTACCCGGAGTGGGGGAGGTGTATTACTGGCCAGAGGGGAAAAAGTCTAAGAAAAGGAAACAGCCACATCTAATGATTGGTAAGCTGCAATATGTTACATTTTGGGTTTAATACTGCTTTAAAGTGACACTAAACTCTGGTTTACCAAAATTATGTTCAGTTATGTATTCTTAACTCAAAAACGTACATTCTACTGCTATCAGCCTCTAAGTCTTGCCATTAAGTAGCAGGTGTGTATGGATTATATACAGTATATGGAGAATAAGGATAGACATGTGCATTCGTTTTCGTCCGAATGCATTTTCGTCCGAATTTCAGGTATTTTCGTTATCGTTTTACCAAACGATAACGAAAGTGCAGAATCCGAAAAACGAAAGATCCGACATAAACAAATGCTTTATTTTCATTTTCGTTGCTACCACAATTCGATATAGATAGGAGATTTGACATGATGATGACAATAACAATCTGTGTCCATCAAACCTGTGGTCGAATGTGCCTAACCTTAACTCTATTAGTCCAAGATTATTCTACATAGAGAGAAAAGATTCGACGTAGGGGAGAAAAGATTCGACGTAGGGAAGAAAAGATTCGACGTAGGGGAGAAAAGATTCGACGTAGGGAAGAAAAGATTCGACGTAGGGGAGAAAAGATTTGACATAGGGGAGAAAAGATAGATAAAAATAATGATGATGATGAATGTTATTGGCTGATTGTAACCAAAGAGGAGGAGCAGTAAAATAGCTAGAACTAAGTACACACATACTTTGGCCTATGGTGTCTGTTGAAAGTTCTAAGAAGATTCGACGGAGCAAGTAAACTATACGGCGTCATACAGTTTAGCTGCTCCGTCGAATCTTCTTTGAGCATTCGACAGACACCATAAGCATTCAATGACAGATTCGACCCTAATTTGGATTTTCGGACGAATGCAATTTTTAACGAAAAACTAAATAAATAAAAACGAATTTCGGGAGTAACTAAATAAATTTATTTTTCGGACAAAAACGAAATTCCGAAACGAAATATTTCAGTGTGCACATGTCTAGATATCACTATTACCTTACAAGCAAGCAGTGCAGTCTGCAGTAAGTCAGTTTGGAGAAGGGAGGGTTGGAGGAAGAGAAGGAAGGAGCAGGAGAGTACTTTGCTATCCTCAGACTGAAGGGCTGTGTGTTTCTCTTGAAGCACACAGTGCAAGGAGACACAACTCTAGTCCCTGCATGCAAGGCTAACTCCATACAACACTGAAAGAAAAAGGAGCCACCCTAAAACAGGAAACCTGGGGCAACAGTCATAGCAACAGCTTAAACTGGAACCTAGACAGGAAGACAACAAGAATGAAGAAGCTGCATGCTCAGTAAATGATTTTTTTTTTAATTCGTAAAAAAAAATGTATTTTACACCAAATTTAGCAAATTACCTAAGTGTTATGTTCTTTCTGAGTGCAAAGGGGAATTTGAATATATATGGTGTCTAATACTGTGTATGTGACTCATACTGTGCCAAGGACTAATGAAAATTGTCCTTTTTTATTAATACTTAATGCCTTCAGGCTCTGCTGCTCTCCTTCTCTGATCTGAACAGGAAGGTCATTTATTTTCTGCAGAAGATAAATTCATGGTATCCATACAATCCTGCAAGAATACTGAATGCTAATCTGTATCACATGAAAATCTGATATTTTTGTTCAATATTGTATAGTTAAACAATTATTTCAATCTTCAAATCTTAAAATATACAGTATGTCCAGCCACAATGTTCAATTTTAGCTTTGGATACAGTGGAGAAGGATTACAATGTTGGGATTTTCCACTATAAAATAAAAAATTCTCATAACTTTCTTCTAGAGCCATTTCATCAGACAGGCAGTGCTTTAGCAGAGCAGGAAAAGGTTAGAACCCCTGTGAGCTTTTTATTTCTATTGATGTCTATGTTTCCGATTTTACCTCACTTCCTGTCTAGTGAAACCATTGTCAACAGGACAGAGAGCAGGGAGAAATCTCTCTAACAGAGCCCGGAAAAGCAGTGAAACCCTGACAGGTCGTTTTCCTAGCCCGGGATGAACACAGCTGAGTTATATTAACTCCTCACGCGCCAACGGTTCGGCTGCATCATGAAGACGCAGGACATGGCTAGGAGGCATGTGGATTTCGGAGATGATTTTTGAGCTACCCTATGAGGTTATCCAGATTAACAGACCACAGGATGTTGATTGGGGCTTGATAATCACCTATTTTTTTTTTTAACACAGGTAATGTTTATTGAATAAAAAGGTACAGTACACTTGTGAATTCAATTTAAGTATCTTATACAGAAGTACTTGTAGAACCAATTTACAATGGTAAATGTAGTGGTCTAATACACATGCGTTATAGGAACATGAGTCATCTATACAAATTCTCCTCAATCTATTTTCCCTACATAACATTCTTATTCCCCAAGCATTTTACCAAACACCTTAGCAGAGTGTAGCATTTTCAGGTTGAGCACCCCTTTCCATCGGGGAACCACATGCCCACACCAGGGACCCCCAGCCAAGAAGAGAGATGAGGAGGAAGAAAAGGCCACCCCTCTCTATGAGAGGCCCCCCCGGGGGGGGTTCTCGAAAACATCTATATAGTAAGGTGTCTAGCTTCCACCCAGGCCGCCCAGATTTAGTCGAACTTCTGAGGACAGTTCCTACCCATATAAGTAAGTTTGTATAGCGGCAGTGCCGCATTGACCTGAGCCCGCCACGCCCCCACCGTGGGAGGATCCCCCGTCCTCCAGCGCAATAATATCTCTTTCCTGGCATAGTAAGCTGCGTAGAACACAAACAGTTTTGTATATTTTGCCGTAGCTAAATTGTCGGTAATGCCCAGGAGGAAGACAAGCGGATCCACCTCTAAGTGTAGCCCCGCAACTCCGTTAACTTCTGCCACCACTGTGATCCAATAGTTCTGCACTACTGGGCATGACCAAACCACATGAAAAAAGGTCCCCACTGACTGTCTGCATTTAGGGCAAGTATCGTCCAATCCCGGGTATATAGTGGAAAGCCTATGCGGGGTGTAGTATACCCTATGCAAGAACTTTAGCTGGATGAACCTATTTCTGGCCGAGATCATAAATTGTATGCACTGTTGCAGTCCCTCTGACCAGTCCTCCTCAGTTAGAGCCGGGATATCTGAATGCCATTTGTTAAACAACGGAAGTGTTTTAGAGGTAGCTTTGCAGGTAAGCCTATGGTATATAGAAGACAGCGTGCGGTCTATATCTTTGGCTATTAATAGGGATTCTACCGAGTGAACCGCTAGTTCCACCCCCTCCGGAAACTGCGCCTGGACCGCATGTTTGAGTTGCAGAAACCGGAATAACATCCACGGAGGGAGGCGGAACCTACCCCTCAGCTCTTCAAATGAGAGAAGTTGCCCGTCCTTAAAAATATCCCGTAATGTACGGACATCGTATCTGGCCCAGATCTGTGGGTCTGGGACAGATTGGAGGTGCGACATTGTTGGGTTACCCCACAACGGAGTATATGGAGAGACATCCCTCCAGCCATTAAAATATTGAGACACCTGTTGCCAAACTTTAATTGTTGTTTTCATATGTGTTGTAACCTGGGGGCTGTACCTCGGGCCTCTATAGACCAAGTTGCTGAGCTCAGAATATGATCCAAGAATCGCTGCCTCTAAGTTGACTGCTGGGTTAGTATTGTCTTGAGTAAACCACCACCTCACCGAGACCAACACCGCCGCCCAGTAATATTTTTTAAAATTTGGTAGGGAGAGGCCTCCCTCTGAAAGCGATAGCTGTAGTGTTTGTTTAGCAACTATGGGTGTTGTCCCCACCCATAGGAAGGAGGTGATAGCCTGGTCTAGTTTTACAAAGAACGAGTTGGGGATGGGGACTGGAGTGTGGTGAAAAGCATATAAAAATTTTGGAAGGAAGGACATTTTAATAAGGTTTACCCTCCCAACCGGAGTCAGCGGTAGTGTTTTCCAAGTCAAGCAGCGTTGGATAAACTGTTGAAGTATGGGATATACGTTGTCTACTAGATACTGTTTCGGATCCATCTGTATTTGAATACCTAAATATTTGAACTTCGTCACTCTTTTAAGAGGAAGAGGGGGGCCAGCTGGTGGTGGAGCATCCGTCAGGGGGAACAGGAGAGATTTCTCCCAGTTCACCCTGACCCCAGAGAACATCCCAAATCTGTCAATGATGGTTAGGGCGGTTTTTAGTGATTGTTGGGCGTCTCTTAGGTACAACAGCATATCGTCCACGTAAAGTGATACTTTTTCTGTCATGGGGGGGGAACGAAATACCTCCCATCTCCGTAGATGCCCTAAGGAGTGCCGCCAGTGGCTCAATCGCCAAAGCAAAGAGAGCCGGTGAAAGCGGACAGCCCTGCCTGGTGCCTCGGTGGAGGGGAATAGAGGATGATAGGATGCCGTTTGTACGGATCCTAGCCGTTGGGCCTGAGTAGAGTAGTCGTAACCACTGTACAAAGTTAGGTCCTATCCCAAACTTTTGCAGTACTAGCCATAAGTATTCCCACTCCACCGAGTCAAAGGCTTTTTCTGCGTCCAGGGAGGCCACCACGTTAGCCTCCCCTTCAGCAGCTGGTCTCATTAGTACAGTAAACAATCTCCGTAGATTAATATCTGTACCCTTGCCCGGCATAAAGCCAGTTTGGTCTCCATGAACTAGCTACAAGATAACTGCATTGAGTCTGGTAGCCAGAACCTTCGCAAGGATCTTCGCGTCCACGTTAAGGAGCGAGATGGGCCTGTATGAGGAGCATAATTCAGGATCCTTGCCAGGTTTGGGAATGACCACAATCACAGCTCTTGACATGGAAGGGGGCAGAGAAGCAGACTCAAAGGAGGCGGAGAGGACCTCCAACAGCCTGACAGCAAGGGTCTCAACATGGGCCTTATAGAATTCGACGGGGAATCCATCATCCCCTGGGGTTTTACCCGCTTGAAGAGATCTTATAGCATTTTGGAGCTCTTTGAGTGTTATTGGAGCGTCTAGACGCTTACGAGCTGTTTCCGATAGGGAGGGCAATTCAAAGGCCTCAACGTATGTTTGAAGATCAGCGGTGGAGTATCCCACCCTGGACGTATATAAGTCCCTATAGTACAGCGCAAAGCAGGTATTGATGTCTCGGGGGTCCGACAACAACCGCCCTGAGGCGTCTTTAATATTGGCCACATTAGTTGAGACCACTTGCTCCTTAGACAACCACGCCAAGAGACGTCCAGTCCTCTCCCCCTGTTCAAATATACGCTGTGCTTGGTGAAGTAGTAATTTTTTTGTGGCCGTTGTTCGAAGTAGCACAACCTCCCTCATAGCACACTGCAAGTCTAGTCTGTGAGCCTCATCCCTACTAACCACATACTGTGCTTCTAAATCTGTAGCCCTCTGTTCAGCCTGCAGCAGAGCTGCTCCAGTCTGACGTCGGGTGAGACCTATGGCATTTTGGTAGTATTCTTTAGCATGATATTTGAACATCTCCCAACTAGATGCGGGTGTCATAGCAGGCGGGTTATCAGTCCAGAACTCCCGCATTGCCACCTCCGCATCTGCCGCTATACGGTCATCTGATACCCAGAACCGGGATAAGCGCCAAAGACAGTCAGTGGGGGCAGGGGTCATTTTCAACCGGAGTAGGACCGGGGAGTGGTCAGATATACCCCTTGGCAGGTGGGAGACCTCCTGCACCATCGTCAAGATGGCACTCATGGCTAGTACCAGGTCAATGCGGGACATGGCCCTATAGGAGGCAGACTGGCAGGTATATGACCTTAGTAGGGGATTTTTCCATCGCCAGACGTCCGTAAGACCGAAAGTGGCAGCCCACCTGGATAGCGAGGACTCCGTGGCCGCATCCAGCAACAACTTGTCCACATGCGGACACGGAGGCATATTGAAGTCCCCCGCTAACAGCACCTTATCCGTAGAATAACCTGCTATACATTTCATAATTTTGTGAAGTATCAGTAGCGATGCCGGAGGAGGTATATACAATCCCACAATCACCATGGGCACATTTGCAACAACTGCATGCAATATTACATATCTACCCTCGGGGTCCAGGTGCAGGTCCAACAGTGTGAAAGATAGGGTCTTGTGCACTAAGACACTTACCCCCCTAGCATACGTGGAGAAGGTAGCATGGTAGTAATGTCCTACCCACGTTTTTTTAAGACCAAGGACCCGACCCCCAGTAAGGTGGGTCTCTTGCAAGATACAGACATCTGGGCGGTGCATTTTAAGGAAGTTAAAGACTAAGGATCTCTTGATGCGAGAGTTCATCCCTCGAACGTTCCAAGAGATTAATGTTATAGGGGCCAGGGGATTTTTAAATAATTTGAAGCAGACTGAGGGAGAAGTGCACCCGGGCCCCAAGGGAAACAGATCCACCCCCTCCCCCACGGCACACTTGAAATCAACATTGTGGTTAATATCCATCCTTGTGAACCAGTGTATCTATACAACATACATTCCTGTGTATAACTATTATAACAGTACCCTTCCAAACTTAATCCCCCCCCCCACCCCGCACACCCCCCCAACCAAAGTGTGCTTGTTCCCCATAACTAGATATGATCAGTGACCAAACGGGGTCGTGAATCTAGAGGGCCCGTGGCGGAAATCCACCACTCAAGGTAAAGTAGTCTCAATCTGTAGGAGATGCCGCCATCAAGCGGGAGTTCACACAGATTTCACCTGGCCGAAGCCAGGGGCACAAACTTATTACTGGAAAATTAAGTTCCCATCCCCCCCCCCCCCAAAAAGTAAAAACTTAGAAAAAAATTACGGATAAGGAAGTCTCGTTTTCTCCCAGACCAAAAATAAAATGTAGGTCAGAAAAAAAGGGGGTGTTAGGTTGGTTGAGCTGAGCAAAAATGTTACAATCCATGGCTCAAGAGCCGGGTATTGCCATTAGTGAATCAAGCAGTTAGCTGAGATCATGTCAGTCTATTCGTCAGTTCTCTCCGTCAGTGTGTCCCAGGAGTGCAAGGGTTATACTTCTCTATCAATGCAGCAGTTAACTTCAGGAGAGAGGTAAGGCACCCTGCACCTGCTATGTGGTAGCTGTCTCTGGATCCCCAGAAAAAGAGCAAAAGGGAGGAAATAAGAAAAACACAAAAAAACAAAAAAAAAAAATTCACTGATGCTTGTCTCCTGCATTGAGGATGCCTATCCATCTGAGTATTTGGCAGCTGACAGGTCAAGTAAAAGCAAACAGTCCATCCAGCGCCCCCCTGCTCTGCCTCAGACATTAAATCTTGTATGTTGTGGCTGCTTAGCAAAGACAAATATTAAGCCAGAGGAACTTTACTTATCCGGCAGGGTTTCCCAAGCTAAGTCTGCTGCAGTAAACAATTACCTGGTGACAAAACAGGCATCTCTTCTAGCGGTGGCCCAAGGTGTTTAACCATTGCGAGGCCTCGTTGGGGGAAGTGAAGAACCTGACACTTTCACCATCCTGGACACGGAGTCGGGCAGGGAACATCATACTGTATCGCAGTCCCTTGGTTCTGAGAGCCTGCTTTACTGCATCGAAGGACTTGCGCTGTTTTTGAGTGTCCACCGAAAAGTCCGGAAAGAACATGAGGCGGGCAGCCTCGTGTCGGACCTCCACCATCTTGCGGGCCTCGCGTAGTATCAGGTCCCGGTCTCTAAAATTCAGCAGCCTAAATATAAATGTGCGAGGTGGGGACCCAGGTGGACCCCGGGTCGGCGGCATCCTGTGGGCCCTCTCGACTGCGAAAAACGGAGAGAAAGCTGCTTGCGGGAACAATGAACGAATCAGCCGCTCGATATAGGCGGACGCATCTGAGCCCTCCGACCCCTCCGGGAGTCCTATAATCCGCAGATTATTGCGTCGGTTACGGTTTTCAGAATCTTCTGCCCTTGCTTCTAGATGCTTCACCCTCACTTGTAAAGTATGCAGGGAGGCCGAGTGATCTCTGACCACATCCTCCGTGTCACCCACTCTGCGTTCCACCTCTGTCACACGGTGTCTCACCTTCTCAAAATCCTGTCTAATAAGACCGATTTCCAATTAAACTGTGTTCATCTTAGTAGTAAGTGTGGACAAGGAGGACTGGCAGCCCGTGATGGCTTGCATCAGAACCGCAAAGTTGCTCTGATCCGTGAGAGCGGGCTCCGGCCCGTCCGTCTGCGTTGCCATGTTGCTCACCTCACCCACGTGGACAGCCGCGCTGCCTGGCTTACTCTGGGTATTGCTTGGTCTGTGGTGATCAAAAGGTCGCCGGCTCCGTGTCCGCATCCGCAGGGGGAGGTTGGGAGAGGGTTCAGGTGGTTAAATTGATCGTCAGGATGGGTTAACAGGATAGATTCCCCGCGATGGCTGCAGAGCTCCCTGATCAAGCGTCCTACACCGTCGCCATCTTGGACACGCCCCCATAATCACCTATTTTTGGTGAGTTTGAACCCCTTGCGGGTGTGTGGAGCACGCGGTGGAAAAGTGTTTGGTGAACGGTGCAGTCTTCAATTATCTGCCGTTTACACCTTATATATCCACTAGAGACTCTTGATTTTTTTTCTAGCTTTGTTCGCCTCAAAATCTTCATGTACACAGTAGCGATTTTGTACTAGCCTGTCAGTTTTTTATCAATTGACTGATGGGAGCGCCGCTTTGATGTTTTAATTGATACACTTTAATATATTACACTATGGCCATTATTGTCCTTTGACCATCACAAATCCACCACCCATTCTAAACTCAACAATACCCACGTACAGTATATCACACATCACTTATTTTGCCTGCCTAATATAAAACTTTCCAGATAGAAACATTGAGGCTGCCCATGCTACCTAGTTCCCAAAACATTCGTTATTTTGCTATTATCCTAATTCACTGGCTTTGGTACTCTGAATCAATGAAATGGAACAAGTAGGCTGATCGTACTTGTTTTAGTGTGTACCAGAGGGTCAGCAATACAGCTGCAAACAATCATTTGCAAAATGAGTTCATGTTTCTCTTAAGTTTTCCTTTTAATTAAAACAGAACTGTGACCTGAAGACAAAAAATTGTGAGTAGGAAGGTTATTTTTTTCTTACAGAAGAAACATGCTGTGGGGGTTATTTACTAAAGGCAAATCCACTCTGCACTACAAGATTTTATCATCCAATCATGTGCAAGCTAAAATGCTGTTTTTTACTTTCCTTGCATGTCCTACTCAGATCTACAGTGACTGCACTTCCAAGTGCACTGGCAGTGCACTTGTAGTGCAAAGTGGATTTTCCTTTAGTAAATAACCCCTTATGTCTCTGCTGCAATAAAGGCTTCTTACCTTTCTCCTTGCATTATTTTTTACGCATGCAAACCTCAGTGTATAGTTCTGGCATCTGCTGGGTGACAGGATGAATTAACTCCTGTGCGCATGATTCACTTTATTCTGTGTGAATAAAAAGCATTCAATCTGGAGAAAAAAAGCTTAACAACATTCAAATTCCCACCATTTGTATAGAACCAATGTATGTGCAATTTACCTTACATTTACTTGATGAATGTCAAAAGCCCGATAAAGGAAAAGGACTGCAATCAGTCTATTTGTTTTTTTGTAATATATACAATGTAAATAGAAAAAAAAATCCTACCTGAGAGCTCGGTATGATGGCCTTCCACCAGTGTCCTCCTTTTACAAGGTCAACTTCACTTAGTGGCATTGATACTTTCCCAATAACACAGTGTCTAGAGAACTTGTCAAAATCCACCACAGTTAAAAGCAATGTTCTTCTTTGGGCTTCTAAAAATGGGATTTCAAAAGTATATCGTTCCTCATATACTGGGTTCTGGGTCTTACGTTTGACACCAGTTTGCTTAGAGTTCTTCTGATCTGGCAATAGACATATCTTCACGTATGGGTTTGAATGAGCCATGTCTTGTCTAGAGCCATCGTAAGATATTGGAGGTGGCAAGTCTCTGGCCTCAATCACCCTGACAGTCAGATAATTGTGCAGAAGGTCATATTGAGTACTAAAATGCAGCATACCTAATTGATACTTGGTTAAAATTTCATTATCAGTTAATGAGTCTACATCATCATTGCTGGAATCAACAGGATATAAATGGGGTTCAAATTTCCTAAAATAGTCTTCAGGGGTGTATATTTTCCTCAGTACTGTTGGTTGTACAATCTCTTTTTTAGCTCCAAATGCACCAAATTCAATTGGTTTTATATCAATTAATGGAGAACTGGGTCTTCTAGATTCTAAACCTAGGGAAAAATATGTAATTGTAACAAAATTATTGCAATACAAGGAACAAAACAGAACATTAAAAAAAACTCCACATAAACATGCTAAATACATAGTTTAAATAAATATACAGTATGTTAACAGCGGCAAAGGGTATGCAGTTGCAAGTAGCTGTTCTTGCATTTTACACACATCCAGGCCCGTCTTTAAGGCAACGCAAAAGGGGCAGCTGCCCTGGGCCCTGTCATTGTTGTGGGGCCCAAAGCAGCTGCCTCATAGTTGCCAACTATCCCAGTTTAAATTCCCTCGTCCTTTGAGGTTTTAGTCCCATGCTGTGTCCCAGTATCTCAATGTGAAGTGCTGCTATTAATGCTGCCCAGCTCTGCCCTATTGTTGTGTACAGATGGCTCACCTGCAGACCCTGTGTTTACATGTATATACCAGCATTGATATGTAAATAGCAGCGGCATTCATATGTAAATAGTGGCGGACCGGCAGCATTCTATGTAAACAGAGGTGGTATTCATATGTATATCATGCCCCCCTGAGGTCATATCCACCATCACCTATACTGAATGCTACCCACGGAGGGGCATTCTTGAAAGTCCCGCCTACAACTGAGGTCATTAAGCCTACCATCAGCCTGTTCTGCAAAGGTAAGAAAATTAGTGTGGGGGGGGGGTAGTGTGGGGTGTGCAGAGGTAGGCAGAGAAGGAATTACAGTTTGGGGTGCACAGGTGAGCAAGGTCCAGTCCATGGTGTGCAGGCAGTGAGGAGATGATGTGCTGTAACCTCTAGCAACCAATCAGTAAGCAGTAATGATGTGCAGTAACCAATCAGTGAGCAGTATTGATGTACAGTAATCTCTAGAAACCAATCAACAAGCAGAAATCATGTGCTGTAACCTCCAGCAATTAATCAGTGAGCCAAGATGTTTGCTGTACCCTCTAGCAACCAGTCAGTGAGCGGTAATGATACACTGTAACCTCTGGCAACCGCTGTCTGATCTGATTCAGTAAACTGATTTTGAGTCTAGCTGCTATTTATTGTATGTCTCAGAGCAGGTGGAGAGCAAAACTGCATGGGGGGGCCCCCAAGAAAATTTTTGCCCAGGGTCCAACCAATATTAAAGACGGCCCTGCACACATCTGTCACACTATACAGTCAGGAAGATCACGCTTAAGCCCCATACACACGGGACGAATGTCGGGAGAACCTGCGGTTCAAAAAAAATGGCCGACATTCGGCCTGAGTGCATGTCAGTCTGTCTGACAGAAGCTGGCCGTCTGGTTGGCTTCTGTCAGACGTGTATGCTGGAAAACCAGAAGGTGACTGACTCCCGATCAGCGCTCTGGCAGAGAGTGTTGATTGGGGTATTCTGGCCGTCCCCCCCATTTCCCTGTCAGAACACAACAGCTCAGTGGGGGATATCGCTGAACTAGCCTCGCATGGTTAGTACCCCAGTAACCCAGCAGGTTGCACAAAAAAAAACTGTAGTGTGTACCCGGCTTTACAATTTCAGGTTCACATTTAATACTTGCATCACCTCTCTGCTATCTTATCCAAGGTGAGGATGAAGATTTATTGTCCAATAAGCCAGCTATTGGTAGAATTGGCAGAGGGGAGATATACTGTATGTATGAGTCTTCATTGCCGAACCAAGAAATATGTCTGTCACCTGCCTGACTGTGCAGTCTGCAGGTACAGTGGGTATAGAAAAGAATCACCCCTCTTTAAAATAATCACATTTTGTTGCTTTTCAGCCTGAAATGAAGACAGACACAGTTGTTTGTTTTATTCAGCTGTACTAACATCCAAGTGAAAGATATAACGCCAACATGTCATAAAAAAAGTGTGGTCATTTTTGCTGTGTGCTTTGGGTCATTGTCATGTTAGAAGGTAAACCTTCTTCCCATTGACAACTTTCTGGCAGAGGTCAGCAGATCTCCTCAAGAATTTGACAGTATTTTGCCCTATCAATTTTTCCTTTATTATTTGTGTTGTGTTATTTGGATGGTGAGCTGGATTGGATTTCCGCCAGACAATGTTTTAGTCTCATCTGACAATAACACCCTTTTCCATGTGGCCTCTGAATCTTCAAGGTGCGTTTTGGCTCAGTTGTGATGACATGTGGCCTTTTTTGTGGAGTGGCTTTCTTGCAACCCTCCCTTACAAGCCACATTTGTGAAGAATTTGTGATATTGTTGTCACAGGCACACAATGACCACTCTTTGTCATAAATTCCTGACACTGCTTCAAAGTTGCTGTTGCCTCTTGGTAGCCTCTCTGACCAGTTTCCTCCCGACTCTTTCGTCCAGTTTGGAGCGACGTCCTGATCCAGGGAGGGTCTGTGTTGTACCAAATACCTTCCACTTCTTAATAATAGACTTCCCAGTGCTTGTAGACATTGATAAAGTCTTTGACTTTTTTTGTATGCAACTCCTGATTTGTGGCTGTCCATAACTTTATCCCAGAGATCCCAGTGACAGTACCTTGCCACCCATAGTTGATTGTTTGCTTGAAATGCACTACCAGGGACCAAAATGCACCAGGAAATCTCTTTTCACGCTCAGCTAATCAAAATGACCACAGCTGATCAAAGTTGAAAGTCAAATGGCTTTGCGTGACATTGAGAAGGTGATTAGCTATACCTGATTGAGTTTACAAGTCATTATTAGGAGATGATGATCCTTTTTCCAACTCGGTGATTCTGTTTTTGAATGTTTTGCATTTTGTTCTGATCTGTTGGTGTTTTATCTTTCACTTGGATGTTATAAGTTGCACTAGCTGGAAAAAACAAAAACTGCGTATGTCTTCATTTCAGGCTGAAAAGCAACAAAATGTTATTAGATTGAAGGGGTTAGTTCTATACCCACTGTAGGTATAAGCTACAAGAATAACTGAACAGAAATATAATCTATATTATAATCTATCTATATAGAAATATGTGCACCGAATGGAAATTTTGGTGCCGAAACAGAAACCGAAAATGCACATAAAAGACAGTTTTAAAAAAAATATTTATATTTTTATATACAATTGTATTATATTCCACTTTTTAATTAATATCATAAATTTCAATATGAATTTATTGTTGGTCATTATTGGCACCTTTAGTGCAAGAAACGCTCAAGAAAAATGCAATCTGCAGTCTCTGACCAGCTTTTGAAACATGCCCACAGTCTCTAACCATTTCTTGTATTATGTCCACAGTCTCTAACCATCTCTTGTATCATGTATGCAGTCTCTGACCACCTCTTATATCATGTTCTCAGTCTCTAACCATCTCTTGTATCATGTATGCAGTCTCTGACCACCTCTTATATCATGTCCTCAGTCTCTAACCATCTCTTGTATCATGTCCTCAGTCTCTAACCATCTCTTGTATCATGTCCTCAGTCTCTAACCATCTCTTATATCATGTCATCAGTCTCTGACCATCTCTTGTATCATGTCTGCAGTCTCTGACCATCTCTTATATCATGTCTCAGTCTCTAACCACCTTTTGCATCATGTCCTCAGTTTCTAACCATTTCTTGTATCATATCCTCAGTCTCCAACCATCTCTTGTATCGTGTCCTCAGTCTCTTACCACCTCTTGCATCATGTCTGCAGTCTCTGACTACCTCTTGTATCATTTCCTCAGTCTCTGACCATCTCTTATATCATGTCTTCTGCAGTCTCTGACCATCTCTTGTATCATGTCCTCAGTCTCTAACCATCTCTTGTATCATGCCCTCAGTCTCTAACCATCTCTTGTATCATGTCCTCAGTCTCTGATAACATCTTATATCATGTTCCAAGTCTCTAACCATCTCTTGTAATATGTTCACAGTCTCTAACCATCTCTTGTAATATGTCCACAGTCTCTAACCATCTCTTGTATCATGTCCTCAGTCTATAACCATTTCTTGTATCATGTCCTCAGTCTCTAACCATCTCTTGTATCATGTCTGCAGTCTTTGACCATTTCTTGTATCATGTCCTCAGTCTCTAACCATCTCTTGTATCATGTCTGCAGTCTTTGACCACCTCTTGTATCATGTCCTCAGTCTCCAACCATCTTTTGTGTCATGTCAGCAGTCTTTGACCACCTCTTGTATCATGTCCTCAGTCTCTAACCATCTCTTGTATCATGTCCACAGTCTCTACCCATCTCTTGTATCATGTCCACAGTCTCTAACCATCTCTTGTATCATGTCCACAGTCTCTAACCATCTCTTGTATAATGTCTGCAGTCTCTGACCATCTCTTATATCATGTCCTCAGTCTCGAACTATCTCTTGTATCATGTCCTCAGTTTATAACCATCTCTTGTATCATGTCTGCAGTCTTTGACCACCTCTTGTATCATGTCCTCAGTCTCTGACCATCTCTTGTATCATGTCTGCAGTCTCTGACCATCTCTTATATCATGTCTCAGTCTCTAACTATCTCTTGTATCATGTCCTCAGTTTCTAACCATCTCTTGTATCATGTCCTCAGTCTCTGATAACATCTTATATCATGTTCTCAGTCTCTAACCATCTCTTGTAATATGTCCACAGTCTCTAACCATCTCTTGTAATATGTCCACAGTCTCTAACCATCTCTTGTATCATGTCCTCAGTCTCTAACCATCTCTTGTATCATGTCCTCAGTCTCTAACCATCTCTTGTATCATGTCCTCAGTCTCTGACCATCTTGTGTATCATGTCCTCAGTTTCTAACCATCTCTTGTATCATGTCTGCAGTCTTTGACCACCTCTTGTATCATGTCCCCAGTCTCTAACCATCTCTTGTATCATGTCCTCAGTCTCTAACCATCTCTTGTATCATGTCTGCAATCTCTAACCATCTCTTGTATCATGTCCACAGTCTCTAACCATCTCTTGTATCATGTCCTCAGTTTTTAACCATCTCTTGTACCATGTCAGCAGTCTTTGACCACCTCTTGTATCATGCCCTCAGTCTCTAACCATCTCTTGTATCATGTCCTCAGTCTCTACCCATCTCTTGTATCATGTCCACAGTCTCTAACCATCTCTTGTATCATGTCCTCAGCCTCTAACCATCTCTTGTATCATGTCCTCAGTCTCTGACCATCTCTTGTATCATGTCTGCAGTCTCTGACCATCTCTTATATCATATCTCAGTCTCTAACCAACTCTTGTTGTCAGGGCTGGCTCAGCCCTTCCTTCTCTGAGCTGGCCGCTCAGCTATCGACTAATTGCCAGCTCTCTTCTCTCTCCACAGTCAACCAGCTGTTGTGGATCTGCTCATCAGTCCCACCTACTTAAAGACGTCCAGCTCACTTATTTCCTGCCTTGCCTTGGTCACATCACAAGAAACAATCTCCTGCGTTCCTGTTTAAAGACTGGCTTGCTGACATCCCTTCTGGCTACTTATCCTGCTTGCTGTTCCTCTACTTGGATCCCTGACTTCTGGCCTGGCTGATTACCCGATCTGGTTACTGAACTCTGGCTTGGCTGACTCCCCGATCCGGTTACTGGACTCTGACTACGCTTACTCTATTTACCTTTTATTTTTATTAATAAACAAGTGTGATCTAACTGTACTTCTGTCTCGGTCTGGTTCATGGTTTCTGACAGTAGACGAAGGCTATGAATTAAGAAGATACAGTCAATTCACTTGTTGGTAATATATTTTCCAGGTTGGATGAGCAACATCACTGCATGGATCAGTTTGCCTATGCGTTACAAACGCTCCTAAGTCGCACGGCTCACCTGGAATCCCCCACTGTGGCTGCTCCGGTACAACCCGAGTTGCAGGCTGTCCCTGCTGTTGCGCCAGTCTCTGTGCAGGCACCCGCCTTGAGTATTACCTCTATAAGAGGTATGTCTGGTTCCGCTTCGCTTCGACAGTGATTTGGGGGCAATCCAGTTCTATGTAAAGGGTTTCTCAACCAAGTTGAGATGTACTTTGAGATGGTGCCCCAGGCGTTTCCCACGGACAGAAGAAAAGTAGGGTTTGTGATATCTTTGCTTTCTGAGAGATCCTTGGCCTGGGCTAACCCTCTATGGGAGACGCAAAAACCTGTTGTCTTGAGTTACTCTGAGTTTGTGGCCTCCTTTAAAAGGGTATTTGATGTTCCCGCACGCTCTGCTTCTGCTGCCAAGTGCCTAATGTCCATCAAACAGAGTACGAGAACTGTTGCCGACTACGCCATTGAGTTCCGTACTCTGGCAGTAGAGGTTGCTTGGAACAATGAGGCCCTCGTGGCTGCTTTTTCTCATGGTCTCTCGCATTCCATCAAGGATGAGATAGCAGCCCGAGATATACCCACTGAGCTGGAGAGCTTGATTTCGTTTGCCATCCTCATTGACTCCAGGCTCCGAGAGAGACTTTCTTTTAAGGAGCGCTTGCGGAAGCATCCTGTACGTTTGCCTCCGAGATTTGCAGTCCCACCCATGCCTCCCTCACCCTTCCATGCCTCCTGGTACCGAGTCGGTCAGTGAAGATGAACCCATGCACTTGGGCTTCATGCGTCTCTCTGCGGATGAGAGAGCCTTTAGGAGGAGGGAGAGATTGTGCCTTTATTGTGGCCAGGCAGGTCACTTTTTGAAGTCTTGTCCTACCCGTCCAGGGAACACCCGAACCTTGAGGTCCTGTCATGGACAGACCTTAGGTGGTGTTGTGTCGTCTCCAGTTATCCAGAAGGCTAAGCCCCTGGGTTTCGGTCACCCTTTCTTGGGCTAAGTCGCCTATCGAGATACAGGCTCTAATCGACTCTGGGGCTGTAGGCCTGTTAATTGATGCTGCCTTTGTATCAAAGCACTGGATTCCACTGCAGCTGCGTGACACTCCACTTCCATTGAGGCTCTTGATGGGAGACCTCTACAGCCTGCCCATGTGACTCATGAGACGATTCCGTTGTCCATGGCCGTAGGGGCTCTTTACCATAAGATAATCCAATTCCAAGTGATTTCCCCTCCTAAGTTTCCGCTGGTTATTGGTTATTCTTGGATACAGAGGCACAACCCCTCTTTTGATTGGCTAAGTGCTGAGGTTCTCTCCTGGTCACCACAATGCAGTGAAACATGCTTCCGGAAGGTAGCCAAGGTCCTGTGTACCTCTTCACTCTGCTCCCTGCCAGAGGAGTACCGTGATTTTAGCAATGTTTTTGACAAAGTTCAAGCTGGTAGTTTGCCTCCACACACGTATGATTGCGCAATTGACCTTCAACCTGGTGCCACTCCCCCTCGTGGTCGAGTTTACCCTTTGTCGGTCTTGGAGGAAAAAGCCATGGAGGAGTATGTTTTGAAGAGACGAGTGGAAAACTGCGTTTAATACCAGAACAGGCCATTATGAGTACCTCATAATGCCGTTTGGCCTTTGTAATGCCCCGGCAGTTTTCCAGGAATTTATTAACGATGTCCTCCGAGATTTGTTGCAGTTATGTGTGGTGGTTTATCTCGATGATATCCTCATATTTTCCAAGTCCCTGGAGAGCCACCACACAGATGTCTGTCGTATGCTTCAGAAATTAAGAGAGAACAATCTCTATTGTAAACTGGAGAAGTGTGAGTTTCATCGGGAACAGGTTAAATTCCTGGGCTATGTCATTTCCACTGCTGGTTTTTCGATGGACCTAGAGAAACTTTCGGCAGTCCTACAGTGGCCTTGACCCATGGAGTTACGTCCTCTGCAACGTTTCCTGGGTTTTGCCAACTATTATCAGAAGTTTATTAGTAACCTCTCGTCTCTGGTCAAGCCCCTGACCGATATGACCAGAAAGAACGGTAACCCACAGAGTTGGTCTCCGGAGTCCATTCAGGCCTTTAAAAGTCTCAAGGCTGCCTTTGTTTCTGCTTCTGTGTTGGCACATCCTGATCCTAAGTTACATTTTATCCTTCAGGTTGATGCTTTTGAGACTGGTGTTGGCGCCCTTCTATCTCAACGTCCTACCTCTGAGAGTGCTATGCATCCTTGTGGCTACTTTTCAAAGAAATTGTCACCTGCGGAATGCAATTACGAGATTGGTGACAGAGAGCTGTTGGCGATCATTTTAGCCCTGAAAGAATGGAGACATCTCCTCGAAGGTACCACTGTGCCGGTTCTCATTCTTACTGACCATAAGAATCTCACATTCTTGTCTGAGGCTAAACGCCTCTCTCCCAGAAGGGCACGATGGGCTCTTTTCTTGTCAAGTTTCAATTACATTGTCTCATTCTTAACCGGTACTAAGAATGTAAGGGCTGACGCCTTGTCACGACAATTTTCCTCCACTTCCAAGTTGGAGTCGGTTCAGATTCCTATGATTCCTCCTGATCGTATTCTGGCTACGGTTCGCACCAGTCTTACTTCTCCTTTGGGTGACAAAATTCTTGCTGCTCAGGTGGATGCTCCTCCTGAGAAACCTTGTGAACGCTGCTTTGTCCCAGAGTGTCTCCATACTGCCGTGCTCCAGACTTACCATTCTCCCAAGGCAGCTGGCCACCCTGGGAAGAATCAACTCATTTGGGCCATTTCCCAACAATTCTGGTGGCCTAGTCTACGTGCTGATGTAACTGCCTTGGTAGCTGCCTGTTCCATGTGTGCTCAGAGTAAGACTCCACGGCACTTTCCAGTGGGCCTCCTACAACCCATACCCAATGGAGAGAGGCCCTGGACCCACCTGTTTATGGATTTCCTTGTGGGGTTGCCCAACTCCCAAGGCAACACGGTTACCCTTATGGTGGTTGACCAGTTCTCAAAGATGTGTCATTGTATTCCACTTAAAAAGTTTCCTAATTCTAAGGAACTGGCTTCCATTTTTGCTCGGAAGATCTTTCGCTTACATGGGCTACCCAAGGTGATTGTCTCGGACAGGGGTAGTCAGTTTGTGTCCTGGTTCTGGCGAGCCTTTTGTGCACAGCTGGGAATTCAGCTTGCTTTCTCCTCTGTATATCGCCCGCAGTCTAATGGGGCCACAGAATGAGCTAATCAGTCCTTGGAGCAATTCCTACTCTGCTATATTTCTGACCATCACAACAACTGGTCAGACCTATTACCATGGACAGAGTTTGCTCACAACAGTGCCTTGAATTCTGCTTCCCGATTGTCTCCGTTTATTGGCGAATTATGGTTTCCAACCTTCCACGTTGCCTGACTTGTTTGTTCCGCAGAGTATTCCTGCACTAGAGGAGCATATCCGTGGTCTTCATTCCAGTTGGGCACAAATCCAGGAGGCTTTGCATCATGCTAATGATAGGTACAGATTCCATGCTGACCACAGACACCTGCCTGCCCCTTCCTACCAGGTTGGGGACAGAGTCTGGCTGTCATCTCGCAACCTCCGACTTCGTGTTCCCTCACTGAAGTTCGCACCTTGGTTTATTGGGCCTTTCCGTATCCTTCGCAGGATTAACCCAGTGGCCTACGCGTTGGACCTTCCTCCTAGTATGCGCATCTCAAATGTGTTTCATGTCTCCTTATTGAAACCGTTGGTCTGCAACCGCTTTACCACCTCGGTGCCACGTCCTCACCCTTTACAGGTTGAGAACCATGAGGAGTATGAGGTACAATCCATTGTTGACTCCTGTAGGTTCCATGGGCACATACAGTACCTGGTGCATTGGAAGGGGTATGGTTCGGAGGAACGCTCCTGGGTCTCATCCTCGGACGTACATGCCCCTGTCCTCCTCTGTGATTTCCATAGACGTTTTCCCCTCAAGCCCGGTGGTCCTCCGAGGGGGAGGGGTCGCTGAGGAGGGGGTACTGTCAGGGCTGGCTCAGCCCTTCCTTCTCTGAGCTGGCCGCTCAGCTGTCGGCTAATTGCCAGCTCTCTTCTCTCTCCACAGTTAACCAGCTGTTGTGGATCTGCCTACTTACGTCCAGCTCACTTCTTTCCTGCCTTCGCCTTGGTCACATCACAAGAAACCATCTCCTGCGTTCCTGTTTAAAGACTGGCTTGCTGACATCCTTTCTGGCTCCTTATCCTGCTTGCTGTTCCTCTACGTGGATCCCTGACTTCTGGCCTGGCTGATTACCCGATCTGGTTACTGAACTCTGGCTTGGCTGACTACCCGATCCGGTTACTGGACTCTGGCTATGCTTTGACTACGCTTACTCTATTTACTTTTTATTTTTATTAATAAACAAGTGTGATTTAACTGTACTTCTGTCTCGGTCTGGTTCATGGTTTCTGACACTTGTATCATATCCTCAGTCTCCAACCATCTCTTGTATCATGTCCTCCGTCTCTGACCACATCTTATATCATATTCTCAGTCTCTAACCATCTCTTGTATCATGTCCTCAGTCTCTAACCATCTCTTGTATCATGCCCTCAGTCTCTGGCCATCTCTTGTATCATGTCTGCAGTCTCTGACCATCTCTTATATCATGTTCTCAGTCTCTAACCATCTCTTGTATCATGTCCTCAGTCTCTAACCATCTTGTGTATCATGTTCTCAGTCTCTAACCATCTCTTGTATCATGTCCACAGTCTCTAACCATCTCTTGTAATATGTCCACAGTCTCTAACCATCTCTTGTATCATGTCTGCAGTCTCTGACCATCTCTAATATCATGTCCTCAGTATCTAAACATCTCTTGTATCATGTCTGCAGTCTCTAACCATCTCTTGTATCATGTCCTCAGTCTCTAACCATCTCTTGTATCATGCCCTCAGTTTCCAACCATCTCTTGTATCATATCCTTAGTCTCCAACCATCTCTTGTATCATATTCTCAGTCTCTAACCATCTCTTGTATCATGTCCTCAGTTTCTAATCATCTCTTGTATCATTTCCGCAGTCTCTAACCATCTCTTGTATCATTTCCTCAGTCTCTGATCATCTCTTGTATCATGTCTGCAGTCTCTGGCCATCTCTTGTATCATGTCCTCAGTGTATAACCATCTCTTTTGCATTATGTCCTCAGTCTCTGACCATCTCTTGTATCATGTCTGCAGTCTCTGACCATCTCTTATATCATGTCCTCAGTCTCTAACCATCTCTTGTATCATGTCCTCAGTCTCTAACCATCTCTTGTATCATGCCCTCAGTCTCTGGCCATCTCTTGTATCATGTCTGCAGTCTCTGACCATCTCTTATATCATGTTCTCAGTCTCTAACCATCTCTTGTATCATGTCCTCAGTCTCTAACCATCTTGTGTATCATGTTCTCAGTCTCTAACCATCTCTTGTATCATGTCCACAGTCTCTAACCATCTCTTGTAATATGTCCACAGTCTCTAACCATCTCTTGTATCATGTCTGCAGTCTCTGACCATCTCTAATATCATGTCCTCAGTATCTAAACATCTCTTGTATCATGTCTGCAGTCTCTAACCATCTCTTGTATCATGTCCTCAGTCTCTAACCATCTCTTGTATCATGCCCTCAGTTTCTAACCATCTCTTGTATCATATCCTTAGTCTCCAACCATCTCTTGTATCATATTCTCAGTCTCTAACCATCTCTTGTATCATGTCCTCAGTTTCTAACCATCTCTTGTATCATGTCCTCAGTCTCTGACCATCTCTTTATCATGTCCTCAGTCTCTGACTACCTCTTGTATCATTTCCGCAGTCTCTAACCATCTCTTGTATCATTTCCTCAGTCTCTGACCATCTCTTGTATCATGTCTGCAGTCTCTGGCCATCTCTTGTATCATGTCCTCAGTGTATAACCATCTCTTTTGCATTATGTCCTCAGTCTCTGACCATCTCTTGTATCATGTCTGCAGTCTCTGACCATCTCTTATATCATGTCCTCAGTCTCTAACCATCTCTTGTATCATGTCCTCAGTCTCTAACCATCTCTTGTATCATGTTCTCAGTCTCTAACCATCTCTTGTATCATGTCCTCAGTCTCTAACCATCTCTTGTATCATGTCCTCAGTTTCTAACCATCTCTTGTATCATGTCCTCAGTCTCTGACCATCTCTTTATCATGTCCTCAGTCTCTAACCATCTCTTGTATCATGTCCTCAGTCTCTAACCATCTCTTGTATCATGTCCTCAGTCTCTAACCATCTCTTGTATCATGTCCTCAGTTTCTAACCATCTCTTGTATCATGTCCTCAGTCTCTGACCATCTCTTTATCATGTCCTCAGTCTCTAACCATCTCTTGTATCATGTCCTCAGTCTCTAACCATCTCTTGTATCATGTCCTCAGTCTCTAACCATCTCTTGTATCATGTCCTCAGTTTCTAACCATCTCTTGTATCATGTCCTCAGTCTCTGACCATCTCTTTATCATGTCCTCAGTCTCTAACCATCTCTTGTATCATATTCTCAGTCTCTAACCATCTCTTGTATCATGTGCTCAGTCTCTAACCATCTATTGTATCATGTCCTCAGTCTCTAACCATCTCTTGTATTACTTCAGTCTCTTACTTAAACTTAAACACACTGCTAATACTATAAGCAAAATTTCCATTCACCTCTAGCAGACATGATACAAGAGATCGATACAGCCTCACCAGTGCCCATTACATTCAGCCTTACCAGTGCCCGTCATATGCAGCCTTCCTGTGCCAGTCATATGAAGCCTACCTGTGCCCAGCAGCCGTACCAGTGCCCATCATATGCAGCCTGCCTGTGCCCAGCAGCCTCAACAGTGCCCCTCATATGCAGCCTGCCTGTGCCCAGCATCCTCACCAGAGCCCGTCATATGCAGCCTACCTGTGCCCAGCAGCCTCACCAGTGCCCATCATATGCATAATTTTTGGTGGCTGAAATTTTGGTGCACCTCTATTAGCACAACAATAAACAAACAGCCTTTACAAAACCACCACCATCTCATCACAAAAAGAAAAAAAAACCCTTAATTTACATTTTTTAGACCCCAGGAACATGCTTTGGCATTTTGCTGTAGTGGAATAGTGGAAACATTTCATTATCTGACCAGCTTGCTCTTCTTGGGTGATTTTGGAGCAGAGATTTGTTGTAGCTACAGAGTTTTTGTTTCTGTGCCTTTGCTGCAATTGTTCCATCAGTCTGTAACTCCGTTGCTGAGTGACTGATCACTACCATGCGCTAAAGGATCACTAGCATTAGCAGCCAATCGTGCTATCTAATGCAGCTGCTAGTGATCACAGAAGACCAGCAAGTTCTTGCTGCATAGGGAACTATTGTAGCTAGTAACCGCAGCAACATAATTAAGTAGCTAAAGCTGAAAAAAAATATTTTTGTTGTGTAAAAAATGTCTTGTGTAAAACTAAATCACCTCATGAATATCACACATTTAGCTGCTGCTCCTTTCGATAAAACTCTTCTTTTCATTCAGCCTGCACAGTGTGTAAACGCCAAGCGACTGGTACTGAGACTTGTAATTCCAGGATTTACACATCCTCATACAGAAAAAGCTGTATTCTTTTCAGTCAATGCAAGGCTTTCTGTGATTGGAGAAGGGGCAGATGAACGTCTTAATCTGCCCTCCTCCAATCACTGAGAGACTTGCCATCAGTGAAAAGAATACAAAGCTTTTTTTCTGAACAGAGGTGTGCAACAAACAATCTACTATGATCAGTGTACAGCAGCCAGAACTACAAGTCTCAATGCTGACTTTTGGTGCTTGCAGTACTGTGGCACTGAATAAAAGTAAAGCCTCGTACACATGTTTGGATTGTTGGCCAACAAAACCGTGGAATTTTGTCCGAAGGACGTGGCCCAAATTTGTCTTGCATACACACGGTCACACAATTGTTGGCCAACAATTGCGAACGTAGTGACGTATTAGACGTAGTACAACGAGGTTTTACATCTCTTTAGCGCCACCCTTTGGGCTCCTTCTGCTAATTTTGTGTTAGTAGAAGTTCGGTGAGTCTTGATTCGCGCTTTTCTTTTCGCGCTTTTCAGTTCGTTTCTGAACGTGCCAAAAAAAAAAAGAATAATAATATTATTCTTGATACCACTAGAAAAAAGAAGCCTTTGAAGCCTTTGAAAATTTGTTTGCAATAACACCATCGGTATCACAAGCAAAGCAGCTTCATTATTATCCCATTAACCGCTTGCCGACCATCCGCTGCAGTTACAGTATACTGTGCCAGAATGGCACAGGCAGGCAAATTGCCGCTATTCCTTCTGGTGAACTGGCAAGCACCAGCGGCCTAGTATATCCTGGTCATACATCCAGCACTGCAGTATCACGTGGTGACGTGGCGAGTCCCATAAGTGCAGTTCAAGCTGGCGTGGTGGCAAGCACGAGTAGTGTCCCGCTGCCACCAAGAAGAAGACAAAGACAGGCCAGTCGAGCCCATAGTGCCCTTCCTGCTGCATTCACCAATCCTAATTGGGAACCCCCAACTTCTTCAGCACCCGTACTTCCCCCATTCACTGGCCAACCCGGAATTCAGGTGGAAACAGTTGATTTTATGTCACTTGATTTTTATTCACTGTTTTTCACCGAAGATCTCTATAGATCTATTGTGGACCAAAGCAATTTATATGCTGGTCAATTCATCGCCGCTAATCCCCAGCTGACCCTTGCCAGAGATTGGAGACCAATTTCCAATCTCCAAATTTAAGACCTTCCTGGGCCTATCCCTCCTCATGTGTGTAACTAAAAAGAGTGAGTTGCGGTCATATTGGTCCACTGACCCAATTCACCATACGCCCGTGTTCTCTGCCTCCATGACCAGGACACGATGCGAGCAGATCTTGCGGTTCATGCATTTCAACGATAATGATCTCTGTCATCCTCAGGGTGACCCTGAATTTGATGGGCTCTACAAACTACGTAAACCACTTCAACCAACGTTTTGCAGCCTTGTTTACTCCCCATCAAGTTGTCTGCGTTGATGAGTCCTTGATTAAGTTTTCTGTACGCTTGTCATTCAAACAGTATCTTCCCAGCAAGTCAAGATGTATAAGCTCTGTGACAGGGCCACAGGCTATACATATAATTTTATGTATTACGAGGGAAGAGAAAGTCACGTAGAGCCGCCAAACTGCCCAGATTACATAGGGAGCGCTGGTAAGATTGTGTGGAACTTGGTGTCATCCTTATTCGGAAAGGGGTACCACTTGTATGTAGACAATTATTACACGAGCGTGCCACGTTTTAGTCTCTTATTTAATCAACAAATTGGAGCATGTGGCACTGTGCAATCTAATCGCCAGGGCTTTCCCCAGCGGCTTGTAGATTCCCGTCTTAGCCTGGGGGAGAGAGCCTGCTTGAAGTGTAATAACTTGCTCGCTGTGAAGTGGAGGGATAATAATAATGTTTTTGTTCTTTCCTCCCTTCACGCAGACACGACGGTCCAAATTCCTACGGCGACTGGTGTTGTGGAGAAACCCCTCTGTGTCCACGAATATAACCAAAATATGGGGGGGGGGTGGACCTCAACGACCACTTGTTGGTGCAATACCTAATTGGCCGTAAGGCCAGACGCTGGTACAAAAAAGTGTCTGTTTATTTATTTCAATTGGCTTTGCTGAATGCTTTTGTGCTATACAAAGCTTCAGGGCAAACTGGATCCTTCCTTAAATTCCAGGAAGAGATCAACAGAGCCCTTCTGTTTCCAGACGGTGCTCTGGCCAAACTTCCCAATACAAATGCTGTAAGCCGGCCGGCTGCATGAGAGGCATTTTCCGCATGTCCTCTGGTACCCCTACCCAAAGAACATCCCAAAGAAGATGTCTTGTATGTAGAAAGTGCGGATTTAGGCGTGACACCCGCATTTATTGTCCCTCGTGTCCTGACCAACCTGGTCTTTGCATTGGTGACTGTTTCGAATGCTATCACACACTAGTTGAGTATTAGTGTAGGGTACAGCACCACATCATCATAGGCACACGTACACAGGGTCTCGGGGTCTCGAAAGATGTGATGGCCATCACATTTTGAGAGACCCTAATCTGCAACGTTCAGTTTATAGTTTTTTTACAGCTTTTATAAAAGTGAAAAAAGTGAAAAAAAAAAAACACAGACACACACAAAAACACAAAAAAATAAAAAATAAAAAAGCCAAAAATAGTTGTGGTTGTATTTTTCTTCTGTCTCTCTCTCTCTATTGTTCTCTCTCTTATGTTCGCTCTCTACTGTCCTCTCTACTGTTCGCTCACTATTGTTCTATATCTATCGTTCTCTCGGTTTTATTTTTACTATGTTGTCGGAATGTCCGATCAATGTCCAACCGTGTGTACGGGGCATTACTGTTATACTGTAATGTTACTTTGTTTTATTGTGAACCATCATTTGCTTAGCAGGTACACCATTCAACTGCAGCACTGATTCATTCATCTTGAGAGCATCAGCGTTTGCTCCCACGATACATAAATCAGTGACTCCAACACTGTAGGAGGTGATTTCACCACCACAGTTAAAAGAAAATGGTGCATGTATGCCCATCATTAGAAGTGGGTGGATGAAGGGCTGTATTCTAATGGTGGGCATACCCACCGATCAGTCTACTTTTTTTTTTCAGCCCACAGGCTGCATGAAAAAAAGAACATTACAATGTATGCCCAACAAGGACCAGCAACGTTGTCAGGTAAGGGTACTCACCGAGGCCGAGATGCTGAGAGCGGTAACCTCTTGCGACTAAGCGCACTCCACTCCTGGAGATGGTACAGGGGGTGAAGGGCACAAAGGGGCATGAGTCGCCAGCAGGCAGGGCAGGTCTTGCGTGAAGGTCACCGGCAGTGAGACAGCTGTGCAGGACTGGAAGATGCTGAAGCTCAAGAAGGAAGACGAACAGCTAATCCAACAACGGGCTGGGGGTCAAACACCGGTGACTGACAAGAGTCTCTTAGATAGGCAAAACAGTCTAGTGCAAAAGACTGTTAGCAGGTCTGTCAGCAGGCTGATGATTTAGTACTGGAGACTGATAGCAAAGTCCTTAAAACAGGCCGAGGGTCAAACACAGATAACTGGAAGCAAAGTCTGTGAGCAAGCCAGGGGTCAAGCACTGAAGACAATAGCAAAGTCCAGGAGCAGGCTGAGGGTCAATCACTGGAGACAGGAAGCAATATCCGTAGACAGGCTGAGGGTCAAACACAGGAAGCAAGTAGAGAGGTCCAAGAGGCAAGCCGAGGGTCAGATGCAAGAAGAGATCAGAGTAGGTCAAGGTCAAGGTCGCTGAATTGCAGACCCACATTAGCCGTTTCACTGAATTGCGCACGCGCATTAGCCGTTCTGCTGTATTGTGCCCAGGGATGCGCCGGAGTGCTGCTGTACCACACATGTGCGAAGCAAACGCAATGATATTGGCGAGACTGGTACTTGCTTCTTTCCTGACACTGCCCCCCCGAGGGGCGGCCTCTGGACGCCTAATCTGGACAGTAAGCCAGGGTGTTTCTTGTAGAAGGCTTGGATTAAGCGTGGAGCATGTAAATTACTTGCAGGTTCCCAAGAATTATCCTCAGGAGGGTAGCCCTTCCATTTAATCAAGTACTGGAGTTGCTTGCCCTTCTTCTTGCAGTCAATTAAAGCTTCCACCTCAAACTCGTTCTCGCCGTCGATTTAAACCAGAAGAGGAGGTGGTCTTTTTCTTCCCAAAAAAAGGGCTAGGAATTACCGGTTTCAGTAGGGATGCGTGAAACACAGGGTGCATCCTAGAGGAACTGGGTAAGGCTAATTCAAAAGCCACAGAGTTCACAGTCCTTTTGACTTTGAAAGGGCCAATGAATTTCGGCCCTAATTTCCAAGAATGACAAGGTAGCCTAAGGTTGATGGCGGATAGCCAGACCTCATCCCCTACCCTGAAGGCTGGATTTTCCTTTCTTCCCTTGTCATAGTGTCTTATGTAACTGTCCTGGGCCTTCTGCATGGTTTCCTGAATCTTTTGAAAATTTGACTGGATGGAAGTTATGCAGTCTTGCACAGCCGAAACTGATGTTTCAGGGAAGGAATTAGGAAGAAAGGAGGGGTGAAACCCGAAGTTGGACCAGAAAGGTGTTTGGTTAGTAGCTGAGTGGATGGAATTATTATAAGCAAACTCTGCATAGGGCAGGAGAGTGGACGAAACATCCTGGGGGCTGGAACAGAAGCAACGAAGATATTGTTCTAACGTTTGATTTGTCCTCTACGTTTGGCCATTACTTTGAGGATGGTAGGCCGAAGACAGACTGACTTCCAGTGTTTTGCAAAGCTCCCTACAAAACTTAGAGGTGAATTGAACACCTCTATCGGAGACGATATTATTGGATACCCCATGAAGCCTTACTACTTCCTTGATGAAAATATTAGCTGTATCCAGGGCAGAGGGAGTGACATAAATGGTAGAGAACCCTTCAGAGGGAGTTAATTCAACAATGAATCCATAATAGTACAATGAAGTCCATAGACACTTCCTTCCATGGTCGTTCTGGGATGAGCAGAGGTTTCAGAAGACTTGGCATTTGACCCCTTGTTTCGCTGACAGGAGATACATGAGGAGACGCAATCCTTGCAGTCCCGTTTCCAACCAGGCCATCAAAAGGCCAGTTTGTGGTCATGAAAAGTCTCCAGGATCAGAGGTCTTACCTCAAGCGGGACAAAAATTGTATTCCGGGACCAAAGTAAGTCATCCCGTTTCTTCAAAAAAGGTACCTCTGGCTCAGTACAGTGGCCAAAAGCTTGTTTAATGGCAGTTCTGAGGTCAGACTGGGTGATGAGGCAAAAATTCTGCAGGGAAAGGATGGTACTAGGTTCTGTTATTTGAGGGGACTCTGGGAACATCTGGGAGAGTGCGTCTGCTTTCCCATTCTTGGAACCAGGTCTGTAAGAAATGTGAAAGGTATTTGCTAAGAGGCATGGTGAGTATTTTGCAGATCTAATTTATTTTTGAAAATGAAGAAAGAAAAGAAAAATGTATTTTTTTTTCTTTTTTCAATTTTCAAACCTTTGTGACAAAAAGTGAGATCTGCAAAATACTCAACATGCCTCTTAGCAGATAGCTTGGGGTGTCTACTTTCCAAAGTGGGGTCATTTGGGGGGGGGGGGTTGTGCTATCTGGGCATTTCATGGCCTCTGAAACTGTGATAGGCAGTGAGGAGTAAAATCAAAAATTTACGCCCTTAGAAAGCCTGAAGGTATTAAATGGTTTTCAGGGTCCTGTACGCGGTTAGACTGTCAAAGAGTTCCACACATGTGGTATCCACATACTCAGGAGAAGCAGCAGAATGCATTTTGGGGTGTAATTCCACATATAACCATGGTATGTTTGAACAATATATCATTTAGTGACAATGTTGTGTAAAAAAAAAAAAATTGTAATTTTCCCGAAACTTGTGGTAAAATATAAAATATTCCATGGACTCAACATGCCTCTCAGCAAATAGCTTGGGGTATCTACTTTCCAAAATGGGTTCATTTTTAGGGGGTTTTGTGCTATCTTGTCATTTCATGGCCTCCGAAACTGTGATAGGTAATGAAGTAAAATCACCATTTTACGCCCTTAGAAAGACTGAAGGAGGTGATTGGTTTCGGGGTCCTGTACATGGCTAGGCTCCCAAAAAGTCTCACACATGTGGTATCCCCGTACTCAGGAGAAGCAGCAGAATGTAATTTGGGGTTTCATTCCACATATGCCCATGGCATGTTTGAGCAATATATCATTTAGTGACAACTTTGTGCAAAAAAAATAAAATGTTTCATTTTCCCGCAACTTGTGGCAAAATGTAAAATATTCCATGGACTCAACATGCCTATCAGCAAATAGCTTGGGGTGTCTAATTTCCGAAATGGGGTAATTTGGGGAGGTTTTGTGCTATCTTGGCATTTTATGGCCTTTGAAACTGTGATAGGTAGTGAGGAGTGAAATAAAAAATTACGCCCTTAGAAAGCCTGAAAGCGGTGCTTAGTTTTTGTGGTCATGAATGCGGCTAGGCTTCCAAAAAGTCTCACACATGAGGTATCCCCATACTCAGGAGAAGCAGCAGTTTTGTTTTTGTCATTTTTCAATCACTTGTGACAAAAAAATATTTAATGGGCTCAACATGCCTCTCAGCAATTTCCTTGGGGTGTCTACTTTCCAAAATGGGGTCATCTCAAAAAATAAGATAGGTAGTCATAAACTAAAAGCTTCGTAAATTCCAGAAAATGTACCCTAGTTTGTGGACGCTATAACGTTTGCACAAACCAATAAATATACGCTTATTGACTTTTTTTTAGACATGTGGCTGAATACATTTTTGGCCTAAATGTATGACTAAAATTTAGTTTATTAAATTTTTTTTTATAACAAAAAGTAGAAAATATCTTTTTTTTTCAAAATTTTCGTTTTTTTTTTCCGTTTATATTGCAAAAAATAAAAATTGCAGAGGCAATTAAATACCATCAAAAGAAATCTCTATTTGTGGGAAAAAAAGGACGCAAATTTTGTTTGGGTACTACATTGCATGGCCGCACAATTACCAGTTAAAGCAGCACAGTGCCAAATTGTAAAAAGTCCTCCGGTCATTGAGCTGCCACATCCTCCGGGGCTGAAGTGGTTAAAGAAGAAGAGAATTGTGCGCTGCATTTCGAGATTTCATAATTTGCCATGTCACGAATGTTAATTCTCCATTACGAACGCTAGTTTACAAGACCAACCGCTTCTGGCACATCCTTGTTTCCGAGCATGCGTGTTTGTACTTTCGACTTTTGTGTACACACGCTCGGAAAATCGGACAACACACATTTGTCCGCGTAAAATTTGAAAACCTGCTAGCCAACATTTGTCTGTGGAAAGTCCGACAACAATTGTCCGATGGAGCATACACATGGTCCTGTCATCGAACATTTCCCGTTGGAAAGTCCGATCGTGTGTACTACAGTTTTATGAACGGAGCAGCAGCTAAAGATGAGACAGCCTTCAGTAAGGGCAATTTATTCTTACATAGCAAATAGCCTGACATAGTTTTTTCCCAGAGTTTAATTTAAACACAGATCACCTGAAAAACAAGTAATCTGTAGCCACTATGAATCTCTGCTACAAAGTTGCTGATGCGATGTTGCCCTTAAGCCCCATACATACAATCAAAATATCATACAAAAAATACCACTTTCGAAGAGATCATTCGTTAGTACACAGCTGTCGTCTGAAACTTTCCGAAGGGACAAACATAAAAAAATTCTCGTACGATACCAAATTGTACAATTTTTGTTTGATCAGTACAGTTTTTGTTCGAAAATACAATACACATACATTACATCACTTCCGAATTTTTTTCTGTCGCACGAGAATTTTTGTACTTTTGTAACCTATTCGATATGGAGATCAGCATGTAAAAAAAAAACAGACGATCATTCTTCCGATAATCTCATCATGGATACTAGGCTTTACTTTATGTCATTATACTCAAGACGTATGTGTTCTTCTTGGTATGTCCAGTCGAAGAAGCTTAGCTAAATTGTTGGTTTCTTTTTTGTAGACATTACATTGACCTCTTTAATGCATTCAGAGCATCCTTGTCTACTTTTTCAAGAGTTCAGTCAGTGACACTGAAAAATAAACTGAACAGGGGTTGAAACCCTAAATGTTGAAATCCAAGCAGATAAAAAGTCACAAATGAATACACTGTGCTTCATTAATACATCATTAAATATGATGTTGTAAACATAAGCAGTTCAAGTGTCTGATCATGACTTGGTATGAGGTATTGATAAATCTCTGCAGCCTGGGATCAAAAAATCCTAGCTTCAACCTTGGTTCAGCATTTGCAGTTATGTGTCTAGAGCAGCCTCTCTCAACCTTTTTAAGTCAGAGGAAGCCTCAAAATAACTTCAAGGTCTCAGGGCACCACAGCTAATAAATATTTAATCTACAGCTCATGAGACCGCATGAAAAGTATGTTTTAGATAAGAATAAATAATAGAATAAGGAATGTGACATACCTGGCACCTGACACCCAAGACTGTTCTATACTACTATATTATTTAATGAAATAAAACAAATCATAATATTGGCCAGAAAAGAATAGGAGTCCATTACATTGGTGGCCTATGGAAGAGTCGCCCCTTACATTGATGATTAGTGAAAAGGTGAAAAGGTGACCCCTTACGTTGATGGTCATGGGAGAAGTTTCCCTTTGCACTGGTGGTTAAGGGGAAAAATTCTCCTTACATTGGTGATAAACGGGAAGAATGTCCCCTTACACATAGGTCATTGGTGTCAGTGGCAGCCCATTAGAGAGACAAAAATTGCTCATTGCTCAAGGAACCCCTAGCAACCTTTGAAGAAACCATACGGTTCGCGGGAACACTTGTTAAGGAAGGCTGAAATAGAGCTACCATGACCTCATAAACTATTTAATTTCCTATATTCTAGGAATATGACCCTAGTTACTGTATGTCAGAGAGCGTTAAGAATTCTTACTTGAAATGCGCCTGGTGAGGCTATACGTAGATCTGGATGTATCTGAAGATGATCTTCTTCTGTCTGGTAAGGTCTCCTGTGGCGTTTGAGGTGGCTCGCTTATTGTATTGTCTGAATCTCCTTCCTTTTCATCACTGCGATTATTTATCCTATGTACAAAATGATTATTAATTATTTGGATGGTACAAACATCAATAATACATAGAATGTAGGAGGTAACTGAACCATTTTTTCTAGAAGCTCTTTAGCATATATGGTAGTATATTTATGTGTTAAAATGTTCTGAAAGATTTAAAGAGAAATATAATATTTTGCTTCAAGTATGCCAACCTGCCAACTAGAGAGAGATTTTTAAAGAGTAATGACCTTTTTTTTTTTTTTTTTTGACATTCTGCTATGTTCAAACTTAGCATAGAACAGCCATGTTGTAAAAAGACAAAAGTATATATTAGTTGAGCAATTTATTGAGCTTTAAATGATCGGGTTCCAGATCATTTGTTGTAGTTATCTAAAACTGCTGTTAAAAGGAAAGTTAAATGTGTACAATGTTTTCAATGGTGCCTATTAACATGAATGCAACTCAGTACTGTGCAACTTTGGAAAAGGTTCCTGCACTACTTTGGTGTGATTCCAGACCGATTTTGGCCCCATAAAAGATGCAAACCCCATCCATGTAGCATCCAAGTTTCACTACATAATGGCACTGAAAGTCGGATCAAAATCTGATCGCAGATAGGGCTTAGGATTCATTGTACAATGCGCAGTGCATTGTGGAGCGCTCGGCAGGTGAACATTATTATTATTATTATTATTATTATACGAGATTTATATAGCGCCAACAGTTTACTCAGCGCTTTACAATGTATAAGGGGGACAACACAATTACAGTACAGTTCAATACAAAAGGTACAGGAGGGCCCTGCTCGTAGAGCTTACATTCTAAAGGGAGGGGGTGGTGGTACAAAAGGTAATAGCTGCAAAGAATGATTTGATGGGGGTGGCTCAGGGACAGTTATGTGGGTGTGGGATAGGCTTCCCTGAATAAATGAGTTTTCAAGGATCTCCTAAAGGTGGACAGGGTAGGGGCTGATCGGACATACTGGGGCAGGGAATTCCAGAGGATGGGAGAGGCTCTGGAGAAGTCCTGAAGGCGAGCATGGGAGGAGGTAACAAGGGAGCTAGAGAGCAGGAGGTCCTGGGAGGAGCGAAGGGGGCGATTTGGGCGATATCTGCAGATGAGGTTGGTGATGTAGATGGGGGCGATGTTGTGAATGGCCTTGTATGTTATGGTTAGCATTTTGAATTTTATACGGTGGGGGAGGGGAAGCCAGTGAAGGGATTGGCAGAGAGGGGCGGCAGTCACGGATCGATTAGTGAGGTGTATTAGTCTAGCAGCAGCATTCATAATAGACTGAAGGGGGGATAGCCTGCTTAAGGGTAGGCCATTAAGGAGAGAGTTGCAATAGTCGAGGCGGGAAATAATCAAGGAGTGAATAAGTTGTTTTGTAGTGTCATTAGTCAGGAAGGGTCGAATTTTGGAGATGTTGCGGAGGTTAAGGCGGCAGGATTTAGCCAGTGATTGGATATGGGGGCTGAAGGAGAGGTCAGATTTAAGGATTACACCCAGGACTCTGGCATGTGAGGAGGGACCAATGGTTGTGTTGTTGATATTAATGGTGAAGTCACAGGAGGGGGACCGTGAAGGAGGAAATATAACAAGTTCAGTTTTAGAAAGATTAAGTTTGAGGAAGTGGTGTGACATCCATACCGATATGTCATTCAGCAAGTTTGAGATCCGTGAGGAGATAGTGGGGGTGAGTTGGGGAGTGGAGAGATAGATCTGTGTGTCATCGGCATAGAGATGGTATTGGAAGCCATGGGAGGTGATCAACTGGCCCAGGGAAGAGGTATAGAGTGAGAAAAGGAGAGGCCCAAGGACAGAGCCTTGGGGTACCCCAACAGAAAGAGGAAGGGGAGCGGAGGAGATGGAGTTGTAAGTGACGCTGAAAGTGTGCTGAGATAGGTAGGAGGAGAACCAGGATAATGCAGAATCACGGAGGCCAAGGGAGTGTAATTTGCTGAGGAGCAGCAGGTGGTCAACTGTGTCAAAGGCAGCAGAGAGGTCTAAAAGTATGAGTATGGAGTAGTGGCCATTGGTTTTGGCAGTTATTAGGTCATTGGTGATTTGTAGTAGGGCAGTTTCAGTCGAATGTTGTAGGCGGAAGCCAGACTGTAGGGGGTCGAGAAGGTTGTTGTCCGTGAGGTAGCGACTCATTTGGTCATGAACAAGGCGTTCGATGAGCTTGGAGGCAAACGGGAGAAGGGAGATAGGTCTTAAGTTATTCAAACAGGTGGGGTCTAGTGAGGGTTTTTTGAGTATGGGGGTAACCAGTGCATGTTTGAACGGGGAAGGAAAGGTGCCGGAGGAGAGGGAGAGGTTGAAGATGTGGGTTAGGGAGTTGAGGATAGAGTGGGAAGGTGGTCGCAGCAATTGAGAGGGGACAGGGTCCAGGGGACATGTAGTGAGGTGGGCCATGGAGAGGAGTTTATCAACTTCTTCTGTGGTAACTGGGCAAAAGGAGGAGAGTATTGAGTGTGGTGTTGGACCTGATATGTTGGGTAGGGGAGGAATTTTAATGCTGGATATCTCCTTGCGAATTGTGTTGATTTTGCTATTGAAGTGGTTGGCAATATGTTGAGCGGTAAGCAAGTTGGTGGGAGGGGGCAGTGGGGGGTGAAGTAAGGAATTAAGGGTAGAAAAGAGTTGACGAGGTTTGGATGAGAGGGTTTTGATGAGAGTGTTGTAATAGGTTTGTTTAGCAGTGTGGAGGCAGGAGTTGTATTTGAGAAGGACAGATTTGTAGAGGGTAAAGTCTTGCAGGGATTTAGATTTACGCCATGCTCGCTCAAGAGCACGGCTGCGTCTCGCCGAGCGCCCTGCAAATTTGGGTGTTCGCTAAATTGGCGAACAGGCAATGTTCAGGCCGAACTTTTGCTCGGCTCGAACATTTCGCCCATCTCTACTTATAAATAAAGAGAGAAGCCTTAGGAGGAAATAAATAAAGTTCAAATATAAAGGTAGCTGCTGCCTCCCCTGATAGGGTTCCCCAAATGCAGAGCTCTAGACAATAACAAAATACAGAGATAAGGGGTGTATGGCGCTTACCTATTCACTAAGGGCACTGCCAGTATTATAGGAGATGAGGGACTGTGACAGAGGTGTACTAGGAACTGAACGCTATGTGTACAATCATCACCAGCCTCAACCCTTATATCACAACCTGATATTCTAAACCCAGTGCCTAAAAAGGTGTGTAATAATGAAAGGTCATGTGACTAATAAAAAAGTATAAATAGTGAATAGTATCCTAAATGTCAGTAGCACAAGGGCTACCCTAAAAGTGAATAATATTTAGTACATCCAAATTGTGAATACAAAATATATCCTTAAATACAGTAACACAAGGGCTACCCTAAACATGACATATTACTATGTGCATTTAATTACATAGATACCACCAGAAAAAACAAAACTTATATAACCTAGCGGTATAGAAATAGGAGAGTGCATATGGTGTGCTGTTGCACATAGAATAAATAAATCTATAAGTGTCCAAAAATATTACATCCAGTGAGAAAAAAAAAAAACGTTTTGTTTTTTCTGGTGGTATCTATGTAATTAAATGCACATAGTAATATGTCATGTTTAGGGTAGCCCTTGTGTTACTGTATTTAAGGATATATTTTGTATTCACAATTTGGATGTACTAAATATTATTCACTTTTAGGGTAGCCCTTGTGCTACTGACATTTGGGATACTATTCACTATTTATACTTTTTTATTAGTCACATGACCTTTCATTATTACACACCTTTTTAGGCACTGGGTTTAGAATATCAGGTTTTGATATAAGGGTTGAGGCTGGTGGTGATTGTACACATCAGTCCCTAGTACACCCCTGTCACAGTCCTTCATCCCCTATTATACTGGCAGTGCCCTTAGTGTATAGGTAAGCGCCATATACCCCTTATCTCTGTATTTTGGTTTTGCCCATCTCTACTTGCAAGTAATAAATAATATATATGGTATATTATTAACTCCCTCCACTCCTTCGCTATGATTTTGCTGCTGATTTTTTGCCATTAATATTTTAAACTTATCTGCAGAAATATATTTGGTTGTTTTAAAACTAACGCTGGTAAAAATTGGGAAAAAACTTTTTTTTAATTTTGTTACATTTTTGTCAATAGATTGCATTGAAAATAAAATAATTTTTGCATTAAAAATAAAAAGACAATATTGCTAACTAAAAGCCTAGTTAGTACCAAAAACTGATAAATGTATGACTGTTATCCTAAAGGGCAACTCCACTTTCGTAGGAAAAAAATGTCACAAGCCATATTGTAAAATAATGTTATTAAAAATTGCCTTTTTTTTCAATCTGCAGTGCTATACATTTCTGTAAAATGCAATACAATACAATATACCAACCTGGAGGCATTCTGTACACAGATGGTGTACAGAATGCCCAGCAGAAATGTCCTTTTCTGCTTGTGTTATTGGCTCACTGATTTTCCCAGAATTCTGCACTAAGATGCAAATCAGATTTTGGGCATTCTCTGCAACAAACATGTCAGCTTTGGTGGAATACTCTCAAAGTGTTGCTCATATCTAAAGGGATTCAGACCCTACCACTTTCCTCATTAGCACCCTGCAAGTGCAGCAGCTAATCACTAATGAAAAAGTCACTCCCACTCACATTCACTTTGCACTTGGGCACAGACAAACAAACATCTATTTTAAAAGGTAGGAATCTGCAACAAACTTTGTTAAATCCCTGCAATGTACATTGATCACCCAGAGGTGAATGATTTTTTTCTCAACAAAAGTCGAGTTACTCTTTAAGGTATGACAAATTTATAGCCAAATCAATAGGCCTATAGCAGAAATATAAAAAATTGCTCTGGTCTGTAAGATATGAACAGGTAGAAGAGCTGAAGTTGATAAATGAGTGATTTCACCTATATACTTTATTTGGTAACTTTATCACACCTGTCTCATAAATGTAAAATACAAAACTCTAAAGACCAACAGCCACTGGCATTATTTCTTCACTATACTAACATCCATGGTGGTGTTTGTGCTGGAAAGGGCCCCAGGATCTCCACTTCATCTTCACTGGACTGGCAGCAGGTACAATCATAACACTTTTGACAGCAGTTTCTACACGTCCAACGACACAGCAGCAGATCTGAAATTTTTGAGAGGAACCCCTGGAGAAGAAACAGCAAGAAGCACTAGTTTATTGCAGGTCTTTCTTGTGAGGATAATTCTTAAACACCCTTTAGAATTCCATAGTCACTCTGCACCAGGGACATACAGTGAGGTCAGTCACACACAGGTTACATATGCCGCGAACGTTGGAGCGAGAGCAATAATTCTAGCACTGGACCTCCGCTGTAACTCTAAACATGTAACCTGTAAAAAATGTAAAGCGTCACCTATGGGGATTTTTACGTACTGAAGTTTGGCGCCATTCCACAAGTGTGGGCAATTTTAAAGCGTGACATGTTAGGTATCTATTTACTCGGCGTAAAATTATCTTTCATAGTATACAAAAAAATCGGGCTAACTTTAGTATTTTTTTTTAAATATATATTCATGAAAAAAAACGCATTTGAAAATTGCTGTGCAAATACCGTGTAACAAAAAGTTGCAACAGCCACCATTTTTTTCCCTAGAGTGTCTGCTAAAAAAATATATAGAATGTTTGGGGGTTCTGAGTAATTTTCTAGCAACAATATGATGATTTTTACATGTAGGAGAGAAGTGTCAGAATTGACCTGGGTGGCAAGTGGTTAATTACCATAAGTAAGTAATATACAAATAATAATTATATATAGTTTTTAAGGTAATTTACTATATTTTCAAAAACTGTACAAATTACTGAAGTTTGAAGTTACTTTAAACCAGTAATTTCACAGTAAATAGATAAATAATAAATTATTATGTTATAACATATAGCATAATAATATGATTTAGCTTGATTAAAACAGTACCTTTTCAGCAGGCAGCAGATTATCATTCTCCCTCTTAACTGTGTGATAAAAACATGGGATTGTGGGTAAATATTATACCCATACACCCATGTAGTGAGAGGCACTGTGAGCTCATCCTCTCAGTCTGCTGCAAACAGAGTGTGCCAGCTTGTATTTAAACTGGCCGCTCTGTATATAGCTTCTGACAGGCTGCACAAGAAGGCCCGTATCTCCAGAACTATAGGTGGCATGAGCCCCAAATGACCAGTGGTGGGGTAGGACTTCAGCTACCTACCCCCCAAATTTGGGGTGTCTGTGATCCCAGGTCGCCGAGCTGTGACCCTCGAAGCTCGATCTGGGTTTTTTTTTGGTATTTTTTTTTTTTTTATGTTCATGGCTCTGCCTCATCTTCCCCCCGACTGCATGTCCCTGCACTGCACTGAAACTGTCGGTAAGAGACAGGAAACTGAATTTATCAGAATCTGGCACTGAAGTCGGGGTGTCCAAATAGGAAAACCTAACCAGTTTTGTAGTAGAGGTGGGCAGAGCTTGACGGGGAACTAAGAGACTAACTCCCCACCAGGTCCGCCTTTTTGTTAAGTGACAGAATGCATCAGTGGGTGCATCCATGGACACCATTCAGTATAACAGTCTAGGGCGGCACAGTGGTGTAGCGGATAGAACTTTCACCTAGCAGTAAGAAGGGTTGCTGGTTCGCATCCCAACCACGACACTACCTGCCTGGAGTTTGCATGTTCTCCGTGTGCCTGCGTGGGTTTCCTCCAGGTACTCTGGTTTCCTCCCACACTCCAAAGACATGCTGGTAGGTTAATTGGATCCTGTCTAAATTGTCCCTAGTATGTATGAATGTGAGTTAAGGACCTTAGATTGTAAGCTCCTTGAGGGTAGGGACTGATGTGAATGTACAATGTATATGTAAATTGATGGCGCTATATAAGTACCTGAAATAAATAATAAATAAATAAAACTTTCAAATTCTTCCACTGCCATGGATGTCCATCAAAAGTAAGGCAGCCCTGATGGTGAACTAGTCTCTTAGTTTCCCATCAGGGTCCACCCACGCATTGTCACATTTGGATAAGATATCACTCGTGGTTGTTGCAAATTCAATGAGGCATGCTGAATTGACAGGTGGCCCACGTGTCAAACCTGGCTATTTAAGTCAACAGAGGCCATGCTTGGCTCACAGCATTAGTCTACGACTTAGCCGCACTCTTTCCAGAAAATGGACAAACCTAGCCTTATAAAAATAAACCCAACCTGGTGCTTATTACATTTGCATGGTCACTGAAACTCAGTTTTACCAATAAATTATAATTTACAATGCATCCATGATCTCTAAGAAAATGTAAAACTGTTGAATTACAAATGATTGTATGAAATTGAGTGGTTTACCAAAGCAATTGCTTATATTTATTTTATCATATTTCCAGTTCAGAATCTGATTTGTTCCTGGGACAACACAGGCTTTTCCCTGAAACCTAAGACTGAACTCAAGGCAGATATAAAGGAACTGGTTAAGGCAGCTACTGTAGGTATTCAATAATACATTGTTGCATGTATTTTTTTAAATGCAACTAGTGTTGGTACGAGAATTAGACTTGGCATCAGCCACCATCTCCCATATGGCAGCACTCAGACTGGAAAAGGGAGAAACAGGACTGGAAACCAATCAGTGCTGAATGCAATTGTATCTATTCTGTAGTCAATACCTGTAACAGAGAAAGTATTACCATCCTCCTGGTTGTGCTGCGTGACAGGTTTTTTTAAACCTTAGAAATGCATAAACAGAAATACAAATACTTTGGCGGGTAATGCAGCTCCCTTATGTAAAATGCCAAAATAAACACTGCACTGCTCCATGCATCTATAACAGCCTCTTGGGAAGTCTACTGCTCCAAGCTTCAGGAGTGAGCTGCACTCTGCTGGCACGCGGAGAAGTGGAGTCAAGAGCACCAGCGCAGGACCCCAGAAGAGTAGGTTCCTGGCTGCTCTGTGCAATAACATTTCATACAGCAGGTATGTATAACATTGTTTTTTACTGCAAACCTAGATATGTGTGTGAGCCACTCAGGTTGTATGGGAATGAAGTCCTGTGCCCAGCACTGTGAGTGCTGGTTGGGAAGGGAGCTTGTCTAAAACAAAACAACATTTTAGCCTTTACAACTACTTTAAGAGATGTTAATCCACTGTACATTATACATTTCCCCCTTCTTAACACAGCAACATCTTCAGATGGTGTATTAAGTAGCTGGATAATTATGACATGCACTCACCTCATTTATTGGCTCCAACTGTCCTTTTTGATATTCACAATGAAGCAAATGGAAGGCATAAAAGAGAAAAATAAAACCAATTTAGTGTTTTACAGACCAGATAAACAATGTATGTGTTAAAAATAAATTTCTACTAACATTTAGAAGACGAAACATTGTGGAATGTTAATATCTGCACTTATCTTTTTTCCCTGTTGGTGCAGATTTTTTTTTGCCTTCCTCCAAATCAACTGCAGGTTAAAGTGGTTGTAATACCTCCTCTACAACTTTACATCAATGGAATCTACATAGCACAGGCAGCTGATCGCTGCCTGTGAAAGTGTACTCACATGTGTCTTTGAGATGCAAATCGTGTTTATCTGTCCTGTGACATCGCCCGCACTTGCGCACTATGTTACTTCATTAACGGCATACACTGTGTGCCGTTTCAGCTTCTTCTGCCTGCTGTGTCATTATCTAACACTCAGAACGGCACAGAGGAAGCCTCGCGATGCTGCAGCATGACCCCCTCCTTCCTGGTTCTCATTGAGAATGCTCTGTTGCCGTAGTAACGGCAATCAAGATCGAGGCTTAGTTACGACGCTACGGCGCACGTGCGAGATTTCGGCAGGGATACAAACTAAGGGCGGAAATGACATCTGCATCGGCAAAGGGCAAAAAATGGCGTGGGCGATACCCGGAAGATACAGGAAAATAAAAATCATAAAAAAAGGTACTTTTAATGCTCGTTTAGGGCTAATTTATAGATCGCTTGCTTGGCAAGGTAAAAAAACATAGAAATATTAGAAAAAAAAATATTTTGGGGGGTTTACTTCCTCTTTAAGTGTTCTGATACACTTAATAAAAAAAAAAACAGGACCCTGCATTTACTATATCTGGTCTCCCACAGGACACAGAACATGGAAATGCAATTATTTTAGTAAATATACAGTAAACTGCGAATACCTTTTCTCATCAGTAATATATAGCAGTCTTTTGACTTCTATCAGTGTCCAGCCGAGCACTAGTTAAAGCTTGTAGGAGGAGTTTTTATTCTCCTTTGACTGTCCTATGGGGCTGCATGACCCCTGACTCTCTGTCTGAACAGTGCTAATTGGCCCTGTGCTGATCACATGCACCCTCCGCCATAAAAAAAACCCCCTAGCGATACACACCAAACTGAGCATGTGCAGAGTGCCTTCTAGGGCTCTGCTCTATCAACAGATGGATTGGAAACTGTGGGAAAAGGGGATGATCATAGAAGATAGGATCAAACAGCCTTTTTACACAATGCAGAGAATTAACCCCTTAGTTTCCACAGTGAGTATAACAAGCATGATTTACTGCATATACAGACTGATTTTACTATTGCAGGTTTAGTAACACTTTAAATGTAGGTTGTTTTTTTTTTATTTATTCGATGGATATGTCTTTTTAACCTATGTAACAATTATCCAACAACATTTTATAAGCCGTATTTAGCATTGTATCATTGTCTTTCAGTCTATCAAGGTACAGTGCCTTGAAAACGTATTCATACCCCTTGACATTTTTCACATTTTGTCATGTTAAAACCAAATACGTAAATGTATTTTATTGGGATTTTATGTAAAAGACCAACACAAAGTGGCACATAATTGTGAAGTTTTCAAAATGTTTTACAAATAAATATCTAAAAAGTGTGGCGTGCATTTGAATTCAACCCCTGAGTCAATACTTTTTAGAACCACCTTTCACTGCAATTACAGCTGCAAGTCTTTTTGGGTATGTCTCTACCAGCTTTGCACATCTAAAGAGTGACATTTTTGCCCATTCTTCTTTGCAAAATAGCTCAAGCTCTGTCAGATTTGATGGAGAGCGTCTGTGAACAGCTATTTTCAAGTCTTACCACATATTCTCAATTGGATTTAGGTCTGGACTTTGACTGGGCCATTTTAACAGATGAATATGCTTTGATCTAAACCAGTGTTTCTCAACTCCAGTCCTCAAGGCGCCCCAACAGGTCATGTTTTCAAGATTTCCCTCAGATAAAACGGCTGGGGTAATTACCAAAGCAGTTAAACTGATCAAATCACCTGTGCAAAATAATGGAGAGCCTGAAAACATGACCTGTTGGGGCGCCTTGAGGACTGGAGTTGAGAAACACTGATCTAAACCATTCCATTGTAGCTCTGGCTGTATGTTTAGGGTCATTGTCCTGCTGGAAGGTGAACCTCCGCCCCAGTCTCAAGTCTTTTGCAGACTCTAACAGGTTTTCTTCTAAGATTGCCCTGTATTTGGCTCCATCCATCTTCCCATTAACTCTGACCAGCTTTTCTGTCCCTGCTGAAGAAAAGCATCCCCACAACATGATGCTGCCACCACCATTTTTCACAGTGGGGATGGTGTGTTCAGGGTAATGTGCTGTGTAATGCCCCGTACACACAATTGGATTTTCCGACGAGAAATGTTGGATGTGAGCTTGTTGGCAGTAAGTCCGACCGTGTGTATGCTCCATCGGACATTTGTTGGCGGACTTTCCGCCAACAAATGTTGGCTAGCATTCTCTCAAATTTTCCGCCAACAAATGTGTGTTGTCGGACTTTCCGATAGTGTATACACAAGTCCATCGGACAAAAGTCCAAAGTACAAACATGCATGCTCGGAATCAAGGACATAGTTACATAGTTACATAGTTAGTCAGGTTGAAAAAAGACACAAGTCCATCCAGTCCAACCATAAAAAAAAAAAAAAAAACGTACAATCCAATATACCCAATACTATACCCACAGTTGATCCAGCGGAAGGCAAAAAACCCCAGCAGAGCATGCTCCAATTTGCTACAGCAGGGGAAAAAATTCCTTCCTGATCCCAGAGAGGCAATCGGATTTTCCCTGGATCAACTTTACCTATAAATGTCAGTACCCAGTTATATTATGTACATTTAGGAAAGTATCCAGGCCTTTCTTAAAGCAATCTACTGAGCTGGCCAGAACCACCTCTGGAGGGAGTCTATTCCACATTTTCACAGCTCTTACTGTGAAGAAACCTTTCCGTATTTGGAGATGAAATCTCTTTTCCTCCAGAGTGCCCCCTTGTCCTCTGTGTTGACCGTAAAGTGAATAACTCAACACCAAGTTCACTATATGGACCCCTTATATATTTAAACATGTTGATCATATCCCCCCTTATTCTCCTCTTTTCAAGAGTGAACAAATTCAGTTCCTCTAATCTTTCCTCATAGCTGAGCTCCCCCATGCCTCTTATCAGTTTGGTTGCCCTTCTCTGCACTTTCTCCAGTTCCCCGATATCCTTTTTGAGAACTGGTGTCCAAAACTGAACTGCATATTCCAGATGAGGTCTTACTAATGATTTGAACAGGGGCAAAATGATATCTCTCTCTCTGGAGTCCATACCTCTCTTAATACAAGAAAGAACTTTGCTCGCTTTGGAAACCGCAGCTTGGCATTGCATGCTATTATTGAGCTTATGATCTACCAAAACCCCCAGATCCTTCTCCACTACAGATTCCCCCAGTTGTACTCCCCCTAGCATGTATGATGCATGCATATTTTTAGCCCCCAAGTGCATAACTTTACATTTCTCAACATTAAACCTCATCTGCCACATAGTCGCCCAATTAGACAGTGCATTGAGGTCGGCTTGTAAATTGGAGACATCCTGTAAGGACGTTATTCCACTGCATAGCTTGGTGTCATCTGCAAAGACAGAAATGTTACTTTTGATCCCAGACCCAATATCATTTATAAAGATATTAAAGAGTAAGGGTCCCAGCACTGAACCTTGGGGTACACCACTGATAACCTTAGACCATTCAGAGTAAGAATCATTAACCACTACTCTCTGAATTCTGTCTTTTAGCCAGTTTTCTATCCATTTACAAACTGATATTTCCAAGCCTGTAGACTTTAACTTACACATGAGCCGTGTGTGCGGAACTGTATCAAACGCTTTTGCAAAATCCAAATAAACCACGTCCACAGCCACCCCTCTGTCCAAGGTTTTACTTACCTCTTCATAAAAAGAAATCAGGTTTGTCTGACAACTTCTGTCTTTCATGAACCCATGCTGTCTGTTGCTTAAAATGTTTTTTTTCCAGCAAGAACTCGTCTATGTGGTCTTTTATTAAACGCTCCAGTATCTTCCCGACTATAGAAGTTAAACTAACAGGTCTATAGTTACTTGGTAAAGACTTTGATCCCTTTTTAAATATAGGCACCACGTTCGCCCTGCGCCAATCCAGCGGTACTATTCCCGTCATTAATGAGTCCCTAAAAATTAGATACAATGGCTTTGAAATTACAGAGCTCAATTCTTTTAGGATCCGTGGGTGGATGCCATCAGGTCCAGGTGCTTTATCCACCTTTATTCTGTCTAAATATTTCTGGACCATATCCCTTTTGAGCCATTGTGGATCATTGGGGGCTGTGTCAATACCACCCCCATTATGGACATGAACTTCCCCATGCTCTTTTGTATACACAGAGCTGAAGAAAGTATTTAATAAATTAGCCTTCTCCTTGTCCCCAGTCACCCACTCTAGATTATTTTGTAAAGGGCCTACATGCTCAGACCTGACCTTTTTACTATTAATATATTTGAAGAATTTTTTGGGGTTTGTCCTACTATTTTTTGCGATCTGTCGTTCATTTTGAATTTTTGCACCCTTGATTTCCTTTTTACATATTCTGTTAAATTCTTTGTAGCATTTAAATGACACTAGTGTTCCTTCATTTTTATATTTTTTAAAAGCTCTTTTCTTATTGTTTATAGCTTTTCTAACTTTGACCGTGAGCCACATAGGTTTTCTTTTTAGCCTTTTAAACTTATTGCCCATGGGAATATACTTTGCAGTGAGGTCCCAAACAGTCTTTTTGAAGAATTCCCATTTCTGTTCTGTGTTTATCGCTGCCAATATTCCCTCCCAGTCTAAGTCCTCGAGAGCAGCCCTTATCCTTGGAAAATTTGCTCTCTTGAAGTTAAGTGTTTTTATCTTTCCCTTATGTATTTCTTGTTTACAGCTAACATCAAATGAAATCATGTTATGGTCACTGCTACCCAGGTGTTCCTTTATCTGCACATTAGTAATAAGCTCTGCATGGTTTGAGATTACCAGGTCCAACAGAGCTTCATTCCTAGTTGGGGCCTCAATAAACTGGACCATAAAATTGTCCTGTACTAGGTTTATAAATTTTTGCCCTTTAACTGTCCCAGCAGTGCCATTACTCCAGTCAATTTCTGGGTAGTTAAAATCTCCCATTATTATCACTGTCCCAGCCCTTGCAGCCCTTTCCATCTGTGCAAGGAGCTGAGTCTCCACCTCCTCGTTAACATTGGGTGGTCTATAACAAACTCCAATGATTAACTTTGAACTACGCCCATCTATATGCAGTTCCACCCATAATGCTTCAGACTCATCACACTCTCCATCAATCAGGTCCTCTTTCACACTTGCTTTGAGATCACTTCTCACATAGAGACAGACCCCGCCACCTTTCCTTTTTACCCTGTCTCTCCGAAAGAGTGCATAGCCAGGAATATTAATAGCCCAGTCATGTGAGGATTGAAGCCAAGTTTCAGCAATACCGATTACATCATAGTTCACTTCATGCACCAGAGCTTCCAACTCACCTATTTTGCTTGGCAGACTTCTGGCATTGGTGAACAAACACTTTAATGCATTATTACATTTTGGTCTGGTGTTTTTCATATATTTTTAGTAGTACAAATGGCACTACAGTTTCCAATGGCTGTTTGCAACATGGGAAAGCTCTTGACACCTGCCATAACCCTCCCCCCATCTGTCCCCATTCCACCCTCCATTAATGTCTGACCCCTAACTGACCTGTCTTCTTGATGTAATTCTAGTTCACCCCCCCTCCCCGGAAGCGCTCGGTCTTGTAAAACTAGCGTTCATAATGGAGATACCACGTACGTCTTGTACGTCACTACGTTCGTAATTGTTAGCCAACATTTGTGTGACCGTGTGTATGCAAGACAAGTTGGAGCCAACACCCTTCAAACAAAATTCTATGGAGTCCGATCGTGTGTGCGCGGCATAAGATTTCCTCGACACATAGTGTTTTGCTTTTAGGCCAAAAAGTTCAACTTTGGTCTCATCTGACTAGAGCACCTTCTTCCACATGTTTGCTGTGTCCCCCACATGTCGTCTCACAAACTGCAAATTACACTTCTTATGTCTTTCTTTCAACAATGGCTTTCTTCTTGCCACTCTTCCATAAAAGCCAGATTTGTGGATTGCACGACTAATAGTTGTCCTGTGGACAGATTCTCTCACCTGAGCTGTGGATCTCTGCAGCTCCTCCACAGTTACCATGGGCCTCTTGGCTGCTCCTCTGATTAATGTTCTCCTTGCCAGGCCTGTCAGTTTAGGTGGACAGCCATGTCTTGGTAGGTTTACAGTTGTGCCATACTATTTCCATTTTCAGTTGATGGCTTGAATAGTGCTCCGTGAGATGTTCAAAGCTTGGGATTTATTTTATTACCTAACACTGGTTAAACCACTTCAATACTGGGCACTTTCCCCCCTTCCTGCCCAAGTCAGTTGCATGATCATGCTACACTGTACCCAAACTAATTTTATCATTTTGTTACCACAAATAGAGCTTTCTTTTGGTAGTATTTGATCACCACTGGGATTTTTATTTTCTGCTAAACAAATAAAAAAAGACCGAAAATTTTGAAAAGAAAAAAATCAGTTTTCTGTTACAAAACTTTGTAAATAAGTAAGTTTTCTCCTTCACTAATCAATCGGTGCAGACCCCCACCCCCACCACCCCCGTCAGACTCTGACAGATGCGAGTGAGGAAAAGCCTACACACAGCTTTTTCTGCTTAGTTATCCTGATCACGTCATATGACGTCTGATTAGGATAACTAAACCACTTTGCCGACGTCATTTTGCTATATGGCGGTCTGCAAGTGGTTAAACTTCTCCACAACTTTATTCCTGTCCTGTCTGGTGTGTTCCTTGGCCTTCATGATGCTGTTTGCTCACTAAGGTTCTCTAACAAACCTCCGAGGGCTTAACAGAATAGCTGTATTTATACTGAGATTAAATTACACACAGGTGGACTCTACTAATTAGGTGACTTCTGAAGGCAATTGGTTTCACTTCATTTTAGTTAAGGATATCAGAATAAAGGGGGCTGAATACAAATGCACACCACACTTTTCAGATATTTATTTGTAACCATGTATAATTTTTTTTCTACTTCACAAATATGTGCCACTTTGTATTGGTCTCTTACATAAAATCCCAATAAATGACAAAATGTGGAAAATGTAAAGGGGTATGAATACTTTTTCAAGGCACTGTACGTTGGCTGTTTTTACTGGGAATACACTGTGCTGTTTACATTATCACTCATTTTTGCTATAGTGAAATAATTAGCTGTCTTATTATGAAAGTATTAAAACCTCTTTGCTATGGGTTAAATTCTGGTCATTACTGGTTAGTTAAGAAAATGGCCCTTGGCAGCACTAAACATTAACACTCATTAATCTGGCTGTTATCAAATGCTCCTTACGGTTTAGGAATCACGGTCTAATGATCAATGATTTGGACTAATTTGCAGTCATTCTCCCATATCTGCCTGCAACTAATAAGCTCTTTTGACTTATCTAGTAGGTAAGCATGTTTTTATTTTTTTCACTATTGTGGATTTGATAATGTATTCAAAGCTGTAAATTTTGAGACAACTAGACACTGTTAGCTTTAAAGTCTGGTCCATACGGGCTGAATATCGGCCAGTATTCGGGCCATGTGTACAGCAGCCTGTCCATCAGAAGCCGGCTGAACGTGCTGGAGGAACAGCAGCCGATCGGCATCCCATCATTGGCTACGAGCGCTGACCGGTGTGTTCCTGCAGGGGGCAGTCCGCCTGTCAGAACACAGTGGGATTAAGTTACTAAATGCAAATTGCCAAGTTCAGTTGCTCTCTGCAAGAGCAGTTGCTCCAGAGTTTAGTAAATGAGCGGAAGCTCTGCTGACTTTTATCATCCAATCATGTGCAAGCAAAAATGCTGTTTTTTGTTTTTTTACTTGCATGTGATTGTTTTTTTTTTTTTTTGCAAAGTGAAGCCTTACCTCATTTACTAAGCTCTGGAGCAACTGCACTTGCAGAATGCAACTGCATTTTGCAAAGTGCACTATCTATTTGCCTTTAGTAAATCAATCCCAATAGCTTAACAGGGAAATCACTGTACTAACACTGCATATTTAGTACAGCAAGCTCCTCAGTTGTTGTTTTTTCAGCCTGTTGGGTTGAAGGAAAAAAAACTGTCAGTGGTTGCCAGCTTTTAGGCCCTGTGCACCCATGTGCGTGAAAATGTGAGAAGCAGCACTTTTTACTTGATGGGTGCTCCATAACACCAAGGGCAAAAAGGATGCAACAAGAGAATCAATAGACATCATCACTCAGAAAAGTATCCTTGCTCTCTCTTATTCCAAATTAGCACTGGACTCTGTGTTTGAAGTTTCAGTCCCATTCATCAACATCAGGGGTACTGAGTTCAAAATCAAAGAGATCCATTTCATAAAACTGTCTCCCAGCAGAGGTCTCAATCTCAAGTTTGTGTTATGACTCAGATAGGATATACAATATGTAATCATTGTACATCTGTCAAAAAATAGACCCACATCACAGTGCCCCCTTACATCAGGTGTCCCCATCAGAGTGCCATCTTATATCAGACTTCCCCATCACAGTACCCCCTTACATGAATTGGCCCCATAACAGCGCCCTTTACATCAGGTGTCCCAATCACAATGCCTCCTTACATTAAGTGTCTCTATCCCAGTGCTGCTGTACCTTTGAGTGCCAGGCAGAGAGAGGGCAGGAGCCAGGAGATGAAGTAGGCTGCAGGTCTGGATAAAGGAAATTATACAACTCTCCTCCTGTGATGCTGAAGGCGGCACACACACACGTGAAGTCTTTGTTAGGATGCCAGTGGTCCTAGCAACCAATGACTGCATAGAAGGGGCATGCCTACACTGGGTACTGGCTGGATAGAACTGTCACTTAGTCCTGGTCATGGTCCACCTTTTAGTGATGGCGGATCTACATCATATTGCCCTTCCAAACGAACATCTAACTTTAGTTCATTGTTAGTCAATACTAGGATGGTTATAGGCATAACAAAACGTTTGTTCAATGTAATGTATGTAATAATGTAATAATATTAATGAAGGAATCATGTCTTCCAGGAATCAACTATACTAAATGGTCATTCTGATCTAAGAGCAATTACTTGTAGCAAAAAATTCCAGCAGATAATGCAATTCTCGAGAATAATAAAACAGATAATTAGTACCCTTTACAGGATAGTTAGTGCTAAAATCCTTAGGAAATATGTAGCAAATAAATATGTAACGCTGAACAGACATAGCTAGCTTGCTTCCGAACCATGGAATCGCTCATTAAATATATATATATTTTAAATGCAGTTAGTGTGGTGCGTAAATCGGACTTGTTATGTGCCTCTTGCAATACCCTATATAGGAGCATTCATTCAGAGAGGGAGAGGCAGCACTGGGAGTCAATAAGGTATGCTGCATGCTAATTTGTTGACAAGAAACTTGCTAATAGAAAAGAGAGCAGAGTGAACAGACCGATGACTTTTTCGGTCTGCGGCTACTTTTTTTACTGTCCAATCAAAAGGCTAGGATTGGAGAGGAAACATCACTGTATTCCTTAACCATATATGGGCGGCATCTACCTGCCTTTGCTGTGTGAGAAGGCTGTTTAAATCTCAGGACTGGATGGACAACATAAAACAGCTATCTTATACTGTATACAGTGGGGCAAAAAAAGTATTTACTTTTGCCACCAATTGTGCAAGTTCTCCCACTTAAAAAGATGAGAGAGGCCTGTAATTGTCATCATAGGTATACCTCAACTATGAGAGACAAAATGTGGAAACAAATCCAGACAATCACATTGTCTGATTTTTGAAAGAATTTATTTGCAAATTATGGTGGAAAATAAGTATTTGGTCACCTACAAACAAGCAAGATTTCTGGCTCTCACAGACCTGTATCTTCTTCTTTAAGAGGCTCCTCTGTCCTCCACTCATTACCTGTATTAATGGCACCTGTTTGAACTTGTTATCAGTATAAAAGACACCTGTCCACAACCTTAACCACTTGCCGACCGCCGCACGACGATGTACGTCGACAAAGCGGCACGGGCAGGCAAAAGGGCTTACCTGTACGTCCCTGCCTGCCCGCGGGTGGGGGGTCGGACCCCCCCCCCGGTGCCTGCGGCAGTCGGCAAATGTCCCCCGGCGATCGGTGGTGAGGGGGAGGCCATCCATTCGTGGCCCCCCCCTCGCGATCGCTCCCAGCCAATGGGATCATTTCCCTGCCTCTGTATTGTACACAATGATGTCATCTCTCCTCGGCTCGGTAGTTTCCGTTCCGGGCCGAGGAGAGAAGACTGTAATGTGAGTGAAAACACACACACACAGTAGAACATGCCAGGCACACATTACACCCCAATCCCCCCCCCCGATCGCCCCCCGATCCCCCCCGATCACCCCCCCCCCTGTCACAAACTGACACCAAGCAGGTTTTTTTTTTTTTTTTTTTTTTTTCTGATTACTGTATTGGTGTCAGTTTGTGACAGTTAGTGTGTTAGGGCAGTGAGTGTTAGGCCCCCTTTAGGTCTAGGATACCCCCCTAACCCCCCTAATAAAGTTTTAACCCCTTGATCACCCCCCGTCACCAGTGTTGCTAAGCGATCATTTTGCTGATCGCTGTATTAGTGTCGCTGGTGACGCTAGTTAGGAACGTAAATATTTAGGTTCGCCGTCAGCGTTTTATAGCGACAGGGACCCCCATATACTACCTAATAAATGTTTTAACCCCTTGATTGCCCCCTAGTTAACCCTTTCACCACTGATCACCGTATAACCGTTACAGGTGACGCTGGTTAGTTCGTTTATTTTTTATAGTGTCAGGGCACCCGCCGTTTATTACCGAATAAAGGTTTAGCCCCCTGATCGCCCGGCGGTGATATGCGTCGCCCCAGGCAGCGTCAGATTAGCGCCAGTACCGCTAACACCCACGCACGCAGCATACACCTCCCTTAGTGGTATAGTATCTGAATGGATCAATATCTGATCCGATCAGATCTATACTAGCGTCCCCAGCAGTTTAGGGTTCCCAAAAACGCAGTGTTAGTGGGATCAGCCCAGATACCCGCTAGCACCTGCGTTTTGCCCCTCCGCCCGGCCCAGCCCAGCCCACCCAAGTGCAGTATCGATCGATCACTGTCACTTACAAAACACTAAACGCATAACTGCAGCGTTCGCAGAGTCAGCCCTGATCCCTGCGATCGCTAACAGTTTTTTTGGTAGCGTTTTGGTGAACTGGCAAGCACCAGCCCCAGGCAGCGTCAGGTTAGCGCCAGTACCGCTAACACCCACGCACGCACCGTACACCTCCCTTAGTGGTATAGTATCTGAACGGATCAATATCTGATCCGATCAGACCTATACTAGCGTCCCCAGCAGTTTAGGGTTCCCACAAACGCAGTGTTAGCGGGATCAGCCCAGATACCTGCTAGCACCTGCGTTTTGCCCCTCCGCCCAGCCCAGCCCACCCAAGTGCAGTATCGATCGATCACTGACACTCATAAAACACTAAACGCATAACTGAGTCAGGCCTGATCCCTGCGATCGCTAACAGTTTTTTTTGTAGCGTTTTGGTGAACTGGCAAGCGCCAGCGGCCTAGTACACCCCGGTCGTAGTCAAACCAGCACTGCAGTAACACTTGGTGACGTGGCGAGTCCCATAAGTGCAGTTCAAGCTGGTGAGGTGGCAAGCACAAGTAGTGTCCCGCTGCCACCAAAAAGACAAACACAGGCCCGTCGTGCCCATAATGCCCTTCCTGCTGCATTCGCCAATCCTAATTGGGAACCCACCGCTTCTGCAGCGCCCTTACTTCCCCCATTCACATCCCCAACCAAATGCAGTCGGCTGCATGAGAGGCATTTTCTTTATGTCCTCCCGAGTACCCCTACCCAACGAACCCCCCAAAAAAGATGTCGTGTCTGCAGCAAGCGCGGATATAGGCGTGACACCCGCTATTATTGTCCCTCCTGTCCTGACAATCCTGGTCTTTGCATTGGTGAATGTTTTGAACGCTACCATTCACTAGTTGACTATTAGCGTAGGGTACAGCATTGCACAGACTAGGCCCACTTTCACAGGGTCTCCCAAGATGCCATCGCATTTTGAGAGACCCGAACCTGGACCCGGTTACAGTTATAAAAGTTAGTTACAAAAAAAAGTGTAAAAAAAAAAAAAAACACAAACAAAAATATAAAAAAAATAAAAAAATAGTTGGCGTTTTATTGTTCCCTCTCTCTCTATTCTCTCTCTATTGTTCTGCTCTTTTTTACTGTATTCTATTCTGCATTGTTTTATTGTTATTATGTTTTATCATGTTTGCTTTTCAGGTATGCAATTTTTTATACTTTACCGTTTACTGTGCTTTATTGTTAACCATTTTTTTGTCTTCAGGTACGCCATTCACGACTTTGAGTGGTTATACCAGAATGATGCCTGCAGGTTTAGGTATCATCTTGGTATCATTCTTTTCAGCCAGCGGTCGGCTTTCATGTAAAAGCAATCCTAGCGGCTAATTAGCCTCTAGACTGCTTTTACAAGCAGTGGGAGGGAATGCCCCCCCCCAACGTCTTCCGTGTTTTTCTCTGGCTCTCCTGTCTCAACAGGGAACCTGAAAATGCAGCCGGTGATTCAGCCAGCTGACCATAGAGCTGATCAGAGACCAGAGTGGCTCCAAACATCTCTATGGCCTAAGAAACCGGAAGCTATGAGCATTTTATGACTTAGATTTCGCCGGATGTAAATAGCGCCATTGGGAAATTGGGGAAGCATTTTATCACACCGATCTTGGCGTGGTCAGATGCTTTGAGGGCAGAGGAGAAATCTAGGGTCTAATAGACCCCAATTTTTGCAAAAAAGAGTACCTGTCACTACCTATTGCTATGATAGGGGATATTTACATTCCCCGAGATAACAATAAAAATGTTTTTTTTTTTAAATGAAAGGAACAGTTTAAAAATAAGATAAAAAAATAATAATAATAATGAAAAAAAAAAAAAAAAAAAAAAAAAGCACTCCTGTCCCCCCTGCTCTCGCGCTAAGGCGAACGCAAGCGTCGGTCTGGCGTCAAATGTAAACAGCAATTGCACCATGCATGTGAGGTATCACCGCGAAGGCCAGATCGAGGGCAGTAATTTTAGCAGTAGACCTCCTATGTAAATCTAAAGTGGTAACCTGTAAAGGCTTTTAAAGGCTTTTAAAAATGTATTTAGTTTGTCGCCACTGCACGTTTGTGCGCAATTTTAAAGCATGTCATGTTTGGTATCCATGTACTCGGCCTAAGATAATCTTTTTTATTTCACCAAACATTTGGGCAATATAGTGTGTTTTAGTGCATTAAAATGTAAAAAAGTGTGTTTTTTCCCCAAAAAATGCGTTTGAAAAATCGCTGCGCAAATACTGTGTGAAAAAAAAAATGAAACACCCACCATTTTAATCTGTAGGGCATTTGCTTTAAAAAAAAAATAATGTTTGGGGGTTCAAAGTAATTTTCTTGCAAAAAAAAATAATTTTTTTATGTAAACAATAAGTGTCAGAAAGGGCTTTGTCTTCAAGTGGTTAGAAGAGTGGGTGATGTGTGACATAAGCCTCTAGATGTTGTGCATAAAATGCCAGGACAGTTCAAAACCCCCCCAAATGACCCCATTTTGGAAAGTAGACACCCCAAGCTATTTGCTGAGAGTCATGTTGAGTCCATGGAATATTTTATATTCTGACACAAGTTGCGGGAAAGAGACAATTTTTTATTTTTTTTATTTTTTTTTTGCGCAAAGTTGTCACTAAATGATATTTTGCTCAAAAATGCCATGGGAATATGTGAAATTACACCCCAAAATACATTCTGTTGCTTCTCCTGAGTACGGGGATACCACATGTGTGAGACTTTTTGGGAGCCTAGCCGCGTACGGGACCCCAAAAACCAAGCACCGCCTTCAGGCTTTCTAAGGCCGTAAATTTTTGATTTCACTCTTCACTGCCTATCACAGTTTCGAGGCCATGGAATGCCCAGGTGGCAAAAAAAACCCCCAAATGACCCCATTTTGGAAAGTAGACACCCCAAGCTATTTGATGAGAGGTTAATGCAAAAGTGTGAACAAGATATCGTGAAAAATACTCCTGCGCTTGTGAGATCGTTTGCTGTAAAACAAAGGTAGTATTGTAGTCAGAGATAGGACTGGGGGAGATGATGGAGCGTGTCCCGCTGCCTTAGCTGACCAGGGGTGGTCTGGAAAGGACTGTTTAGTAGGAAGTGGATGGAAGGCGCGTGATCAGACGCTTACATCAAGAAATGTATGGTTTATTTATGTAAAAGAATACAGACATATAGTCATATAGATATAAAATCATACAAATACTACATAATATTATAAAAAAAGAGGAAAAACAGGTAACAAAATAAGTACTAGGAAGTTAAAATTGGGGTGTGCCCATATTGAGGTAGGTATTTAAGAAAGGCTGACGCGTTTCGAGGAAAACCTCTTCATCAGAGCCAGGAGAACTGGAACGCAGTCTGTATGGGCCGGTAGGCCGACATGTGTACATGGGGAGAGGTGGTGTGGCTAGTAGGAGGATGTGTCCTGTGATGGACAATTGATTATTCCAAGTTCCATACCCAGGTGTTCTAGATGGGGTATAAATAAGAACAATATATACCATACACTACAGACTGGAGACGTAAGATAAGTTTACATTGAAAAATGCATTCATAAAATGATAAAAAGTACATAATATAAATATATTAGAAATAAAAATTACCATATCAGTACAAAAAATGAATGATAGGTAGTGGGATTTTGATGAGAGGTATAGTGAGTATTTTGCAGACCTCAGTTTTTGTCACAAAGTTTTGAAAATTGAAAAAAGAAAAAAAAAAATTTTTTTTCTCGTCTTTCTTTATTTTCAAAAACAAATGAGAGCTACAAAATACTCACCATGCCTCTCAGCAAATAGCTTGGGGTGTCTACTTTCCAAAATGGGGTCATTTGGGGAGGGTTTGTGCCACCTGGGCATTCCATGGCCTCCGAAACTGTGATAGGCAGTGAGGAGTAAAATCAAAAATGTACGCCCTTAGAAATCCTGAAGGCAGTGATTGGTTTTCGGGGCCCCGTACGCGGCTAGGCTCCCAAAAAGTCTCACACATGTGGTATCCCCATACTCAGGAGAAGCAGCTAAATGTATTTTGGGGTGCAATTCCACATATGCCCATGGCCTGTGTGAGCAATATATCATTTAGTGACAACTTTGTGCAAAAAAAAAAAAAAAAATTTGTCACTTTCCCGCAACTTGTGTCAAAATATAAAACATTCCATGGACTCAACATGCCTCAAAGCAAATAGCTTGGGGTGTCTACTTTCCAAAATGGGGTCATTTGGGGGGGTTTTATGCCATCTGGGCATTTTATGGCCTTCAAAACTGTGATAGGTAGTGAGGAGTAAAATCAAAAATGTACGCCCTTAGAAATCCTGAAGGCAGTGATTGGTTTTCGGGGCCCCGTACGCGGCTAGGCTCCCAAAAAGTCCCACACATGTGGTATCCCCATACTCAGGAGAAGCAGCTAAATGTATTTTGGGGTGCAATTCCACATATGCCCATGGCCTGTGTGAGCAATATATCATTTAGTGACAACTTTTTGTAATTTTCTTTTTTTTTTTTGTCATTATTCAATCACTTGGGACAAAAAAAATTAATATTCAATGGGCTCAACATGCCTCTCAGCAAATTCCTTGGGGTGTCTACTTTCCAAAATGGGGTAATTTGTGGGGGTTTTGTACTGCCCTGCCATTTTAGCACCTCAAGAAACGACATATGCAGTCATAAATTAAAGGCTGTGTAAATTCCAGAAAATGTACCCTAGTTTGTAGGCGCTATAACTTTTGCGCAAACCAATAAATATACACTTATTGACATTTTTTTTACCAAAGACATGTGGCCGAATACATTTTGGCCTAAATGTATGACTAAAATTGAGTTTATTGTATTTTTTTAGAACAAAAAGTAGAAAATATCATTTTTTTTCAAAATTTTCGGTCTTTTTCCGTGTATAGCGCAAAAAATAAAAACGGCAGAGGTGATCAAATATCATCAAAAGAAAGCTCTATTTGTGGGAAGAAAAGGACGCAAATTTTGTTTGGGTAGAGCATTGCATGACCGCGCAATTAGCAGTTAAAGCGACGCAGTGCTGAATTGTAAAAAGTGCTCTGGTCAGGAAGGGGGTAAAACCTTCCGGGGCTGAAGTGGTTAAACAGTCACACTCCAAACTCCACTATGGTGAAGACCAAAGAGCTGTCGAAGGACACCAGAAACAAAATTGTAGACCTGCACCAGGCTGGGAAGACTGAATCTGCAATAGGCAAGCAGCTTGGTGTGAAGAAATCAACTGTGGGAGCAATAATTAGAAAATGGAAGACATACAAGACCACTGATAATCTCCCTCGATCTGGGGCTCCACGCAAGATCTCACCCCGTGGGGTCAAAATGATCACAAGAACGGTGAGCAAAAATCCCAGAACCACACGGGAGGGACCTAGTGAATGACCTGCAGAGAGCTGGGACCAACGTAACAAAGGCTACTATCAGTAGCACACTACACCGCCAGGGACTCAGATCCTGCAGTGCGAGACGTGTCCCCCTGTTTAAGCCAGTACATGTCCGGGCCAGTCTGAGGTTTGCTAGTGAGCATTTGGATGATCCAGAAGAGGATTGGGAGAATGTCATATGGTCAGATGAAACCAAAGTAGAACTGTTTGGTAGAAACACAACTCGTGTTTGGAGGAGAGAGAATACTGAGTTGCAACCAAAGAACACCATACCTACTGTGAAGCATGGGGGTGGCAACATCATGCTTTGGGGCTGTTTCTCTGCAAAGGGAACAGGACGACTGATCTGTGTACAAGAAAGAATGAATAGGGCCATGTATCGTGAGATTATGAGTGCAAACCTCCTCCCATCAGCAAGGGCATTGAAGATGAAAAGTGGCTGGGTCTTTCAGCATGACAATGATCCCAAACACACCACCTGGGAAATGAAGGAGTGGCTTCGTAAGAAGCATTTCAAGGTCCTGGAGTGGCCTAGCCAGTTTCCAGATCTCAACCCCATAGAAAACGTTCGGAGAGAGTTGGAAGTCCGTGTTGCCCAGCGACAGCCCCAAAACATTACTTCTCTAGAGAAGATCTGCATGGAGGAATGGGTCAACATACCAGCAACAGTGGGTGACAACCTTGTGAAGACTTACAGAAAACGTTTGACCTCGGTCATTGCCAAAAAAGGATATATAACAAAGTATTGAGATTAACTTTTGATATTGACAAAATACTTATTTTCCACCATAATTTGCAAATAAATTCTTTCCAAATCAGACAATGTGATTGTCTGGATTTGTTTCCACATTTTGTCTCTCATAGTTGAGGTATACCTATGATGACAATTACAGGCTTCTCTCATCTTTTTAAGTGGGAGAACTTGCACAATTGGTGGCTGACTAAATACTTTTTTGCCCCACTGTATATATTGTCTTTGTATTAGTCTGCAAGAAGTTCTGCTTAACTTGTGTGACAAAATCCACTTTATAGGTTTGCATTGGTTGAATATTTATTAATTAGGATAGTTTGCCAGGATAAGCATTATTTCTAAGAGGTAACAGTTTGAATTAGCCCTTATTTTTACATTTTATAACACCTCTTTAAGACTATAAAAAGTACTTTCATACTTTAACCCCAGGTAAGCAAGCTCATTTCTGCTAATAAAGAAAATTTTAGCTGTTTAATACATCTGAACTGTGTATCGCTACAAGCAACTACATATTATACCAACAGCATTAGAGCCAGAGGAAAGTTTGTAAGGGGGCTTGTGGTTGGCACCATATAACACAAGTCCGTGTCCCGCTTCTTCTTTGACAGAACAACAACCCAGCTGCCGGTATCCCTCTAGTTCCGCCATCTTGTGCCTAACTCTATGCCAGAGGCCTTCCCATGACATCCCTGCCATTAGGCATTATATTCCAAAGAGAGGAATGTCCACTCAAAAGAAGTATTGTTGCTGCACTTTACTGATGTTACTTCAAAAGATGGCATTTATTACATTACATTACATAGACATAGATTACATTACCTAGTCATACTATCCGAGATTACTTGACAGTATTTAGTCAATCACATAAAGTGGTAGATCTACAGCAGTCACATGTGAAAACAGCGTACAATACTTCATCTTTCCTTTACACGGTCTCTCTCCTTCCCAGGGTCATTAGTATTTAAGCCTCATACACACAATTAGATTGTTGGCCAACAACACCGTGGACTTTTGTCCGAAGGGCATTGGCCCAAACTTGTCTTACATACAAACGGCAAAGAATTGTCCGCCAACGAATACGAACGTAGTGACGTACTACATTGTTTTTCAGCTCTTTAACGCCACCCTTTGGGCTCCTTCTGCTAATTTTGTGTTAGTAGAAGTTTGGTGAGTGTTGATTCGTGCTTTTCATTTCGCGCTTTTCATGTTGCACTTTTCATTTCACGCTTTTCATTTCACGCTTTTCATTTCACGCTTTTCATTTCGCACTTTTCAGCTTGCGCTTTTCAGCTTGCGCTTTTCAGTTCATTTCTGAACAGCCGTTCGTCAACCAGCCATGTTGCGGAATCGGAGGAGATAACGTGTTATTTATTATTGGCCTTGGAGTTATTGCTTTGACATTTTTTTTTGGTTGAATTATGATTTGATTTGGTATATTTTCTATATTTATGGATGCATAGAATGCACTTTTTAGTTAAGTTCTATTGGCAGATAACATGTCTAATTTTATTTGTTTTCTTTTTTTAATGCATAATAACAAAATTGTGGAGAATAATACTTGGCTGTGTTTTACTTCAAATGACAGTTTGGGAGTAGGCAGATACATTTAAAAAAATGCAATGTAAAAGCAAGGGACACCAACATAGTTGTATTCTTGATCTTAAAAACTACGGGATAATGGTGTTGTGGTAACTTGCCCACATAAAAAAAAAAAAACATGATAATATTATTCTTGATATCGCTAGAAAAAAAAAGCCTTTGAACATTTGTTTGTCATAACTCCATCAGTATCACCAGCAAAGCAGCTTCATTATTATCCCATTAAAGAAGAAGAGAATGTGCGCTGCATTTCGAGATTTCATAATTTGCCACGTTACGAATGTTAATTCCCCATTACGAATGCTAGTTTACAAGACCTTCTCAGCCACTGGCTGAGAGCGCTGACTGGAGTATTCTGGTGGAGGGGCCGTTCCCCTGTCAGAACACAATAGAACAGCAGGGGAGATCGCTGTACTAACATTGGATTGTTAGTAGAGTGGCTCCGACCTGAGCTGTCAGGTTTTTTTTGTTCAGACCTCTGGGTTGAACGAAAAAAAAAAAAAACTAGTAGTGTGGATTTGGCTTAAGCTAATTTTGTCCTAACCCAAATCCTAACAGTTAATCACATTCCCCTTATCTAAGGATGGGTAAAACTGTCTGGGTTTGAATCTCTGAGAGTTCTGAGAATCCTTTTTGAAATTCGGTATACCTGATCATTGTGGCAAATCCCAATGAAATCTGTGGGGGGCAATCATGTCACTAAATGCTGGCCATTTTTAGGACCAACAGGAAAGTTATTGTCATAACAGTGGACCTGCTGGCTACATAAGTGATTGTAAAAGATCATTTTTAATTTTTTTTAAATAACAAACAGCCCTCGCGGCTCCTCCCCGGATCAGATAACCTCCTAAGAGAAGCGCTCTCCCGAGAGGGTTACCTTGCGAGTCCAGCATTTGCGTCCACAGACACGAATGCCGGACTCGGCCCGCCCCCGGTGCCCGCATCATTGGATTTGATTGACAGCAGCGGGAGCCAATGGCTGCTCTGCTATCAATCTATCCAATCAAGAGCTGGGACCCCGTGGAGAGAGGGACAGTGCGTCCCCGCCGAGGAGATGAAGGGGCTCAGGTAAGTAAAACGGGGGGGCTGGGGGGCCGGTGACTGCCAGGTGTTTTTTCACCTTAATGCATAGGATGCATTAAGGTGAAAAAACACGAGGGTTTACAACCCCTTTAAGCTGTTCAGTCCAGATATTTTCTGCCTTCGCCTGGTCAACATATCAGAGACTCTCGCCTGTGTACCCGTGAAAGACTTGCTTGGCTGACGTCCCTTCTGTATCCTGATTCTGATTGTTGCTCCACTACGCAGATTCTCCGGTTTCCTGATTTCCTAGGCGAAGGCCATGAATTCAGAAGTTGCACTCAATCCACTTGTTGGTAATATTTTTTCCTGATTGGATGAGCAGGATCACTGCATGGATCAGTTTGCCATGGCTTTACAGACGCTCCTGAATCGCACGGCTCACCTGGAATCTCCCACTGTGGCTGCTCTGGTACAACTTGTGTTGCAGGCCATCCCTGCTGCTGCTCCAGTCTCTGTGCAGGCACCCGCCTTGAGTATTACATCTATAAGAGACATGTCTGGTTCTGCTCTGCTTCCCCAGGATTTGGGGGCGATCAAGTCCAATGCAGATGGTTTATCAACCAGGTAGAGATGTACTTTGAGATGCTGCCAGGTGTTTCCCACGGACAGAAGCAAAGTAGGTTTTTGTGATATCTTTGCTTTCTGAGAGAGTCTTGGCCTTGGCAAACCCTCTATGGGAGACGCAAAAAAACATTGTCCTGAGTTACCCAGAGTTTGTGGCTTCCTTTAAAAGGGTATTTTATGTTCCCGCATGCTCCGCTTCTGCTGCCAAGTGCCTCTTGTCCATCAAACAGAGTAGGAGAACTGTTGCCGATTACGCCATTGAATTCCATACCCTGGCAGCAGAGGTTGCTTGGAACAATGAGGCTCTCGTGGCTACTTTTTCTCATGGTCTCTGGGATACCATTTGTCTTTTCTTGCATTGTCTCACCCATCACCCAGTTGACCCGTCAACAAAATCATTTTCGATGGTCCCAGGAAGTTCAAGAGGCTTTTGAGGAGTTGAAGTCCCTGTTTACTTCTGCACCTATCCTGCAGCATCCAGACCCCGCACTACCCTTCATATTGAAAGTATACGCTTCAGAGGCGGCTACAGGTGCTATTCTGTCTCAGAGACTGGGTCCCAAGTCCCTCCTTCATCCTTTGCTTCATGGAAACTAAGCCCTCCTGAAAGAAATTACAGTGTTGGAGACCGTGAGTTATTAGCCATCAAGTTCGCCTTGGAGCAATGGAGATATCTGTTGGAGGGTGCGTCCCATTCTATAATGATTTTCACATTTCTTACAGACCTGGTTCCAAGAACGGGAAAGCGGATGCACTCTCCCGGATGTTCCCAGAGTCCCCTCAAATAACAGAACCTAGCACCATCCTTTCCCCGCAGAATTTTTGCCTCATCACCCAGTCTGACCTCAGAACCGCCATTAAACAAGCTTCTACCCATTGTACTGGGCCAGAGGTGTCTTTTTTAAAGAAACAGGATGACTTACTTTGGGCCCGGAACAAAATTTTTGTCCCGCTTGAGGTAAGACCTCTGATCCTGGAGACTTTTCATGACCACAAACTGGCAGGTCATTTCGAGCTCTAAAGACCACTGAACTAATCTCCTGTTCCTTTTGGTGCCCTGGTTGGAGACGGGACTGCAAGGATTATGTCTCCTCATGTATCTCCTGTCAGCGAAACAAGGGGCCAAATGCCAAGTCTTGGGGTCTACCGAAACCTCTGCCCATCCCGGAACGACCATGGAAGGAAGTGTCTATGGACTTTATTGTTGAATTACCACCCTCTGAAGGGTTCTCTACCATTTTTGTCATTATTGACCGCCTCTCTAAGATGGCACACTTTCTCCCCATGGTGGGCACTCCCTCTGCCTTGGGTACAGCTAATATGTTCATCAAGGAAGTAGTAAGGCTTCACGGGGTACCCAATAATATTGTCTCCAATCGAGGTGTTCAATTCACCTCTAAGTTTTGGAGGGAGCTTTGCAAAGCTCTGGGAATTAAAGTCAGTCTGTCTTCAGCTTACCATCCTCAAAGTAATGGCCAAATGGAGAGGATAAATCAAACGTTAGAACAATATCTTTGTTGCTTCTGTTCCGGCTCCCAGGATGATTGGTCCACTCTCCTGCCCTATGCGGAGTTTGCTTATAATAATTCCATCCACTCAGGATGTGGAGCAGTTTCCATGTTGCTATATTTCTGACCATCATAACAACTGCTCAAACCTCTTACCTTGGGCAGAGTTTGCTCAAAATAGTGCCATGAATTCTGCTTCCTGATTGTCCCCGTTTATGGTGAACTATGGTTTCCAACCATCCATGTTGCCTGACTCATTTGCTCCTCAGAGTATACCTGCATTAGAGGAGCATCTCCGTGAACTTCGTTCCACTTGGGTACAGGTCCAGGAGTCCTTGCGACATGCCAATGATAGGTACAGACTCCATGCTGACCGCAGGCGCCTGCCCGCACCTTCTTACCAGGTTGGGGACAGGGTCTGGCTGTCATCTCGCATCCTCCGACTCCATGTTCCCTCACTAAAGTTGGCACCTCGGTTTATTGGGCCTTTTCCCTATTCTCTGCAGAATTAACCCAGTGGCTTACGCTTTAGACCTTCCTTCGAATATGCATATCTCAATTTTTTTATACCTCCTTATTAAAACATTTGGTCTGCAACCGCTTCACCACCTCGGTGCCACGTCCTCACCCAGTGCAGGTTGAGAACCATGAGGAGTATGAAGTACAGTCCATTGTTGACTCCCGTAGGTTTTCGTGGGCACATACAGTACCTGGTTCATTGTAAAGGGTACGGTCCGGAGGAACGCTCTTGGGTCTCATCCCCGGACGTACATGCCCCTGTCCTCCTCTGTGCTTTCCATAGATGTTTTCCCCTCAAACCTGGTGGGAGGGGTCGTTGAGGAGGGGGTGCTGTCAGGGCTGGGCTCAGCCCTTCCTTCTCAGATTAGGCCGCTTAGCTGTCAGCTAATTGCCAGCTCTAATCTTTCCACAGTGACACACCTGGTGATGATATCCTGCTCGTCAGTCCTGCTGGCTACTTAAGCTGTTCAATCCAGATCCTCTCTGTCTTCGCCTGGTCAACATATCAGAGACTCTCTCCTTTTTACCTGTGACAGACTTGTTTGGCTGACGTCCCTTCTGGTTCCTGATCCTGATTGCTGTTCCACTACGCAGATTCTCCGGTTTCCTGATTTCCTGGCTTGTCCTGAAGTACGCTGATCCCTGGCTCCCTGATGTCCTGGCTTGTCTGACTATCCATTCCGGTTACCGAACTGGCTATGTTTTGACTTTGTTTACTCTGTTTACCTTTTACTGTTATTATTAAACTAGTGTGATTTTTACTGCACTTCTGTCTCGGTCTGATTCATGGTTTCTGACACCTAGCTGGGTGCCCAAAGCACAGTGGCATCCTTATCACTTCTGTCTGCTTCCAGCTCTAGTGCTCAGTGGGCTTCTCTGCAAGCCCATGGAAGGTGACTCTCTAGCAACTTCAATATGGAGAGCGGGAGTCAGCCAGTGACAGGATAGCTACAGAGAGCAGAGAAAATTGTGTAGTAGCTTACTTAAATATTGGAAAATATGAGAAAGGTGGCTTGGGTGGGAGCTCAAAGCTAATAGTCTGCTGGGAGCGCTGTTCAGTCTTTATTTGGCTCATATATGAATGGCAAAATAAATGTAAACAATACCGTAAAGCGGAGAAAGGGTCCTATTCATTTGGCTAAGATGGCAACATGTCAAAAACACAAATCCTTTAATTTACAGGCTAGTAGACATGTGCACACTGAAATATTTCTTTTCGGAATTTCCTTTTTTCGTCCGAAAAACAAATTTATTTAGTTACTCCCGAAATTCGTTTTTATTTATTTTGTTTTTCGTTAAAAATTGCATTCGTCCGAAAATCCAAATTAATTAAAGTTGAATCTGTCATTGAAAGCTTATGGCGTCTGTCAAATGTTCAAAGAAGATTCAACGGAGCAGCTAAACTGTACGACGCCGTATAGTTTAGCTGCTCCATCGAATCTTCTTAGAACTTTCAACAGACACCATAAGCCAAAGATTCGACGTTTGTATGTTTTTCGCTGCTTTGTCGAATCTTCATCGTTCATGTTGAATGTATATAGTTCAAACAGAAAATGGACTGGTGATAGTGATCACTGATCAGACAGGTAACACGATAGGGTATATAGAATCTATATAGAATCTCAATCTATAAAATAGAAGCTATAATAATAAATCCCCCCCCCACAACACGGACAGCCTGTGAGGCTATCACAACACTAGCAACACTAGTATCACTATCAAGTTCATAACACTAAAACAATAGCAGCAGATTATTAATTAATTATTATTAATAATTAATTATTATTAGTTAAGTTGAACTGTAGCTTGCTTCACTATTGTTCTGCTGCTGTGCTTATGCTTAATTGCTAAATAATTCAGGTGTGTACTTAGTTCTAGCTATTTTACTGCTCCTCCTCTTTGGTTACAATCAGTAATAACATGCATCATCGTCATTTTTTTTATTTTACTTACCCCACCCAATTCCAGCAGCGATCTTTTCTCCCCTATGTCGAATCTTTTCTCTCTATGTCGAATCTTTTCTCTCTATGTAGAATAATCTTTGACTAATAGAGTTAAGGTTAGGCACATTCGACCACAGGTTTGATGGACACAGATTGTTATTGTCAGCATCATGTCGAATCTCTTACCTATAGTGAACTGTTGTAGCAACGAAAATGAAAATAAAGCATTTGTTTATGTTGGATCTTTTGTTTTGTGGATTCTGCACTTTTTTATCGTTTGTTAAAACGATAACGAAAATACCTGAAATTCGGACGAAAATGCATTCGGACCAAAACGAATGCACATGTCTACAGGCTAGGGAAATGCTTTGAAGACATACAAGGTGTTAATGTTGGCCTCTAAGATGTTTCTGGACCTTACCTGACCCCACCCCCAGCTGCCGTATTACCTTTTTGGCCCTAGGTTGAGGTGCAAACTATGCACCTCATGCTGGCAGCGGGTCCTCAAGCGGACTCGCTCCCCATGCTTTACCACTTTCCCCCAGTAGGTCAACTCCTTGGAGTTATGGTCCCTTTTTGTGAAATGGCCCTGCTAGCTGGCCCCACACTGTCTCCTCGTCTTGAGGGGGGTGGAGGCTCCCGACCAGCGGCGAAGCTGCACTTTGTTGTGCCCTTTGGGCCCTTTGTTTTTTGGTTCACTGTGTTTCCTAGATTTCATGTTTTTTTCACATGCAATAACTGTGGTTAGTTTTTTAGGCTCTTGCTCATGCTTGATGTGCTCTTTATGCTCCTTGCTGCTGGACTGGACGTGCTATGGGTCCCTTCACCCCCCTGCTAACAGCCCGGTGGCTCCGCCTTGTGACCTTTCACCATGGCAGCCTTGAAAGTCGTGTCATACAACATGCGTGGCCTGGGATCTCCTTCAAAATGCAGTAAGTTGTGGCTTGAGATAAAACGCAGGGGGGCACACATCATTTGTTTTGCAGGAAACGCACTTCCGCACTGACTTGGTCCCCCGCCTCCCCACGCATTTGTACAAATCATGGTACCTCAGCAACTCCCCTCATACCATATCTGGGGGGGTTACCATAGCTGTCCACAAACACTGTCCCTTTGCTCTGGCAGACCAACTAATTGATCCTGATGGCCGGTTTGTGTTTGTTAAGGGCACCATTTATAACCATAGGTTTACGTTTGCAGCTGTGTATGCCCAAAATAGAAAACAGCTTACCTTCTTAGATTCTGTACTGGAGTCTCTGTCCTCCTTCAGGGAAGGACAGCTCATCCTAGGGGGTGAATTCAATGTTAGCCCTGACCCGCAACTGGACACGTCCTCAGGCCGCTCAACCCACACATTTGCCTTTCTGAAACATTTTCGGAAGTCACTGCAGGCGCACCACCTGGTCGAGTGCTGGAGACTCGGTGTGGGAGGGACGTAAAGCAGTGGTTCGAGGAGAGCTGATATCTTAGGAGGCGAGATTGGAGAAGGCAAGGGAGGGGGAACTGCAGACCCTATTAGCTAAAATACGTGCGGCGGAACTCATCCACAAACGATGCGTCACACCTGCAATGGCGTCAGAACTGCAATCCCTTCGACAGGAACTGGCCACATTACTGGACATAAAATATAATATAAATATAAATATAAAATTCTATTAATTTGGTAACAAATGTGGGAGGCTGCTAGCAAGAGCCCTTAAACGCCAAGGCGACTCGGGACACGTACATAAGACGGGAGTATTGGTCGTTCACTCCTCGAAAATAGCTAATACTTTCAGGGATTACTATGCTCAGTTGTACCATCTACCAGATACCTTACCTGGCTCCGCGGAACCCCAACGGGTTGACTGTATCCTACAATACCTCACAGAGGCCCAGTCCCCGCAGCTGGAGGCCTCAATTGGTGAGCAGCTAGATGCCCCCATCTCCCTATCGGAAATTGAGGCGGTTATTACAGACCTTCCTAAAGGGAAGAGCCTCGACCCTGACGGCTACACAAATGCTTACTATAGGAAATACTCCGAGGTGCTTTCTAGTCCCATGTGTGCTTACTTTACAGCTTTGGCCTCCGGCACAGCAATGCCCAGTGAGGCGTTGATGGCGCATATCACAGTCCTCCCAAAGGAGGGGAAAGACCACACCATGCCAGGGAACTATAGGCCTATATCACTTTTAAACACCGACATTAAGATTTTTGCAAAAATTTTGACCAACCGACTTAAACCGATCCTTCCGACGGTCATACATCCTGACCAAACGGGGTTCATAATGGGAAGGGAGGCTAGGGACAATTCTAATAGAGCGCTCCAACTGATTCACTGGGTTGAATCTCGGGCGACGACACACCCCTGTCTCCTGCTTTCCACTGATGCCGAGAAGGCATTTGACAGGGTGGACTGGACCTACATGAGAACGGTGCTGACCAGGCTTTGGTGGTTCCCCGACCACCAAAGTGAATCTGAATGGGCTACTGTCAGACGCTTTCCCGATTAGTAATGGGACGCGCCAAGGATGCCCTTTATATCCTCTTATTTTTGCCCTAACCCTCGAACCGCTGCTTAATAAGATCCGCCTTAATAAAGATATCAAGGGCTTCACGTTAGGTCCAACTGAACATAAGCTATCCGCCTACGCAGACGATGTCCTATTCTATGTCTCAGAACCCCTGATATCGCTGCCTAACATCATGGCAGAGTTGAGAGAATTCAACCTATTGTCCAATTTTAAAATAAACTACAACAAGTCAGAGATCCTGTCACTGAATGTCCCCTCGGTTTACGTACACAGCTGCAGACTGCCTTTTCATTTACCTGGTGTCAAACCTTCCTGAAATATCTGGGGGTTTACTTGCCTGCGAGTTGTTCCCAGCTTTACATGTGTAATTACGTGTCATTACTTTTCACTATCAGAGTGGACTTAAAAAACTGGGACCGGTCCGCTTTTTCATGGATGGGCCGAGTCAGTGTCCTCAAGATGAATGTGCTGCCCCGTATTCTGTTTTTCCTGTAGATGGTGCCTATCACTTTGCCCAGGACTTTCTTCTCAACCCTCAACAGCCTGTTTATACAATATATATGGAGTGGAAAATGCCCCACTGCCCCACCCCAATGCTGGCCCTCCACACGATACAGCGCCCTAAAGCAAAAGGGGGTATGGGGGTCCCAGTGGTTCACAGCTATTACGAGGCTATAGCTCTACAGGGCATTATGGACTGGTATCATAGTGTCCCTTTCAAACTCTGGGTGCCACTTGACAAATTCTTGGCTGGCTGGAACCTGTCACATGCCCCGTGGGTTACCCGGGAGATTAGGGGGTCTCTCAATGCTGGTCTCTCCCATGGCCTCCCATGCTCTAGCGACCTAGGACACCTTGAATAGGAGGGGAAAGCTTGCACCCTCGACTTCCCCTCTGGCACCCTTAGGTGGCTTCCCCTGGTTCACTCCAGAGGAACATCCATCCTTCTTTCGGACCTGAGCGGCCGATGCAGAGTCCAGATGTGGTAGATTTATCCAGGACCAAGGCCCATTGCCACTGGTCACACTGAGGAAACAATGGATGAGTGGCGCTACAGACACCTCCAGCACTTTATTAATAGCCTACCCCAGAGGGCTCGATCCCCCACCCTGGCATCCCCTTTTGAACGCCTATGTATGTCAACCTCTGCTATCCCCCATGCCATATCGGTGTTATACGACTTGCTGCAATCCCTGTATAACGAAGGGAAGCCAGGGTTCACTGGAGAATGGGAGAGGGACCTTCAGCACGTCTTTACCGAGCCTCAGTTGGACCATCTTTATCGCCTCACACATTCGAGCACGGTAGATACGAAAATCCAGGAGAATAGTTATAAGGTTCTGACCAGGTGGTATAGAGTCCCTTCCAAACTTGCCAAGAATTATCCATCTCTCTCTGCCACATGCTGGAGAGAATGTGGTCTTAGAGGCTCATTCCTTCACATCTGGTGGGAATGCCCCAGGCTAAGGCTCTATTGGCTGGATATTCATGCACAGATCAAGATCATTTTGGATCTGGAGCTCCCAGATTCACCGCTGGAATCCCTACTACACTTCTCCACCACTCCTCTCAGCCAGTACTGCAAATCGATACTGCCTCATGTGCTCAATGCGGCTTGGAGGCTAATCCCAATATACTGGAAGAAGCCACGGGTCCCTACACGCACCGAATGGATAGCCTTAGTTAATAATATCATGGCTACAGAGGAGTGGATGGCGAAATGTAGACAGATATGAGAAGTTTTACTCAATATGGGCTACTTGGATACACAAGAGAAAAAGAGGGCGGTCTGGATGCTGCCTCTTAATATAACACAACTCCATCCCTATTAAACATTCAAAACAAGAGAAAATTCGCCCATGGGACTTTAAATGAGTTGGTCATATAGGTCATGATGAGTAGTATAAAGATTTATTGAAGTTCCAAAAACATAATTTATAATGAGCATAAAAACATCATAGGGCATGATTAGACCATTGACATATTGGTTACAGTATAAAAATACATGGTATACATATACAACTTAGTACTCGACGCGTTTCGCGAGCTCTGCTCGCTTCCTCAGGAGTTGGTGTATATGCAGGATATCTACAAAATAATAGGTATCAATAAGATATAACATTCAATAATGATAATGGTCAAAGAAGAAGTACGTGGCCTAAAGAAAATACCCCATACTTGCATTATGGTCAATGGGTCCATAGGACTGATCTACAAAGGCAACAGCGGAAGGTACTCCAACCGGGAGCTGAAGGTGCGTGGCCCGCAGTAAGCCGAGCGGGGGTCCAGTAGGAGGCGGACATGGCGAGGAAAAGGAAGAAAAGGAATGTTGTATATCCTAGGATGTCCCAGAGGCCACATATGTCATGACAACTGTAATAAAAATTATATATATGTATGTATCTTCTAGAGTAATATAAGGGTATAAATAGTATGATGTCGCTCTTATGTAGAGAAATCCATGACATAATAGGTGTGGGTGCAAACAGGAAAGAAAGGAAAATGATAATAAGAGAGTGTAAAGGATGCATGGTGTGAAAGGAAAGGAAAAGGATTGTGTTCCTTGGTGTGTCTCAATAGCCATATATAGTATGTTCACAATGTTGGCAGTAAAATGTATGTAGATCTAATGGTAAACACCATAAAGGTGAGATAAATATGTAGAGATAAGGTATCTTTGGATGTCCATGTAGTATACTAGAATGAAGAGAGAACACAAACAAGCAAGGGTGGATATGAACACAATACGAGAAGTAAGATGAAGACAAACCAAGATATAGGAAGAAAAGCTAGGGAGATGTGTCTTAGTAATAAGTAATGTGTATAGCATTCCACACATAGTATGTGCAAGTGAGGTTGAGTAGAAATAAAATGACATATTACATGATAGTGATGTGCTTACCCATGTGTAGGACCTCTCAGATACGAGGGAAAAAGCCAAGTGAGGAGAGAGAGGAAAGTTCGCCATGTCACAGCCTCCAAACTTAAACCCCCGAGCGGGAGCGTTGGGCTACGCCCCTAACGTCATACGAACGTGGCTGAGGTGGATGCCCGCGCTGGGCATGCGCAAGCTCCTCCAGCCAACGTGATGACGCACTGCACGCCAAATCGTGGAGCCGCAAGAATGCCCCAGGCTAAGGCTCTATTGGCTGGATATTCATGCAATCGATGGGTGTAGGTGTATGGCGCCGATGTAAAGGTGGCCCCGCCCATACAAACTAGGAGGGGAGGGGACAGCAGGGGAGAGGATAGCCCCCCATTTTATACATCGCAGCTCCCGGAAAAGAGAAACGAAACCGCGGCCACCGATGGACACAGCACATAGGAGACATTACCATAAATCAGCCAGAGTGGCATAAATGAATGATATAGTACTCATATATAATGTATAATGGCAATTGGTAATAGTAAATATGACCACGAGAGCAGCAAACGGACCAAGTGGGCTAGTAGGTGTCTTCCACCTTAATAATTCAAGAGAAAAAGAGGGCGGTCTGGATGCTGCCTCTTAATATAACATAACTCCATCCCTATTAAACATTCAAAACAAGAGAAAATTCGCCCATGGGACTTTAAATGAGTTGGTCATATAGGTCATGATGTGTAAAATAAAGATTTATTGAAGTTCCAAAAACATAATTTATAATGAGCATAAAAACATCATAGGGCATGATTAGACCATTGACATATTGGTTACAGTATAAAAATACACGGTATACATATACAACTTAGTATATGCAGGATATCTACAAAATAATAGGTATCATAAGATATAACATTCAATAATGATAATGGTCAAAGAAGAAGTACGTGGCCTAAAGAAAATACCCCATACTTGCATTATGGTCAATGGGTCCATAGGACTGATCTACAAAGGCAACAGCGGAAGGTACTCCAACCGGGAGCTGAAGGTGCGTGGCCCGCAGTAAGCCGAGCGGGGGTCCAGTAGGAGGTGGACATGGCGAGGAAAAGGAAGAAAAGGAATGTTGTATATCCTAGGATGTCCCAGAGGCCACATATGTCATGACAACTGTAATAAAAATTATATATATGTATGTATCTTCTAGAGTAATATAAGGGTATAAATAGTATGATGTCACTCTTATGTGGAGAAATCCATGACATAATAGGTGTGGGTGCAAACAGGAAAGAAAGGAAAATGATAATAAGAGAGTGTAAAGGATGCATGGTGTGAAAGAAAAGGGAAAGGATTGTGTTCCTTGGTGTGTCTCAATAGCCATATATAGTATGTTCACAATGTTGGCAGTAAAATGTATGTAGATCTAATGGTAAACACCATAAAGGTGAGATAAATATGTAGAGATAAGGTATCTTTGGATGTCCATGTAGTATACTAGAATGAAGAGAGAACACAAACAAGCAAGGGTGGATATGAACACAATACGAGAAGTAAGATGAAGACAAACCAAGATATAGGAAGAAAAGCTAGGGAGATGTGTCTTAGTAATAAGTAATGTGTATAGCATTCCACACATAGTATGTGCAAGTGAGGTTGAGTAGAAATAAAATGACATATTACATGATAGTGATGTGCTTACCCATGTGTAGGACCTCTCAGATACCAGGGAACAAGCCAAGTGAGGAGAGAGAGGAAAGTTCGCCATGTCACAGCCTCCAAACTTAAACCCCCGAGCGGTAGCGTTGAGCTACGCCCCTAACGCCATACGAATGTGGCTGAGGTGGATGCCCGCGCTGGGCATGCGCAAGCTCCTCCAGCCAACGTGATGACGCACTGCACGCCAAATCGTGGAGCCGCAAGAATGCAGAAGGCACACGATGGGTGTAGGTGTATGGCGCCAATGTAAAGGTGGCCCCGCCCATACAAACTAGGAGGGGAGGGGACAGCAGGGGAGAGGATAGCCCCCCATTTTATACATCGCAGCTCCCGGAAAAGAGAAACAAAACCGCGGCCACCGATGGACACAGCACATAGGAGACATTACCATGAATCAGCCAGAGTGGCATAAATGAATGATATAGTACTCATATATAATGTATAATGGCAATTGGTAATAGTAAATATGACCACGAGAGCAGCAAACGGACCAAGTGGGCTAGTAGGTGTCTTCCACCTTAACAATTCAAGAGAAAAAGAGGGCGGTCTGGATGCTGCCTCTTAATATAACACAACTCCATCCCTATTAAACATTCAAAACAAGAGAAAATTCGCCCATGGGACTTTAAATGAGTTGGTCATACAGGTCATGATGAGTAGTATAAAGATTTATTGAAGTTCCAAAAACATAATTTATAATGAGCATAAAAACATCATAGGGCATGATTAGACCATTGACATATTGGTTACAGTATAAAAATACATGGTATACATATACAACTTAGTACTCGACGCGTTTCGCGAGCTCTGCTCGCTTCCTCAGGAGTTGGTGTATATGCAGGATATCTACAAAATAATAGGTATCAATAAGATATAACATTCAATAATGATAATGGTCAAAGAAGAAGTACGTGGCCTAAAGAAAATACCCCATACTTGCATTATGGTCAATGGGTCCATAGGACTGATCTACAAAGGCAACAGCGGAATGTACTCCAACCGGGAGCTGAAGGTGCGTGGCCCGCAGTAAGCCGAGCGGGGGTCCAGTAGGAGGCTGACATGGCGAGGAACAGGAAGAAAAGGAATGTTGTATTGGAGGCTGTGACATGGCGAACTTTCCTCTCTCTCCTCACTTGGCTTGTTCCCTCGTATCTGAGAGGTCCTACACATGGGTAAGCACATCACTATCATGTAATATGTCATTTTATTTCTACTCAACCTCACTTGCACATACTATGTGTGGAATGCTATACACATTACTTATTACTAAGACACATCTCCCTAGCTTTTCTTCCTATATCTTGGTTTGTCTTCATCTTACTTCTCGTATTGTGTTCATATCCACCCTTGCTTGTTTGTGTTCTCTCTTCATTCTAGTATACTACATGGACATTCAAAGATACCTTATCTCTACATATTTATCTCACCTTTATGGTGTTTACCATTAGATCTACATACATTTTACTGCCAACATTGTGAACATACTATATATGGCTATTGAGACACACCAAGGAACACAATCCTTTTCCTTTCCTTTCACACCATGCATCCTTTACACTCTCTTATTATCATTTTCCTTTCTTTCCTGTTTGCACCCACACCTATTATGTCATGGATTTCTCTACATAAGAGCGACATCATACTATTTATACCCTTATATTACTCTAGAAGATACATACATATATATAATTTTTATTACAGTTGTCATGACATATGTGGCCTCTGGGACATCCTAGGATATACAACATTCCTTTTCTTCCTTTTCCTCGCCATGTCCGCCTCCTACTGGACCCCCGCTCGGCTTACTGCGGGCCACGCACCTTCAGCTCCTGGTTGGAGTACCTTCCGCTGTTGCCTTTGTAGATCAGTCCTATGGACCCATTGACCATAATGCAAGTATGGGGTATTTTCTTTAGGCCACGTACTTCTTCTTTGACCATTATCATTATTGAATGTTATATCTTATTGATACCTATTATTTTGTAGATATCCTGCATATACACCAACTCCTGAGGAAGCGAGCAGAGCTCGCGAAACGCGTCGAGTACTAAGTTGTATATGTATACCATGTATTTTTATACTGTAACCAATATGTCAATGGTCTAATCATGCCCTATGATGTTTTTATGCTCATTATAAATTATGTTTTTGGAACTTCAATAAATCTTTATACTACTCATCATGACCTATATGACCAACTCATTTAAAGTCCCATGGGCGAATTTTCTCTTGTTTTGAATACTTGGATAAACAATGCCAATCTGGCTTGGCTGTCTGCCCCGGGACCCTCGCAGGCTGTGGCCCCCCCTGATTGATGGGGCTGGGCCGGGGAGGTCTCGGGGCACCGAAGACCAGAGAGTGAAGGCACGGATGAGCTTTGACAAACCTAACACAGCTCAAATTGGTTTACCATGCTAGCAGGTGTTACACCCTTTTTACTTTTAGTTTTATTTTTATTTATATATATATTTTTTTTATTCTGATTTCCATATATGTTTGATACTTTTGTTTTTCTTTTGGACCTGGTACCTTGGGTCGCTGCCTGATCTTTATTTCTGATCGAGTGTCTCAACCCTCCTCAACGATATACCAGAAGGGAACGGTAGGGGAGATCCATAGTTGTTTGAATTCATATGATGTGGTAGTAATATGATGATAATCATTCCCCCGGATACGATCCCCCAAGTGTGTGTATCTCTGAGTAACTCTCCTGATGAGTATATGTACCCGGAGAAGGGCTCTTTATGTGGTGTCTTTTCTACCTATATGCTTTGTTTTATGTCCATTTGTTTGTTGTTATACGAAAATATTTTCAAAATAAAGATTACATTAAAAAAAAAATTGCAGCAAGAGGCAGATAATCTCCCATCAGCAGGAACGATAGTATAGTCCGGGTATGCATTGTTCTCTGAACAACGCAGAATAAGGATTCACAAAAAATGGTAAAAACGGGAGTCTTTGAATCGTTGTGGTCGGGGGAGGCGTTCATAATCTCAGGCTTCCTGTGATCATGCTGAAGATAGCTTACAGAGACAGGCTGGAGATTGGAGACCTTTGGAAGGTACTTTTGATGCCTGGAGGTACGAGACCCCAGAATAAAAATACCTTGGAAGTAGTTCAGCTGTGGCTTCAGAAATCTGTAATGATGAGTGAGTTGATAGATGTGTAATACGCATTTGTGTGATTAAAAGCTCTCATGCCTGTTTTTGAACTTTGTGTGGCTGGTCCATGCAAAGATGTCCAGCTGCTCTCATGTTTTTCCCATTGTATTTTTTTCTATCGCTAAAAGAGTAAAGGTAGCATTCCATCTAGTTGTTTTGTTTTTTCATTTTTGTTTTGGGAACTATGAAATATCTCCCACTCATTTGTATCTAAATGATTGTCTCATGTTTTAGTCTTCTCATTGTTTGTATGTAGTAACAAGAATATGTTTGAACCTACAGCCCTCTTACGTGTCGCGGGTGTTGTATTTTCGTAGGAATGTGAAAGTTGTGTGTGTTTAGTGTTTAGTGTTTAGTTATTGTCGGTTTTGAGGAATGTCAGTGACAATTTATCAATGTACACGAATGTTGTATTGTTTACCATTCTTTGCTGGTTAAATATGAAGGATAGAGTAATAACTTACTTGTTTATAAGTATCTTTTCAGGTCCAAGAAGTTTCTGAAAGTGTGTGTACATAGAAAGCAGGTGTACGTAGATAGCTGTACACATGCATAAATACACACACCTAAGAAGGTAAACGTATCATAGGCTATTTCACTGTTTCATTACTTTTCATTTCTGCACCATTCTAAACCCCGTGTGTCTTTCTCCAGTTTGTAATGAGAAAGAAAAGGGGGGGATGATAGTGGTGAGAATGACAATTTTCAAACCAGTAGTACTAAGCTCTAATTCTAGCCAAGTTTGTGACCTAGTAGGACGACTGTTTTTCTTTGATGGAATTTGAATCAGCAAACAGCAGTCCGGTGAAGGAAGCTCCCATCCCAGATGCTATGAACCTTTTTATCAAAGCTTCCAGGTATTACACCCCAGATGGTAAGCCACGCACAGGTTATGCAGTGACCAGAGTCATTGAGTTAGGTTTGTTTGGAGGTCAACCAAGAACGGAGTTGTACTTTTTTCAGCAGTGGTCGACATTCTCAGCTGATGGGGTGGGTGCAGTCACTATAACATGAACTTCAAAAGGTCGACCACAGGGTTCATGAGTCCCTCCCTCCTGGACCCTCACACAATAACCGGTTTACATTCTTTCCAACCAGGTGACTGGGTCATTGTAAAGAAGCTTGAGGGACAAGACAACTGGATCCACGCCAGCCACTGCAAGAAGCTGCTCAACTACACCAACGGATGAGGAGTATCTTTGTTTATTTATATTTTTAAAGTGTATTTTCCAACTAGCTAAGAAAGCAAACAGGACACATTGTTGGGTCTACTCTGAGTCTCCAACGAGCTCTAGTGCCCTAGCGATGACGGCGGTACACGCTATATGTGATGTTCATATTGGTATGAGGAGTTTTGACAAACTAGTAAACTCCAAACAGACACTTGTCAATAGAATTTAATGATACATTTCTAGAGGGTAAAATTAATTATAATTTTAACAATAGCTCTGGTTCTGGTCAGCTTTGGTTTCGGGACAGCTAGGTAGCCCACAAGTGTGCTTCAACTTTAGTTTGGTATTAATGCAGATCTACGGCTTATAAGGTAATTCCCCCTAATGCAAGAGGTTCATGTGTGCTGGTGAAACTCATCCCAGCATCTTATGTCGCGACCGATCGTGAGGATCTGATGGCGCAAGAGAAGGTAAGAATGACAGGGACAGCTAGAAGGAAATTGTTCTCCAACCTCGACCAGGTTTTGGGCATGGTTTCCTGCTTGTACACAGTGGGGGCTTGAGCTTATGAACCGATTAAGCAATTTCTCATCCATTGAGGGTGGGATGTTTCATGTAACCGTTGAAGCTATAAAGGAAGTTCCCACAGTCCAAGGGGGGTTTCTGGGAATTCATAGGTAAAGCTTGTTGTACCTGGATCAGGGATACTGGTGACAAATTTCAGGCCCATATGGATAAGGTTTAGATCCCTGCAAGGCAAAGCCAGAGCTATAGCTATTGAAGGTTGAAATCCTTTTAAGGGTCTGGGAATCTTTGGGGATTTTTTATTTTTCAGCAGATCATGGTTGAAGGAAGTAGGGGTATGTATATATATATATATATATATATATAAATATACTCATGTTGTTTTCGTTCTTTTTCCTTCTATATGCCGTGATTAGGTGCTACTGTTGCCTGATTGGATGAGTAAACAGAGCCCGAGCAGATGACCACATCTTCCTCTGAGATGAGAAGCCCAACCCACGTACAAGACACAGAGGATCCCAGACCGACCGGCCTTCATGTCCTCCTCTAAGTCATCCCTCCTGAAGAATAGAGACTACATTTCAAGCCGTGTTTTCCTTTTTATGAACTCATATGGACTGTAAGGACTGATCAAGATTAATCGAGGGGCACATGGGAGCATATGAAAAGAGGAGGAACTGTTGTGAAAATTTTATGAAGATGTATTTTAATATGTATTGTCATAATGTCCCCCAGTGTTAGTACTCCCGCAGCCCGCTCTAAAGAGCTGACTGGGGCAGACTGACGCTTGTTGAGATCCGTTTGGTAGTGGAAAACTTCCTGAGGTTGGAGAGAAGTGTTTGCAGAGTGGGGATATGTCTGCCAGCGAAGGGCCCCTGTGCGATGCACAGAACGAACGTCTGGGGGGATGTGTTCACTCTGCAAAGACATTATCGGTTTAACGGATGTGCGCTCGTGTCACCCCTGTATGCCTGATCCACATATTTGGGGTGCCATGGTGTACACCTGCAGATAATCTCCCATCAGCAGGAACGATATTATAGTCCGGGTATGCGTTGTTCTATGAACAACGCAGAAATAGGATTCACAAAAAACGAAAAAAACTGGAGTCTTTGCATCGTTGTGGTCAGGGGAGGCGTTCATGATCTCAGGCTTCCTGTGATCATGCTGAAGATAGCTTACAGAGATAGGGGGGCTGGAGATTGTACACGCTGCCCCCGCCCAGACACGCTCATAAGACTTCACTACTCATTATTCATTGGTTGTTGTATAAACTCATCTTGTTGGAAGGATTTCCTGTGTTGACATTTATATCCTGTGAGGTCATATCCTGTGGAGGAAGCAATTGGCTGTTAGGGCCAGGACTTCCTGTTTGTGACTTCCTGTTTATGACCTCCTTTGTGTGTGTGAATAAAAGCCAAGAGCCTCTGCCCAGCAGGGCAGATGAAGGAACAATAGAGCTAAGATGGTGATTATGGGGAAAAGCGGGAGACATGGGTTATTTAAAGATGCATTATACCATTAGACTGAAAGGGCGCGTATTAGCCTAGGGGAGACTGATTATGTAAAGCATATAGCGAAATCTCCACCACACATCCTAGGACAGAAGGGTGTATTACTAGCAAGATCACCAGGTAAAAATAAAGGAAACAGGCCTGAAAAAAAAACTTACATTGTAGTTCTTGGGTTCACATACACTTAAAGAACACAATAGTCATTTATATATTTTTTTTATTGAATGCCATAGTATCACTTAGAATATTTACTTTGTTAACAATAGCAGTTTGCCTGAATATGCAATGGGATATGTGTTTCTGACTTCTTTGATCACAGAGAAAAATAATGTTTGGTTGTTTAACCGCTTCTGAACCGCCCACCGTACATATACTGCGGCAGGGCGACCCGGCTGCGCAAAATCACGTACCTGCTCCCGCTGTGTTGAACACAGCGTGAGCCAATCAGCAGGTCCAGTGGCCGTGATGGACCCGCAGATCGTTCACATGAGACATAGAGCAAAGGTGTGTCTATGTAAACAAGGCACGCACACCGCTGATCTGTCAGTGAGGAAAAGAGAGCCCTTCTGAAACACGATCTCTGTTTTCCTCCAGCATAACACTCCCCCCCACAGTTAGAAAGCACCTCCCTAGGACACACTTAACCCCTTGATCGCCCCCTATTTTCAACCCCTTCCCTGCCAGTGTCATTTATGCAGGGATTAGTGCATTTTTTTTAGCACTGATCTCTGTATTGGTGTCACTGGTCCACAAAAAGTGTCACTTAGGGTCAGATTTGTCCACCACAATGTTGCAGTCCCGCTAAAAATCGCTGATCACTGCCATTACTAGTTAAAAAATAAATAAATAAACAAAAATGCCTTAAATCTAACCCATAGTTTGTAGACGCAATAACTTTTGTGCAAACCAATCAATAAATGTTTATTGGGATTTTTTTTACCAAAAATATGTAGCAGAATACATATTGACCTAAACTGATGAAGAAATTTGTTTTTTTTAATTTTTTTATTGGGAATGTTTTATAGCAGAAAGTAAGTAATATTTTTTTCTATTCAAAATTGCTGCTCTCTTTTTGCTTATAGCGCAAAAAATAAAAACCGCACAGGGGATTAAATACCACCAAAAGAAAGCTCTACTTGTGGGAAAAAAAGGACATCAATTTTATTTTGGTACAGTGTTGCACGACCGCGTAATTGTCAGTTAAAGCGATGCAGAGCCTTATTGCAAAAAATGGCCCGGTCAGGAAGTGGATAAAACCTACCGGGGCTGAAGTGGTTAATTTACTCAATACCTGAGTAGACAGAAGGTGACACAGAAATGTATTAGCTAAAAACAAGTAGGTGGTTTTCCTCTGATTTTGTGATCTCTAAAAGTACTAAAGCCGAACCTTTTTGATTGTCAATATAACCTTGTGACCTTCTAGTAAAGTGCCAGCTCATCTTCCTAGCAAACGCTCAGTAGTAAGGGGAGGGGATGGCTGATCTTTGCATTGTTCTGCCATCAGAGGACAGATCGTAGCTTAGAAATTAGCTGAGGCTGTAACCATAGAAACATCTGTGAAGGATGGCACGGCTGCAGACCCTCTCACCTCTCCTGGGAGACGGGAATCAGACACCACCAACGAATGCTCTGGTGTGCCTTAAGCATTTGCAACAAGTACAAAAAAACACACTTCTCTAGATATACATGGTTTGATCACATAAATCCCATATCATCTCTTGTAGGCATAAATCTAATCACAGGATGGACAAGCTGTTCAGATGAGAAAGCAGACAGACTTGTCTTATTAGCAATGGCAAGGTTATTTAAATGTCATTTGACATCAGGTACAGTATCAGAAACAAGAGTGGCATCATGCAGGATGCATGTACAGTGGAGAGAGCACAGGACCTTTCTATGCCTTTGATGCACCAAATCAGCCAATCAAGTGTAAGCCTGCACTGGAAAGTGACAGCTTCGGAATTACAGTTTGAATCTCATTGGTTGTTATGTACTAGCAACACATACAGTTCTGCTTGAGCTTTACATTTTAAAAATGGCTTACACTGTCTTTATTGAGAATCCAGATTTCTGTCAGTTATCAGTTAAGTGATATATCACTTCAGCTATGCTCTGTCGTCAAATTATTACTTTATCTGCAGAAAAAGCATGTTTTACAATTGTCAGGGTCAAAAAATTATTATATATTTTTTCATTTCAGTCAGGTAATTATAACATATGCATTCTCCTGTAGATAGAGCTTTATGATCCTTTTCAGATTGTGCATTCTCTTCATTTGTTTCTGTGTTGGAAAAAGTCTGTTTATAGCACTCAATAGCTCAAGCTTTTCACACACATGTGGATGAGTATTCAGAACAGTGACCCATCCTTTTGTACACAGCTTAGTCCAAGGTTTTAGCAAGACAGACTCTGCCCCAAGGCAGAAAGTATCTGTGCTGTATTCTTAGCTAATTTCTAGTGTTCTAGGAATCCTTTGCTGTGTAATGTATTGCTTATTGGTAAAACAAAGATTGTACACAATCATCAAACACAGGTATGAAACATCAGCTTAAACCATATAAACTTACACTATTACAGCTTTCCTTCCAAATTGTATTAATCTGTCAACTTCAATAAAAATAAACAGGGAATTCCAAACAAAACATTTTCAAAGCTTGAGATTGGTAGGGGTTAGAACATCTGTCAGATTTTAATGCTGTCTGAGTTCTCATTAGGGAGATTGCTCTTCACTTTCTGTTCCATAAACTTGCTACTATTTCAGAACAGGACATGAGGGGAAATCTCATCAATAAAAACACAGACAGAAGTGAAAATCTGAGAGAGGTTTTATACTTGCCCCACTTTGTTTAAATATTACTATATTTCTGTTTATTCCCTGAATGTAGAGATGTTCTCTTACTGTGCCCAAGTGAAATTGTAGCTGGCACACAAATAAATCTGACAGAGGGTCTAATCCTTCCTCACTCTACTCCAAAAAAAAATGCTTAAAGAGAAACTTCAGTCTGCTCACATCATTTGTAATAAAAATATCTTTGCCATTCTGAAGCTTCCCTCCAACCACTTTGCATATTATTTTATATATACTGTGACTCTGTACTTGACAAATATGCTGTAGAAATCTCCATCCACTGAGTCTGGCTGCAATGATTTTAACTGTGGGCAGCTGAAGCTGCTACCTGTTCACTTCCTGGATTTACACAGACACACAGAGGCATACCTCCAGCTCTGCAGCTCTCATTGGCCCTCGTATGACTCATCACCCCTCACAAGAGTAAGAGAGAGAGCTGTGCATGATGTCATAAGCCTAGGCTTTTTACCAGACAAGAAACAGGAGGTGAGCTGTATAAGGTATTTACTGGCAGAAAAAAAATGTTTTACTATCCAGTTAAAACAACAAGGGCAGAGGATTTAGTAGATGCAAAGTTGACAAAACGACTGAAGTTCCGCTTTAAGTTCCCCTTCATTATTTAAAGTGGACTGATTAACAAATTATTAAAACATTATTTATATTACAGGTGAAAGAACGCCTGAAAATAGTGCACAATTACTGTCACACATCACTCCCATGCTAACTCGCTGCACACTGACTTTGTTCCATACTCTCTGTTACATAGATGCCAACATTGTAAAAACAATTTTTGGGACACTTGTTTGGCTGTAGGCGGAGTCTTGTTATAATTAGGGGTGGGGCATGCATTTGTAGGCGTGGCCTGGGGGAAATAAAAATGTGGCACGCTTCACGCACCGCAGCGAATAATGGGCGTGGTTTACGCGGAATAGTGGGCGTGGCTTAACTGGCCGTGGCTCAAAGGGGGTGTGGTTAGAGTCTGAGCGGAATGAGGGATGGAGAGGGAAAGGGGGGGAGAGGGATGGAGGGACAGCAGTCCCAGATCCTACACAACAATAGAAATATGTAATTCTAGAAAGTTTAACAATCAGCAGATAAAGATACTCCAAACACCTGGTGTTAGCACTTCAATCATCCCGGTACCATGGTTGTTATGGTGTCAGGATGATTGAAGTGCATTATTTCTATTATTACATTGTAATATAGAATGAAATCATTCAACTCACCATAATGCCGAATCAGTGGGATCCCTGAGCGTGTCACCTGCCACATCGCCTGCCACAAGCAGAGTCCGTCCTTGCATCAGGTTCCCCCAGCAGAGTCCGTCCTTGCATCAGGTGTCCCCAGCAGAGTCTGTCCTTGCATCAGGTGTCCCTGGCAAAGTCCGTCCTTGCATCAGGTGCCCCCAGCAGAGTCCGTCCTTGCATCAGGTTCCCCCAGCAGAGTCCGTCCTTGCATCAGGTGTCCCCAGCAGAGTCTGTTCTTGCATCAGGTGCCCCCAGCAGAGTCCGTCCTTGCATCAGGTGCCCCCAGCAGAGTCCCTCCTTGCATAAGGTGCCCTCAGCAGAGTCAGTCCTTACACCAGTGTTCCCAGCCTCAGTACTTACATCAGTGTCCCAGGCAGAGCCATAGTTACCCCCCCGTACATAGTTACCCCCTCCCCCTGTACATAGTTACCCTTCTCCCCCTAGTTACTCCCCTGTACATAGTTACCCCCCTGTACATAGTTTCCCCCTCTGTACATAGTAACCCCCCGTGCATTGTTACCCCCCTGTACATAGTATCCCCCCCTGTGCATAATGCATAGTTTCCCCCCGCTGTGCATAGTTACCACCCCTGTACATAGTAACCCCCCCGTGCATTGTTACCCCCCCTGTACATAGCATCCCCCCTGTGCATAGTGCATAGTTTCCCCCCTGTGCATAGTTACCCCCCTGTGCATAGTTACCCCCCTGTACATAGTAACTCCCCCTGTGCATAGTTACCCCCCTGTACATAGTAACCCCCTGTACGCAGTACAACCCTCCTGTACATGGTTAACCTCCTGTACTTAGTTAACCCCCCCACCCGTACATAGTTAACACCCCATCCTGTACATAGTTAACCCCCCCGCACATAGTTAACCCCCCTGTACATAGTTAACCCCCCCTCCTGTACATGGTTAACCCCCCTACTGTACATAGTTAACCCCACCTCCTGTACATAGTTAACCACCTTTCCTGTACATAGTTAACCCCCCCATACATTACAGTTTACATCGCTGATGGGCTTTACACCTAGAGAGCAGAAGAGGCTTTACACTGGCTAACGCCAGCTTCAGCATTGTGAAGAGAGAAGCCGATTCATTGGCTGCACAGATCGAGCCCCCTCCCATCTCCACAGAACACAAGGGGAACGATCTAGCGGCGGCGCCGGTGGCCATTTTGTTGGAGCCAGCTGCTGCGAAAAGCAAACATTCCCGATTTCCCTTGTCAAAAAAGGCAAAATCCCGAATCGGGACGGCCTCCGATCGGGACGAGGGTCCCAAAATCGGGATTGTCCCCGGAAAATCGGGACTGTTGGCAACTATGCTTTTACTGTATCAGCTACCAAATGGCTGTATAAGCAAAACTAAGAAACTTTATTAAGTTTTCACCCATCTTGTAAACGTGGGGCCAAACCCAAATCTCTCCAATACCCACCAAAGATAGTCCCATTCCATACTGTCAAACGCCTTGGCGATATCCAAGGATAGTATTGCCCTAGAGGCGTTTTCCCCTGCTGGAGATTGGAGGCACAAGTACATCCGTCTGATATTTATGCTAACAGACCTATTCGAAATAAATCCCGACTGGTCCGGGTGCACCAAGCCTGAAATACATTTATTTAATCTAGTTGCCATTATTTTAGCCAGGATTTTGATATCAGAACAGAGCAATGAAATTGGCCTGTATGATGATACGTCAAGAAGGTCTTTCCCCTCTTTCGGTATCAGTATTATGTTGGCCTCTAGCATCGAAGAGGGCAGCCTTCCTTCCACAATTACCCAGTTCAGTATTTTCAAAGAAATGGGAGCAGTACCGCTCCAAAGTGTTTATAGACTTCCAAAGGCAGTCCATCCGGGCCTGGAGATTTTTGGTTAGGCATATCTGCTACTGCTTGCTTTAATTCTTCAAGGGTTATAGGGGATTCCAGGCCAGCCCTATCTGATTCAGAAAGAATCGGCAGTTTAGCATTCTCTAAGAAGCTTTCCGCTGTCTTTTGATCTAGCCTGCCTTGTGATTTATATAAGTCCTTGTAGTAGTTAAAAAATACTTCCTCGATTTTCTGGGGGTCAAATGAGTTTTCTCCGTTAGGAGTCCTAATCATAGGTAGTGATGACAAGGAAGTGTTGGTATTGACCAACATTGCCAACGTTCGTCCCACTCTCTCCCCCTCTCCGAAGTACTTCTGTTTCTGAAACAGTCTCTTGATCTCGGCCTTTCTAATTGTGTCCATCCTATATTCCTGCTGCTTTTTTAGCCATAGCGCCTGGTTTTCCGGGTTTGGGTCTTTAACATACTGCCGCTCCGAGTTTGACACCTCATCTCTAATTTGCTCGCTATTCGCTTTTGATTGTTTCTTGGCCCACGCTACCTGCTGTATAAGCACCCCCCTCAGGAATGCTTTTAGGGAGTCCCAGACCACCCCCTCCGACGCTGTACCCTGGTTATTTTCAATGAACTCCTCTATTTTCCCGGTAATATCTTCTTTACCGCCCATAATCTCCAGCCAAGCCGGGTTCAACGCCCAAGCCCTATGGATGTATCTATCGTAAAATTTTATCTTCAGCGTTAGAGGAGAGTGGTCTGAAATCCCCCTCTGCTGATATTCTATCTTGGCAACGAGGGACTGCATCTCCCCGTTACCAATCGCTAAGTCGATCCTAGAGAGTGTGTGGTGCGACTCTGAGAAACAAGAATACCGCCGAGCTCCTGGATTTAGGGCTCTCCAAAGGTCGCGCCACCCAACCTCCTCCAGGAACTGGGTCAACCGTCCCCCAGACACTCCTGTCGACCCGGGCCTAGGTGGAAATCTATCCAGGCAACCGTCGAGGACCATGTTGAAGTCTCCCACTATTAAAGTCGGGACATCAGCTTTGTCCTCCAAATACTCCAATAATTGATATAGGATTTCCAGCTTGGAAGGTGGAGGAATATACAAGTTGGCTATGATAAGTGGGTAGCCCTCTATAAGGCAATACAAAAACACGTAACAACCTAATGTATCAATCTTAACATCTCTACAAAAAAACGTCATACCTTTATTGACTAAAATACTAATCCCCCTTGAGTAAGACGAGTATACTGAGTGGAACTGAGCCTGGAGTTTCCTATTTCTAGTTAGTGGTATAGTCTCGTTGGTCAGGTGTGTCTCCTGGAGGCACACCAAACCCGAGCCATGTGACTCCAACTCGGCAAATATCATTGCTCTCTTGACAGGGTCGCCCATACCCCTAATGTTCCATGAACTAACACCTACAGTATTAAGTGACATTTAAAGGAAATACAGCCCCTGCCATCAGGAAACCAAAAAAAAAAGTGTTCCTAGCCCCTCTATCGTGTTCACCCTCTCTAGAGTATCTATTTTTTGTGCGCTCATTCCTATATCGCCAGTTCCCTCCTCTAACTTCATTACTTGGTGTTTCCAGACTGTATTTGTGCATCACAACATACTATGAATCCTATTAATCTTTTCACTCCCCAACTTTTGGTCCTGTGCAATGTGAACTTTTTTTTGGTTATTTTAATTTTAACCCCCTGTGCTCCCTTACCCTCGTGTAGGCCCTCCCTCCTCCCCCCAAACCTATCTTGGTACGCCCTAGGGGCTTGCTTTGTGACCATATTAACCCCAACTCTATATTCAAACCAACATTCCCTCCCTCTACCCAAGTATACTCCCCCCACCATCCCTCCCCCAACCCCTATCCGTGTATCATACCTCCGTGGTCTCAAATAAGAGACATCTGCAACACACCACTCCTTTCCAACTCTCATTTCACTCTTTCATCGGCCCATCCCTCCCCTTCAACCCCTGCTGCAAAAACAATACAAAAAAAAAACAAAAAAACACAACATCACCCCCAACTACAAAAGATTAACGCTATTTTCATTCAATGTGCTCAAACTCTAAAAGTTCTTCTTATTATCGTCAAGCCACTTTTCTGCAGTGTCAAAAAATTGGATCGACCCAAGAGCTTCAATTCGCAGTCTTGCCGGGTACAATAGCGCATATGGCATTTTTAAAATCCGCAATCTGCGCTTTATTTCCACAAAGCTCGCCCTCTTCTTCTGTAACTCAGGGGAGTAATCTGGGTATAAAGAGACTCGGGCTCCATTGTAGAAGATGTCTTCCTTCTATCTGGACTTCTGCATTAGTATGACCTTGTCCCTATAGTTAAATAATTTCATAATCATCGGTCTAGGACGGGTACTTGATGAGACTACCCTGGTAGGTACTCTGTGCGCCCTTTCAATAGAAAAGAAACGTGAAAAAGTCTAGACTCCAAAGACCTCCCTCAACCATCCTTCCATAAACTCTTCGGGGTGAGAGCCCTCCCTTTTCTCTGGGAGACCCAATACCCTCATGTTCTGTCTCCGTGATCTATTCTCCATTTCGTCCATTTTAGACTTGTAGATATTCAACTGGGCTTGCATAGTTTTAATTTCATGTTGCATTGGATGCAAAACATCCTCAGCCTGGCTTAACCTCTCCTCCAGTGCTAAGGCCCTATCTGCAGCTTTTTGTAATTCATGGCTCATAGAGTGCAGCTCTTCTTTAAGGACCCTTAGATCATCACTTAGACTAGTCAATGAGCCCCTACAGGAGTTTACTGCTTTCAACACCTCTTTTAATGTGGGCTCGGGCTCGCCTAGTTCATTAGAAGCAGGAATATCATTTGGCGCCTTTTCCAATGGGCCCTTCTCAGGGCTTTTTTTGTTCGCCCCTTTGGCAGGAATCGATGATGGGGGTAAGGTTTTCCCTATACTTTTCCTGTCGCTCATGCCTCCCGTCTGTGTTTTTTCTTGGGGTACCAGACTACCTTTGGCTGGGGAATGCTGAGGGGTATGCGCGTACTTCTCTAATTTGGCTGCTGCTGTTGTTGCAGATGACACCTGGCTCCCCTTTTCTTTAAGTGAACGGGTAGCTTGAGCCACCGCGCCTTCCTGAGCGTGTTGAGCCTGCTCCTCCCCTTTTTTCCTCGTCATATTACAAACAATAATAGTAACAGTAATGCAGAGGTGACGCAGAGATAATATAGGATGGGAGGTATTTGAGGAAAAAACAAAAGTAATCCCTAGATACGTTCTCCTCCTATAGAAAAATGCAGCTGAAATACTTGATGTCAGGAGAGAGCCAGTTTTAACAAATCAGGGTATCACTACTCCTTGGTTTCCCTCTCTCCTCTGGTTTCACTAGAAATGTCCAAGGCTTTCTTCAACACACTATTATTCAGCATATAACACTGCCCAGCATGAAGTAAAGAGGTGAGGGAAAAAAACTCACGTTGCCGGATACACTGCTACATCTACCCAACGGTGCAGTGCAGCAGTCCAGCAATTTACAACTTAAACCCACGATATATTACTCACGGATCCTGGCCCCTGGAGCGTTCACCTAACAATCATTTACTCGGTTTAGTCCCGCTGCTGCCGTCAATTTTTCCTCTCGTAGGCTCTCTCGCGAGAGTGCAGGGCCGTTGCCAGGCAACCCGCCGGCGCGTGGAGCCGGGATCCCGTCACTCCGAGCCAGGCATCCAGCCCCTTCCAGCGTCGGTCCGCTACACGCCCTCCTCGGTGTAATGTCGGCTCGCTCGTCTGAAGACTTTTGTGCGGAAGAGCCGAAGACAGGGTAAGCCTGAGAGGGAAGGGTAACCGCTCATAGCACTGGATCTCCTTTGCCAGAGGTAGCTGGGGGTTGCAGCGAGGGATCGAGCGGGGAAGGGAGCTCACATTCCTCCGCTCACAGCCGCATCCACATCCGGTCACGCCCCCCTCTCACACTACTATACTCTTACCCAAGAGCTAGATTAAAAATAAATAACGAATTTTCTGAATGGATCCCTCTTGAGAGAGGGACAAGACAGGGGTGCCCATTGTCACCCCTGTTGTTTGCCTTGGCAATGGAGCCGCTAGCGGAAGTAGTCAGAACAGCAACTGGAGTGCAGGGGTTTAAGAGAAGCAACGGGGAGGATAGGATAGCGTTGTTTGCAGATGATGTGCTATTATTTTTGGAAGACACTGGTCCATCATTAGAAAAAGCGATCCAGCTGGTGGAAAGGTTTGGGAACCTATCGGGACTGGTAGTGAACTGGGGCAAGTCCACGCTTTTACCCATAAACCCAACTGTTAGTGCCCCGATTGGCTGTATGCCTCGGCTAAAAACAGCAGAGAAAATGAGGTACCTGGGAATAACGGTATCTAGTGACCCCCACCAATACATCGATGATAACTTAGTTCCCCTACTGGAAAAATTCAAAAGAAAAAGTGATATTTGGGGTAAACTACCCCTATCTATGGCAGGTAGAACCAACCTAATTAAAATGATATGGCTGCCACAGCTTCTGCATGTACTCCATAATTCCCCAGTCTGGATTGGGAAGAAATGGTTTTTAAAAATCAATACCTTGTTTAGAGAACTAATCTGGAGGAAAGGGCAGGCAAGGATCAGCTTGCAGACACTACAGCGTCCTACCAGGGAGGGGGGACTGACAGTCCCCCAACCATACAACTACTTCCTGGCTGCCCAGTTGCAACATATAAGGGGATGCGCGATTAGGGATTGGGAAGACACTAGCGGAGAAATTATGCTACAGAATAGTGCACATAAATCCCTGATAGAGGCACTGGAGGCCGGGTCATTGCAGGACGGGCCTCCAACAAGTAGACTAGTAAACAAAGTTTGGCAGTCGACTAAACGGATTATGGATTACAGAGGGTTTACTGAATTTTCGCCCATATGGCACAATAAATTTCTGCAGGAATTGATGACCCTGGAAAAAAATAGGTTTTGGGAACTCAAAGGAATTAGTAGGCCAGCTCAAGTATATGGAGACAACAAAATGCTAAAATCCTTTATCGAGCTTAGGACTGAATACGGAGTTCCCAAAAAAACATTCTACTCTTACTTACAGGTTAGGCACGCCTTGGATAGTCAATTCAGGAACTGCCCGCCTGTGTGGTGCAAGGTTTCTCTCCTTGAAAGCATTGCTAAAATAAATAGCACCAAGGGCTTGATAGCAAAGGTATATGGGCAGCTGGTTTCAAAGCTACTAACCCCACAGTCGTTTATGGAAGTCAGGGCAAGGTGGGAGATAGATGTGGGGGAGATTGCGGACCATCAGTGGAGGAAGATCTTGGAGTATTGCCCGTTGGTGTCTGTTTCTCCATCGCAGCAGGCCTCGCACCTTCTTCTACTACATAGAGCCTATTATACCCCAAAAAGACTACATAAATTTGGTAGCAGGCTAGACGATAAATGCCCTAGGTGTCTGGACACAGGAGATCTCATTCACATGATGTGGAGATGCCCAAAACTAGCAAGGTATTGGAGAGAGATAATAAGGATCATAGAAACCAGATGGAAAATCAAACTAGCATTGGAGGCCAGGGTATGTATCCTCGGCCTGATAAGCGAAAATATAGGGCCTACTAGCACTAACATCGCTGTGCGAAGGTGCCTCTATCAGGCAAGGAAGTTGATAGCCCAGTCCTGGCTTTCTGCTACACCCCCAACTCCAGAAGACTGGGTTGAAGTAATGAACAAATTGGTGTGGGTAGAAAAGACAACATATACTAGAAGGGGTAGCCTTGGTAAATTCGTAAAGATATGGAGCCCATGGCTAGACTGGCTTGGTGTTCCCCCTTGAAACTTGGAGGAAGCTAGATGATAAGTTATATCGATGTGAATGTGGGAATAGAATAGGGAAAATACTAGTTGGACTAAAGATATTCCGGGTAACTTTAATATTTGGGGGTAGAGGGGGGAGGGCGATTCTGGGTGGGTTAAGGGTGGGAGGGGGATGGGTGGACGACAGCGGTGGGGAGGGCTGGGGAGTAGAGGGGGGGAGAAGAAAGGGTGAAAAATTATTGTAATTGGGATCTATATCTAGTCACGAGGGTGTTTTTTAGTTAATAATCCAAATAATTTATGTAAAATTGTATGCGTTGGGTATGTGTGTTTTACACCAAAATTAACTAAGAAAAAGTATAAAACCAGAAGAGGAAAATATATACCACAATGATGTGAACTGATGAAGGCGACAGTTAATGAACGTTAATCTGATTCTGCCCTCTAGTGACTTTCGCTGATGTGGAAGGGAAGAAAAAAAAAAAAAAAAAGGAAAAAAGGGAAAAAAAAAAGAAACTTTATTAACCTTATCTATCTGTGATAGGCCCGCTAACAAAAACTGCTAGAAGATAAATAATGCAGGGTCTTAACAAAATTCTGGCATGACATCCAAGATGGCATCACAACTTGTACATAAGAACAAGACCACAGATTGCAGTTGACTCCAGAAAGGATAGTCAAAAATTCTTACCCTCTTCCTAATAGGGTAAAACACAAACTGGAAGACTCTCTCTTTTGCCTCATATGAGAAATGGTGAGGGAAACAAACTATCAGCAGATCTGAGTAAACATAAATATTGGATATTGTACATGCTGTCTTGAACATAGGATGGACATGCCACCATGGCTTTAGAGGGCCATTAACAAAATGTTGAGACATTAAGAAAGAACTCCAACTGATGCAAGACATTTTATTATATATATATATATATATATATATATATATATATATATATATATATATATATATATATACACAGTGCCTTGAAAAAGTATTTATACCCCTTGAAATTTTCCACATTTTGTCATGTTGCAACCAAAAACGTAAATGTATTTTATTGGGATTTAATGTGATAAACCAACACAAAGTGGCACATAATTGTGAAGTGGAAGGAACATGATAAATGGTTTTCAATTTTTTTTACAAATAAATATGTGAAATGTGTGGTGTGAATTTGTATTCAGCCCCCCTGAGTCAATACTTTGTAGAACCACCTTTAGCTGCAGTTACAGCTGTAAGTCTTTGCACATCTAGAGAGTGACATTTTGTCCATCTTGCCCATTTTTCTTTGCAAAGTAGCTCAAGCTCTGTCAGATTGGATGAAGAGCATCTGTGAACAGCAATTTTCAAGTCTTGCCACAGATTCTCAATTGGATATAGGTCTGGACTTTGACTGGGTCATTCTAACATATGAATATGCTTTCATCTAAACCATTCCATTGTAGCTCTGGCTGTATGTTTAGGGTCATTGTCCTGCTGGATGGTGAACTTCTGCCCCAGGCTCAAGTCTTTTGCAGACTCTAACAGGTTTTCTTCTAAGATTGCCCTGTATTTGGCTCCATCCATCTTCCCATCAACTCTAACCAGCTTCCCTGTCCCTGCTGAAAATGATATGTAGTGTTAGTTTTCCGCCACAACATAGTGTTTGCTTTTAGGCCAAAAAAATTAAATTTTGGTCTCATCTGACCAGAGCACCTTCTTCCACATGTTTGCTGTGTCCCCCACATGGCTTCTCTCAAATTGCAAACAGGATTTCTTATGGCTTTATTTCAACAATGGCTTTCTTCTTGCCACTCTTCCATAAAGGACAGATTTGTGGAGTGTAATAACGAATAACAGTTGTCCTGTGGACAGATTCTCCCACCTGAGCTATGGATCTCTGCAGCTCCTCCACAGTTACCATGGGCCTCTTGGCTGCTCCTCTGATTAATGCTCTCCTTGCCTGGCCTGTCAGTTTTAGTGGACGGTCATGTCTTGGTAGGTTTGCCGTTTGTGCCATACGCTTTCCATTTTTGGATGATGGCTTTAACAGTGCTCCGTGAGATGTTCAAAGCTTGGGATATTTGTTTATAACCTAACCCTGCTTTTAAGTCCTCCACAACTGTATCCCTGACCTGTCTGATGTGTTCCTTGGCCTTCAGATGCTGTTTGTTCACTAAGGTTCTCTAACAAACCTCTGAGGGCTTCACAGAACAGCTGTATTTATACTGAGAATAAATTACACCCAGATGGACTCTATTTACTAATTAGGTGACTTCTGAAGGAAATTGGTTCCACTAGATTTTAGTTAGGGGTATCAGAGTAAAGGGGGCTAAATACAAATGCACGCCACACTTTTCAGATAATTATTTGTAAAAAAAAAATTGAAATCCATTTATCATTTTCCTTCCACTTCACAATTTCCCTTTTTCCCCGAAAATAAGACCTAGCGTGATTGTCGGTGATGGCTGCAATATAAGCCCTACCCCCCAAATAAGCCCTGCCCTGTTTCCCCGAAAATAAGCCCCACCCTGAAAATAAGACCTACAAGGACTTTAACAAGGGCTTATTTGGGGGGGTAGGGCTTATATTGCAGCCATCACCGACAATCACGCTAGGTCTTATTTTCGGGGAAACAGGGTATGTTCCACTTTGGGCTGGCCTATCACATAAAATACCAATCAAATACATTTACATTTTTTTTTGTAACATGACAAAATGTGGAAATTTCAAAGGGGTATGAGTACTTTTTTTTAAGGCATTGTATATACAGTATCTCACAAAAATGAGTACATCCCTCACATTTTTGTAAATATTTTATTATATCTTTTCATGTGACAACGCTGAAGAAATGACACTTTGCTACAATGTAAAGTAGTGAGTGTACAGTGTAAATTTGCTGTCCCCTCAAAATAACTCAACACATCTCAAGATCACAAGATCACAAGATCTCAAGTGTGATGGAGAGCAGGTGTGTTAAATTTGAAGTTATCACTCTCATTCTCTCATACTGGTCACTGGAAGTTCAACATCATACCTATGGCAAAAACTCTGAGGATCTGAAAAAAAGAATTGTTGCTCTACATAAAGATGTCCTAGGCTATAAGAAGATTGCCAAGACCATGAAACTGAGCTGCAGCACAATGGCCAAGACCATACAGCAGTTTAACAGGACAGGTTTCACTCAGAACAGAGTTCGCCATGGTCGACCAAAGAAGTTGAGTGCACGTGCTCAGCATCATATCCAGAGGTTGTCTTTGGGAAGTAGATGTATGAGTGCTGCCAGCATTGCTGCAGAGGTTGAAGGGGTGGGGGGGTCAGCCTGTCAGTGCTCAGAACATACGCCGCACACTGCATCAAATTGGTCTGCATGGCTGTCATCCCAGAAGGAAGCCTCTGCTAAAGATAATGCACAAGAAAGCCTGCAAACAGTTTGCTGAAGACAAGCAGACTAAGAACATGGATTACTGGAACCATGTCCTGTGGTCTGATGAGACCAAGATAAACTTATTTGGTTCAGATGGTGTCAAGCGTGTGTGGCAGCAACCAGGTGAGGAGTACAAAGACAAGTGTGTCTTGCCTACAGTGAAGCATGGTGGTGGGAGTGTCATGGTCTGGGGCTGCATGAGTGCTGCCGGCACTGGGGATCTACAGTTTATTGAAGGAACCATGAATGCCAGCATGTACTGTGACATACTGAAGCAGAGCATGATCCCCTCCCTTTGGAGACTGGGCCTCAGGGCAGTATTCAATCATGATAATGACCCCAAACACACCTCCAAGACAACCACTGTCTTGGTAAAGAAGCTGAGGGTAAAGACGATGGACTGGCCAAGCATGTCTCCAAACCTAAACCCTATTGGGCATCTGTGGGGTATAATCAAATGGAAGGTGGAGAAGCGCAAGGTCTCTAACATCCACCAACTCCTTGATGCCATCATGGAGGAGTGGAAGAGGACTCCAGTGGCAACCTGTGAAGCTCTGGTGAACTCCATGCCTCAGAGGGTTATGGCAGTGCTGGAAAATAATTGTGGCCACACAAAATATTGACACTTTGGGCCCAATTTGGACATTTTCACTTAGGGGTGTACTCACTTTTGTTGCCAGCGGTTTAGACATTAATGGCTGTGTGTTGAGTTATTTTGAGGGGACAGCAAATTTACACTTTTATACAAGCTGTACACTCACTACTTTACATTGTAGCAAAGTATAATTTCTTCAGTGTTGTCACATTAAAAGAAATAATAAAATATTTACAAAAATGTGAGGGGTGTACTCACTTTTGTGAGATAGTGTATGTATTGTGGTAGATTAGCTCATTGGGATCACCTTTTCTGTAAAATAAGGTCAACGCGCAGGCAGTTTCTTTAAAATCTGGCAGATTGCCAGGTTTATTTAGCAGAGGTTTGCAAAGTCATGAATACAAACACCAAAAAAACAGTAAAGTAAATCCTTGCCGTCTGGCGCTAAACTATACAGTACGGTGTGGGGCTGGTCCCTGTCACCCACAAAACATGTGGTAAAGCAAACCTTCTTTTTAAATCCAAACAGAGCTCATCTGTCCCAGATTCCCTTACCAGAGTCTCAGGCCAAAGCTCTCCTGTGCTCTCTTCCTGCTCATTTAAAGTCCACCTGAGTGTGGATTCAAGTGGACCACAAAATCCGGACCGGAACCAAGCCTGCCACAGAGGCTGGAAAAACCCAGGTCGAATTCCGGTTCAGTCTCTTACAATAGCATGCATGCAAGGTGAAATATACCTATTATCCATTACCTCACCTCACATACCATCACAATATATTGTAACCTGGGAGACAGGTAGCAGGCACAAAGCTCCCTGGGATGAGCAGTCTTTCAGGCACAGATACCAAATCCAGTGGAATAGTGACAAACAGTGCGGTGTTTATTTGTGATATTTACAAGTCTATATACAGGTGCTGTACAGTGTTCCAAAAAAAAACAAATAGGAACAAAAATAGCCAAAACAAAACCTAGCCGTGTCTCGGCACTAACTAAACAATATTTACAGATCCTAACTACTAAGCTGAGCAAGCCTACAGCTTGTCAGCTTCCACATACCTTTTTGCTCTCCTACACAGAAGTTTGTCTGAGTATCCCAGGCCAAGAGCAAGGGCTGTCTTGCTCAGGTGAGCTTTAAATTAGCCTGTGGAGAGGACCAAGACCTGAACTGGACCATGGATCAGAGATCCCTGAACCTGTATGAGAGGAGCCTGGGAGATGTATAAACCCCGAACAGGACTTTTCCTGGCTCTCTCTGGGACGCTCTGCTACATATCCTCCCCCCTTGTTTTAACCCCAGGGTTGGAACACCTGTAGCCCAACAGGAGTGAACACGGGACAGGGCATCTACATTCCCCATCTCAACACCTGGCCTGTGTTTTACAGTGAACGAGTAATCCTGTAGAGCCACTTCAATAATGGGCAAGGGCACTAAAGGAATTCGGAAGTGTTGTAGTGGGGCTGACATCTGACACACAGGACAGGATTGACAATAATTCTCAATATCCTTCTGTATTCTGGGCCAATAAAACCTGCGCAACACCCTTTCAGTAGTTTTCTCAACCCCTAAATGACCTCCTAGCAAGTGCCCATGGGCAAGTTCCAACACCACCCGTCTGTATGGCTTAGGGACCACCAACTGTTCAACCACTTCATCATTTTTTTTACATACACAATACATTAAATCCTCATTGCTGCTAAAATAAGGAAAACAGAGCCTGTCCCCTGATTCGACAGGTACATCATTAATCACCATTACATTTTCCCAGGCCCTGGCAAGGGTTGGGTCTTTTCTCTGCTCGGTACCAAAATCTTCCTTGTGTACATTAAGGTCAGCAAACTCCAACGTAGGCTCAGATTCAGCAGATGGCTGTCCAGCTCCACTGGTTGTGGGGACCTCCTCAGGCTCCTCCAGCTCTCCTGCCATAACTGAGAAAGGAAAACCTGGGGAGCCCTGAGAAGAGTCCCCTGAACCCATATTGTCAGTAGCGGCCAGGAGTTCTGGCTCTGTCACTGAGTCAGCTACTGCGACCGGGTCGGGACGATCCCACAGTTCCCAAAACTTAGGAAAGTCCCTACCAATGATGGCCTCTGGAACCAAGTGGGGCACAAGTCCGACCGGATGGGTCACCGTACCTAAGCCAGTTTTAAACTGAACAGTGGCTATAGGATACTCGCGGGTATCCCCATGTACACAGATCACAGCAATTTTTTTAGCATGCAAATTCACAGTGTCAACCATCTCAGCTGTAACCAAAGTCACTAGACTTCCAGAGTCTAGCAAGGCCGTAATAGGCTTATTATTAACAGTCATTTGGCACATGTGTTTTCCCATACTTGGTGCTGCAGCGCATGAAACAGCAGCAAACATAGACTGCCTTCTAATGGACAGATCGCACTGCATTGGTTCATCTGTCAATGGACAGTTTGCTGCAACATGTCCCAGTTCTTGGCAACGAAAACACCTGATGTTTCCCCAGTTTGGTTTGCTGACAGGCAGTAGCTTCCCTTGTTTGGGACGCCAAACTTCAGTCCTGGCACCAAAAATCCTCCCCCCTATTTCCTTGCCATGCTTACCACCCACTTCCCCTGGAACAGTCTTACCAGTTGCCTGGGGAGACCGTGGCTTTGGGCGGAAAGTCCGTGCGGCTGTAGGGATGGTGACCAGGTTCTCTGCAGCAAAGTACCTTTCAACAAGTTCCACGAGGTTGTCCGCCGAGTTGGGGTCTCCTTGACTCACCCACTTCTGCAGGGGAACTGGTAGTGACCTCAGGAACCGGTCAATGACCACACGCTCCACTATTTGTGGCCCAGACAGGGATTCCGGCTGTAGCCATTTCCTCACCAAGTGAATTACGTCGAACATCTGCGATCTTGGGGGCCTCTCGTCTTGGAAGAACCAGCTGTTGACCCGCTGTGCTCGAACTGCCAAGGTGACACCAAGTCGCGCCAGGATTTCCCGCTTGACCTTTTCATAGTCTCCTGCTTCTGCTGACTCCAGACAGCAAGGGGGCGACCAGTCCTGCCCACTGGGTTTTGGGCCAACCTTCCCTCTCAGCGGTCCGTTCAAAGGTTAAGAGAAAGGCCTCTGGATGATCATCTGCAGTCATCTTGGAAAGAAAGCGACCCACATGGATAGCTGAGGGCTTGTCTCCAACAACATTAACTTTAGCAGGTGACCACTGTGCTAGCGTCTCCACAACCGCAGCCAAGGTTTTCCTATCCTCTTTTGCATCAGTGGCTAGCTGTTCAAACAGCCTCTGCGATAGCTCCTGTACAGCACCAATCTGTTGGCACAGCGCCTTGGTTTGCTCCTGTGCGATAGCGTTTGTTTGCTGCAGTGCAGCGTTTGCTTGTTGTTGTGCAGCATTGGATTGTTGCTGTGCAGCATTGGATATCACCAATTGTTTTAGGATTTCCTCCATGTTTAGTCACTCTAGGTACTGGCCTTTTAAGTAGTAACTTACTACAGCTGGTCGCAGTCTCCACCATATGTAACCTGGGGGACAGGTAGCAGGCACAAAGCTCCCGCAAATCCAGTGGAATAGTGACAAACAGTGCGGTGTTTATTTGTGATATTTACAAGTCTATATACAGGTGCTGTACAGTGTTCCAAAAAAAAACAAATAGGAACAAAAATAGCCAAAACAAAACCTAGCCGTGTCTCGGCACTAACTAAACAATATTTACAGATCCTAACTACTAAGCTGAGCAAGCCTACAGCTTGTCAGCTTCCACATACCTTTTTGCTCTCCTACACAGAAGTTTGTCTGAGTATCCCAGGCCAAGAGCAAGGGCTGTCTTGCTCAGGTGAGCTTTAAATTAGCCTGGGGAGAGGACCAAGACCTGAACTGGACCATGGATCAGAGATCCCTGAACCTGTATGAGAGGAGCCTGGGAGATGTATAAACCCCGAACAGGACTTTTCCTGGCTCTCTCTGGGACGCTCTGCTACAATATAAATATATATATATATATATATATATATATATATATATATATATTTATATATATATATATATATATGCATATATATATTGTGAGAAACATATACGGTAAACTCTTAAAAACTCAATTTTACACCAATTTCCAGAAACCTTATCAAAAAACATTGCATATGATGCAGTCTATATAAATCAATCTGTGTAAAAGGATCCATGCCAAAATATGTGTCCTAGAATGTGGAGTAAGCTTCCACTATAACAAACATGCTTGAACTTTCCTCAGGATTCATATAACAAAAAGTAGTGATTATCAAATCCTCTTCTCAGTAACAACCACCATCTTATTTTGCCTTCCACCTTCACCCCTGGGTACAAAGATGGATGCTTACCCTCATTCATAGACATCTTATATTACAGAAAGTCAAATGTAGCCTGATAAGGGTAGCACCATTAATGAGCAACTGGAATAGAGGATAATGCCAACACTCTTTTCCCTCTGGTCAGTACTCTTCCTCCACCTTATCCCAAGATGATCAGTTGTTGCTCATAAATAGACAAAAGGGAAAGTCTAGTGCTCTGTGTATACTGTATATTGCTGTTGACCATATAAATCAAGTTGAACTTACATCATTTCAACTGTTTCAGTACAACCTCATATGAAAGCAGTCAGCATTGGCAGTGTATTCATCCACCTGTCCTCAAACCCATCCTCCTGTAAATTTAGCCCACATGCAGGATGACGACACTATCGGCATTCACGCGTTACATCCCAAGGGACTTCTTCAGAAGATAGGGGCTAGGGGATCACTGCAAACATATAGGGATACTCATACTCATTGCTAAGAAACATTGTACACAAAGTTACCGCCATAGCCCAATCAACAACTCAGAAACAGCCAGTGAGCATATAGCACTGTTAGAAGGGGAAGTCTACCCTTGACTTAACTCAGCAAAATGTCCAAATAAAATGACAATAAATTAATACATGGGAATGCTTCTTGCCTTAACAAAAGACAAGATAATTATACATCTTCCCAAACCGATCTATATGACAAATATGAAATATAATATATAATATGAAATATAATGAACAATACTTGGGGAATCAGGAAGGAATTTTTCCTCAGCTGGAGAAAATTGTATTATGCTTTATTGGTGTTTTTTCTTTTTTTTTTTGCCTTCCTCTGCATCTATTATGGGTATAGGATCGTGTATATGGAGATTTTTGATTTGTGTGTGTGTGTGTTTTGTTTTGATTTTTTTCTCTGCAGAGCAATGTAACTATGTAACAAAATGTACTTCTATTCCACATTACAATTTCATCAAAGCATGATAAATAAATATCAACAAAATCATACATATAAAAATATATGTTAAATAAAAAAACATATAAAAAAATTAAGCTTATTTATTATTTTATTAAATATATATTACTTATGAAACCAATGTATCACAAAATATATAAAAATGTATGTGTGAAAAATATGTATTAAATATAATGCTATATAAATTCGGTATAATAATAATAATGTATTTAAAAAATTTGTATAAAAATGTTACTCTTTAAAAATATGTAAATGTTTAAAAAACAATTATAGAAACCCCTTGATAAACAAATGATTGAAAAAATTACTTATATACACTGACGGTGATAAAAAATTATGTATATAATTGGAAATGTTGCATGGAGAAAGAAACTGATCATTAATTTACTTAATTACATCACTTCACCCCTATCAGGATCAAGCATTACTAATAAAACTATTTATATCAAAATCTACATTGCGGCCTGTAGGTACTGGTATTCCTGCCTCATGAATCCACCAGGACTCCCTCCAGCCTTACCTCTCTACAAAAATCACACCCTTCCAGTGTTTGTTAATATTCTCAACCCCCCAAAACTGTAACAAACTAGGATATTTAATGTGAAACAACCTGAAGTGATTTGAGACGTTATGTTTTTTATATCGTCTACTAATATTATATACATGTTCTTTCATTCTTCCTAGAAGGCCTTTTAATATACTGAAGCCCACATGGGCACTCAAGCATATAAATTACCCATTCAGATCCACAATAAATACAATTCTTCATTTACAAATACTCTTCTGTAGTGAATACTTGGAACGCTTTTCTTCTTTTATTGTTGTGCCTAACCATTATGCCAGCACAGCCTCCCACATGCAAAAAAAAAAAAAATACTCTGAACAAAAATAGAAGGTTTTCTGCCTGTAGCTTGAAGCTTTGTTTGTAAATACATTTGAAGATATCAGGGAGAATAGGGCCTAAATATTTATCTTTTTTTGAGAACTGTCTATTGCTTCTTGACAATATTTTCAAGCTTTTTATGTTGAGCATTATAATCAAGAATAATTGCTGTTTCATATTGCTCTTCATTGCGCAAACTTTTATCCTTTGTTTTCTCCCATTTAAATCTTCAATTTTTCGGACTTTGTCAATTTCTCCTTCAATAGCATTTTTGGTATAACCTTTCTTAAAGTGGTTGTTGGTAAGCCACTTAGTGCTTGTGCTACAATCCCCTCTGTTATAGGAAATTATTTGCCCCAGTGTATGTGTTTTGTAAAAAATACACCGCTATATACCTTATTTTATAGCGCAGTGCTCACATGACCGGCCGCCTCTCTCCTCTCTCAATCTGACAGCAAATATAGCGGTATATAGCCGGATATTTTTTACAAAACACATACACTGGGGCAAATAGTTTACTATAAAAGAGGGGATTGTAGCACAATTACTAAGTTATGATAGCAGCAGGAAGGGAGGGCTAGGGAGCGCATCAGAGCTGACAGGCAGGGAGAAGAAGGGGGAGAGAGGACAAAGGAGGACAGAGGAGAGCTGCGGATGACGGAGGTACGTAACGGTACAGAGGTAGGTAGACTGACTACTGTGTCAGGGCTCAGCAGCCATTATAAACCGTGGTCAGTTTACAGAGGTGAGGACAGAACCAGGCAGGATTAGCCAGGTATTTAAGGTGATAGAATGGGCCAAATGACACATCACAAGCACTGTGCTGTATAACATCCTTTAAAGCGGGAATCACTAAATGGCGGCCCATGTCCGGCCCGAGCTACTGCTCTTTGCGGACCACCGTGATCGCGCCATTTAGCTGCCACTTTTGTCCCCAGCATCCGCCGCTATCATTAGCAGAGCAGAGCGGACAGCGGGAGGCAGGTATTTAAGGTGATAGAATGGGCCAAATGACACATCACAAGCACTGTGCTGTATAACATGCTTTAAAGCGGGCATCACTAAATGGCGGCCCACGTCCGGCCCGAGCTACTGCTCTTTGCGAACCACCGTGATCGCGCCATTTAGCTGCCACTTTTGTCCTCAGCATTCGCCGCTATCATTAGCAGAGCAGAGCGGACAGCGGGAGGCAGGACAATTCTGGACTGGGGGCGGGACCAGCACTGCGCGGAGAGAGGCAGCTGCCTGAATAAACTTTTCATGTTAACCAGACAGTGATTGGTTGCTAGGAGGTGGTCCTAGCAACCAATCACCAGCCAGGACTGACCATTCGGGCACTGTCCGAGGGCCCCCGGCCACTAGGGGGCCCCATCAGGGTTGCCAGCCTCAGTAAAACGAGGGACAGATTGTAAAAATCTAGGTTTTTTACATCTGTCCCTGAAATGTCTGACACCGACATCATTTTGTTGTAAAATTCCAGAGGCTATAGCTGCTTCGCCCCTCCTCTACCTCCTCAGCCAATGGGAACACAGTGTACACACCCCCTTCCCCGCGTGGCTTCTTTGACTGCAGAGCAGGAGAAGCCGACATCTGGAGGAGAGGAGAGGGAGGTGGGGACACAGCCTGCAGTGTGGGACGGGCTGCAAGGTAAGCTGACTAACTTGGCTGACTTAAATGTAGTTTTATCAGTGCTTTCCCTGGTGAGCAGGAGGAGGAGGCTGTGGAGGAGGCTGTGTTTAGATTGTTTTTCTGTGTGAGGAGAAGTGCACTTCTTGGAGGAAGGACTTTCTGAATGTCTCCCCCAATCTCTACTACACCTCCCTACGGATTACCTGCCCACCAGTACACAGACACACCATCCTCCTCTCCTGTATTGCCACTTAATGTGACTGTGAGCTGCTGGGGCACTACAAGTACCAGCATACCAGCAGATGGGGGCAGCAGTGTGTTCAATTAGGCTGATTTCTAGATTAAAAGTTCTGGTGTGTGTATGTATATGCTTAATGTGTGTGTGTCTATGTATACTGTGCGTGCGTGTTTCTGAACATGTGTCTGTGTGCATTCTGTATACGTATTCTGTGTGTGTGTATACTGTATGATCCATGTGTGCCTACTGCCGCTCAACAGAAGTCGATCAAGCAATCCAATGCCTGTGAAAAATCCACTTGTTGGCATTCGGAGGCATCTGATTGGTGCACTGCAGAGCTCGGCCTCAGATCAGGCAGCAGGGCAGGTCTGGGTGCCCACCTGTGCAGTGATATCATGGCACACATCAAGCATGGCTTTTATTCACAAGCCTCAATGCCCGATCTGGGGCCAACCACAGCAGCCTTTTCCCGCCAGCGGCCTACCACACCAAGCACTAAGGTGCAAAGGTGTGTGTAAGGGGACACTAATAGAAGGTGACACTCTGAGGCCTCTGCCGTAGGGTGCCACTCTGGGGGCTCTGCCGTAGGGTGAGATTCTGATGTAAGGGGCAACTGACTCTGCGGACTGTGATTATAGGGAGAATGTTGGGACTTTGGTGTAAGGGGGGACTCTGATGTGAGCGTGGCGCTCATCCTGACTGCTGTACTCTATATGTTGTTTTGTTCGTTACTTACTGCTGACCCACGTACATGCTGTACATAGACCTGACCAAGGTGTTGTCTCAACAGTTGCTGGTTTTAATTAACCGCTTGCCGACTGCTGCACAAACATTTACGTCGGCAGAATGACACAGACATGCAAATGGGCGTACAGGTACGTCCCTCTAAATTTTCCGTCGTGTGGCCACATGCGTGCCGCTGCCGGCACACGAGCGGCCTTGCCGCGAGCTCCGTGAATGTGATCGTGGGTCCCGCAGACTCAATGTCTGCGGGGATGCCCACGATCGTCTCACGGAGAGGAAGAACGGGGAAATGCTGATGTAAACAAGCATTTCCCCGTTCTGCCTAATGACACTGACCACGGCTCCCTGTGATCGGAAGCGGTGATCAGTGTCGTGTCACGCGTAGCTCATCCCCCCTACAGTTAGAATCACTCCCTAAGACAGACTTAACCCCAGCAGCGCCCCCTCCTGGTTTACCCCTTCACTGCCAGTCACATTTACACAGTGGTCAATGCATTTTTAATCGCACTGATTGCTGTATAATTGTGAATGGTCCCAAAATAGCGCAAAAAGTGTCCGATCTGTCCGCCATAATGTCGCAGTCATGATAAAAAATGCTGATCGCCGCCATTACTAGTAAAAAAAAATTATTAATAAAAATGCCATAAAACTAGCCCCTATTTTATAAACGCTATAACTTTTCTGCAAACCAATCAATAAACGCTTATTGCGATTATTTTCACCAAAAATATGTAGAAGAATACATATCGGCCTAAACTGAGGAAAAAAGTGTTTTTTTATATATTTTTGGAGGATATTTATTATAGCAAAAATTAAAAAATAATGCGTTTTTTTCAAAATTGTCGCTCTTTTTTTATTTATAGCGCAAAAAATAAAAACCACAGAGGTGATCAAATACCACCAAAAGAAAGCTCTATTTGTGGAGAAAAAAGGACGTCAATTTTGTTTGGGAGCCACGTCGCACGACCGCGCAATTGTCAGTTAAAGCGACGCAGTGCCGAATCGCAAAAAGTGCTCTGGTAGATTGTAAAGTCTTGGGTTTTTTTTGTTTGTTTTTTTAAATAACAAGCTTGTTATACTTACCTCCTCTGTACAGTTGGTTTTGCACCGAGCAGCCCGGATTGTCTCCTCTTCTTGGGTCCCTCTTCGCTGCTCCTGGCCCCTCCCTCCTGTCGAGCACATCCTCAGCAAGCAGCTTGCTGGGGGCAGTGGCGTAGTGTGGGGGTGCAAGGGGGGTCGTGGCCCCGGGCGCAACATTTAAGGGGGCGAAATCCCACGCCAGTGTGTGTGTCCCCTGCTCCATCCTCCTAATTTCATTTCCTATGTCTCCGCGCTTTGGCTACATGTTCCACCGCTGGATGGCCCTGGCGCCCTGTGATTGGGCGAATGGGGTCATGTGCAGCGGCAGGGCTGGCCTGTCCTCGATAGCTGGTGAGTTGGGCTGGCCTCTGCTTAGCTGTGAGCCGCTGCTGTTCCCCTCCTCCTCTCCTCCGGAGTCTGGACCGGATCCCAGATCATTTCCCTGTTGTGGCAGGCAGTCTGGCAGTGTGACAGATCTCAGAGGCAAAGCAGATGGAAGAAAAGCAGGTGAGTGAGAGACTCCCTCGTGAATCGCGTTGCTGGCCTGGGGGGAGTGGACATGATCTGGGGAGAGGGAGCAGCCAGTAAGTCAGTTTAGTGTGTAGTGTAATGGGCAGGTTAGTGTGCAGTTTAGTGTGTAGTGTAGTGGGCAGTTTTGTGTGTAGTGGGCAGTTTAGTGTGTAGTGTGTAGTGTAGTGGGCAGTTTAGTGTGTAGTGGACAGTGTAGAGTGTAGTATAATGGTCAGTGTAGGAATCAGGTTGGTCAGTACTATTGTAGGAAGGGACGCAGGGAGTGCTAAAAGTCCGCAGGTTAGGGGGCGCAAATTACTTGCCTTGCCCCGGGCGCTGGCAACCCATGCTATGCCACTGGCTGGTGGGCCCATAATCTCCTATTGCCCGGGGGCCCCATGAGTTGTCAGTCCGCCCCTGTCACCAGCTTGATATTATGAAAAGTTACCCGCCGGGCCCCAGCACCACATCCAGTGCTGCTGTGCCTCTGCCTTCAGTCCAGGATTGTCCCGCCTCCTGTTCTCCACTCTGTGAAAGGTAGGAGAGTGTAAGGAGGAAAGGACATGGCTGTGAACTTGTGAAGGATGGGGAGCGAGGGTCATGTAAAGGGGAGAAATACTGTGGGGGAGTGTGAAAGGGGCAGTGCTGTGGGGGTGATATGTTAAGAGGGCAGCGTTTTGTGTGTGTGGGAGGGGTGATGTAAAGCGGGACAGTGTGGATGGGGGATATGAAAGGGGCAGTACATTTAGGGGTGTGTGAAAGGGGTAGTGCTTTGGGGGTGATATGTGAACGGGGACAGTGCTCTGGGGGGGTGAAAGGGGGACAGTGCTGTGCGGGGGGGGGGTGATGTGAAGGGGGACAGTGCTGTGGGGGTGATATGTGAAAGCGGACAGTGCTGTGGGGGGTGTGAAGGGGGACAGTGCTTTGGGGCTGAAATGTGAAGGGGGACAGTGCTGTGGGAGGATGTAAAGGGGCAGTGCTGTGGGGGGATGTGAAGGGGGACAGTACTGAGGGGATGTGAGGGGGGACAGTGCTGGGGGGGACAGTGCTGGGGGGGGAGTGAAGTGGGTCAGTGTTTTTATTTTTACACTTTTTTTTTATCACTTTTATTCCTATTACAAGGAATGTAAACAACCCTTGTAGTAGGAATCTATTGTGACAGGTCCTCTTTATGGAGAGCCCCACATCTCTCCTCCAGGCTGGAAAGCATGAGATTGAGAAAAAAAATTCACCGGTCTCATGCTGACAGCCACGATCGCGGCTTTGTTTACTTCCGGGAACCCGAGTGTGACGTCATAACGTCGCGCCCGGGCTCCGACGGTCATAGAGATGACTAGTGACCATTTGATCACCGGAAATCTCTATCGTTGTCATCCGGTGCTGGCACCGGATGGCGGCGGGGGAGTGTGTCCCCTCCCGTCGCCTATAAGAACGATCAAGCGGCGGAATTGCCGCTATGATCGTTCTTATCGTGCACAGAATCGCTGGCTGGAAAGAATGATATTTGAATAATGCCTGTAGCTGCAGGCATCATTCAGATATCCCCTCACAAAGTCAAGGACGTCATATGACGTCCTATGGTATTGAAGTGGTTAAACACACTGAAATACAAGATGCAGTTTCCCGCACATGGAAATAGCATGGTACAAACGCACCATGCAGTTTCCATGCGGCTGCATTTTTAAAAAGGTGCCAGGACCTTTTCACAGAAGATAACGTAGGCACAGCAGCCCATTCAAATGAATTGGCTGTTGTGCCTGCATATCTGGGCTGTGATGTAAAGAATCATTGTACAAAAATGTGATTCGGACCTCTCCTAGAAGAAAATTACTAATCGGACCTCCACAAATTTTAATTCAATACCCCTGCTTTTAAGGAACAGGATTTTTTTATTTTGTATTTTTTTAGGGTTATAAAGGCTTTAATAAATCTTTCTCCCACTATTTGAGCTTGTGCTAGAAAAGTTTCTTCCTCTGCACAATTCCACCTCAACTGCATTAGCTATCAATTAGCGATTTTTTACTAACCATGATAAATGATGACAGCTGTCATGAATGATATATGCGTTTCTATGAGATGGTTTAAAAGATGTTTTCGTGTTAAATGTCCCTCTCTCTGCCATAATTACTAAATCCAAAAATTTAATGCTATTTTCTTCCACTTTTCAGGATAGGTTAATACTTTTGTTATTATTGTTCATCTTCTTCATGAAGAGCTGTAATGATTACCTGGACCCCTCCCAGATGATCAAAATATCATCTTTAAAGCATTTGTAGCACAAAAGTCTCATTGTTCAACATACTCTTTTTCTCACTTAGACACAATGAAATTTGCAATTGCAGTCCATGCAGTCTGATGGTAATTTTAGCAAAATCCAAACCTTTCAACAAAAACATATTCTTTTTCCTCTGAAGTGTTGAATGCTTCTCCAATGCCCAATTCCAGTGCTTCACAGGCATCTTCGCTTTTTATTTACCTATCTTTTGTTGTCTGTGCTTCAGTTCAGCCTTGCCTCCATTTTTGCCTAGGCAAGCATTCAAGTCACATATCTCAGGAGGCATCAGCTTCCACACACTGCGGCTGGGACAGGACAAACCTGGCAGTGCATCATCAGGGCCTGGAAAAAGCAGCCAGCTCCCTAAGGGCTCCTTCACACGGACGTGTCCGTGTACGGAGCCCGCTCTGCTCAGCGGGGGATCGCTCCGCCGATCCCCGCTGAGCAGGCAGATGACAGGTCCGTCGCTGGACACTGTGCAGCGACGGACCTGTCAGAGCGCCGCTCTCCCCTATGGGGGATCGGATGATGACGGACCATAGAGTCTGTCGTCACCCGATCCGATCCGAAAACGGATGGAAAAGTAGGTTTTTCCTCCGTTACACTTTTTCGGATCGTAGCAGGTCGGATGTCAGCGGACATGTCACCGCTGACATCCGACGCTCCATAGAGGTCTATGGAGGGTCCGTTCAGGTCCGCCTAAAAAACTGACAGGCGGACCTGAACGGACAGTCCATGTGAAAGAGGCCTAAGATGTCGGAAGATGGCGGTGCTGGACCAGAAGAAAGGAAGATGGTGGTGCCGGAAGAATGGCAGGTTGAAGCAGAATAACACTTGATTCACTGGGCATGTGAGTTAATTTATTTAAGATAACCCTGCGATAAAGTTAAATGGATCTTACCAGCTAAAGAGAGGTGAACTTTCTCCTTAACTGTTCACTTCCATGTTTCATGTACCATATGCACATGGTTGTGTGTATACAGTTATGCCCTGTACACACGACCGGTTTTGCCGTCGGAATAAACTCTGAAGGTTTTTACGACGGAATTCCGACGGAATTCTGCTCAAGCTGTCTTGCATACACACGGTCACACCAAATTCCGACCGTCCAGAACGCGGTGACGTACAACACATACGACGGGACTAGAAAACAGAAGTTCAATAGCCAGTAGCCAATAGCTGCCGTCTCGTACTTGCTTCAGAGCATACGTCGTATTTGGTGCGTCGGAACAGCATACAAACGAGCGGTTTTTCTGATAGTAATTTGTTCCATCGGAAAAATATAGAACATGTTCTCTATCTAAGTCCGTCTGAATTTTCGACAGAAAACGTCTGATGGGGCATACACATGGTCAAAATATACGATGAAGAGCTCCCATCGGACTCTTTCTGTCGGAAATTCCACTCGTGTGTACGCGGCATTAGGCATATATACTTTGAAACCTACTCTGTTGCATCAGAAAGCCAAGACTATCTTCCTTAGGGAAATGTTATAATGCTGTATGTACTACACGTAGAGAGACCCCGCACTTACACCTTCATGATAACAACCCTTTATGATTTTTGTATAAACTCTTTTTTCTGTTTTTCATATTTTGCTCCTTACAGCTTACATTGATTTTGGTTTGTTCGACACTTTGTTTTGAACTATTAACCCTTTATGTACAACTTGGTTGCCGCTCTCCGCTACTTTATAGTTTCTACTGGGTTCACCATTTCTGACATATCCATTCCACCTTACATTTGAATCTTTAAATTACAATGTGGAGCCGAGCCAAACTATGGCAGTGGCGACTCCATCGAGTCAGCCTAGCAACAGATGCCCATTACTATGGGTAATACCTCTTCTTACTGACATGGTTTCTGCCTCTTTATGTGATTTGCTTGAATTAACATTTAGTAACACTACTGCAAGGTAACCCCAAATTGGACCCAATTAGCCATTTTCCCTCCCCTGTGTCATGTGACTCATTAATGTTACAAGGTCTCAGGTGTGAATGGGGAGCAGGTGTATTAAATTTGATGTTATCGATCTCAATCTCCATACTGGTCACTAGAAGTTCAACATGGCACCTCATGGCAAATAACTCTCTGAGGATCTGAAAAAAAGAATTGTTGCTCTACATAAAGATGGCCTAGGCCATAAGAAGATTGCCAAGACCCTGATACTGAGCTGCAGCACGGTGGCCAAGACCATACAGCAGTTTAACAGGACAGGTTCCACTCAGAAGTTGAGTGCATGTGCTCAGCATCATATCCAGAGGTTGTCTTTTGGAAATAGACATATCAGTGCTGTCAGCATTGCTGCAGAGCTTGAAGGGGGGAGGGAACACCATGTCAGTGCTCAGACCATAAGTCACACTGCATCAAATTGGTCTGCATGGCTGTCATCCCAGAAGGAAGCCTCTGCTAAAGATAATGCACAAGAAAGCGTGCAAACAGTTTGCTGAAGACAAGCAAACTAAGGACATGGATTACTGGAACCATGTCCTGTGGTCTGATGAGACCAAGATAAACTTATTTGGGTTAGATGGTGTCAAGCATGTTTTGCGGCAACCAGGTGAGGAATACAAAAACAAGTGTGTCTTGCCTACAGTCAAGCATGGTGGTGGGAGTGTCATGGTCTAGGGCTGCATGACTGCTGCCGGAACTGGGGATCTACAGTTCATTGAGGGAACCATGAATGCCAACATGTACTGTGACATACTGTAGCAGAGCATGATCTCCTCCCTTTGAAAACTGGGCCACTGGGCAGTATTCCAACATGATAACGACCTCATACACACCTCCAAGACGACCACCGCCTTGCTGAAGAAGCTGAGGGTAAAGGTGATGGACTGGCCAAGCATGTCTCCAGACCTAAACCCTATTGAGCATCTGTGGGGCGTCCTCAAATGGAAGGTGGATGAGCGCAAGGTCTCTAACATCCACCAGCTCCGTGATGTCATCATGGAGGAGTGGAAGAGGACTCCAGTGGCAACCTATGAAGCTCTTGTGAACTCTATGCCCAAGAGGGTTAAGGCAGTGCTGGAAAATAATGGTGTCCACACAAAATATTTATACTTTGGGCCCAAATTGGACATTTTCACTTAGTTGTGTACTCACTTTTGTTGCCAGCGGTTTAGGCATTAATGGCTATGTGTTAAGTTATTTTGAGGGGACAGAAAATTTACACAAGCTGTGCACTCACTACTTTACATTGTAGCAAAGTGTAATTTCTCCAGTGTTGTCAGCTGCCACATGAAAAGATATACCGTATATACTCGAGTATAAGTCGTTCCGAGTATAAGTCGAGGCCCTAATTTACCACAAAAAAATGGGAAAAACTTATTGACCCGAGTATAAGACGAGGGTGAGAAATGCACAGCTACTGTAAGTGGAAAAGAGGGTCAACAATGCACATTTGCAGCCTCACTGTGCCCATTTGCATGCCTCACTGCGCCCATTTGCAGCCATAGGTCCCCCGAACTTCAAACTCGGTAGTTAAGGGTTCCTAGATGCCCCCTAGCTGCAGCCAAAATTTGGGGTCTCTGAACCCAAAGTGTCCCGAAATGACATTGCTACAGATGGACACAGTTGACCGACTTTGGGGTCCCGTATCTTGGGGCCACTTACTGCTAGGAACCCCAAATTTGGTGTGCAAACCCAGTGAAACTAGCACAATAAAATATCCAAAGCTAGGATTTTTAGAACCAAGTGGTCCCGAGATATAGGACCCCAAAAATCGGTTCAGAAAATGTCAAGCACTTTTCTGCAGCAGAGAATGACATTTTCCGAACCGACTTTGGGGCCCCGTATCTCGGGGCCACTTGGTGCTAGGAACTCCAGCTTGAGGATATGTTGTTGTACCAGGTCCACTGGGTTTGCACACCAAATTTGGGGTTTCTAGCACCAAGAAGCCCTGAGATACGGGGCCCCAAATTCGGTTCGGAAAATGAAATTTTTTGCTGCAGATAAGTGCTTGACTCGAGTATAAGTCGAGGGGGGCACTTTCAGCACAAAAAAAGGTGCTGAAAAATTCGACTTATACTCGAGTATATACGGTAATAAAATATTTACAAAAATGTGAGGGCTGTACTCACTTTTGTGAGATACTGCATATTACTTGGTAACGTGTGTCATCTCACAAGAATGGATCATGGATGGACAGAGTATAAAGTGCTTGTGGAGTGGAGGAGAGTATAGGAGGCAGCACAAGAGCAGACCATAGATAATGAGGTAAAAAAAAAAATAAGAAGTAAAATAAAAGCTAAACATAAAAAGGGGGTGGGGTGGATAAAGGAGGCTTAGCAGCAACTGGTTATGGACCAAGGGAGCATGGGGGAAGAATGAAAGCTGTTAACAGAACAGGATGGAGGTAATAGAGGAAAAACGACTGACCAAGGTACCTTGGGAAAAGGCTGGGAAGGCAGAAATGTACATAATCTCAGAGGAAAAAGGGTGTAGGGACGGTAGTAGTGGACCTCTTCACCTGCATCACTTGGTGAATGTAGGAATGTATGCCCTAAAACAGGCCTGAGCTACAAAATCTATGGAGCTGCCTGCTGTTGACTAGAGCACCCTGCAAGGAGTGATGGACGTTGCTGGAGGTTGCAGCCCTCGGATACACCCTGGTTGGTAACAGCATATGGCTAATAGGGAGGAGGAAGGGTACAGAACTGTGAGTCAAGTTTGAATATTAACAAGCCAAAAGGCAGATAAACAATACTCTGTTGCAAGCATCGATCCCCAAGCAACCCCCAATCAAGGAAGCTGGTTTCTTGTAGTTATCATTGCCAGAGAATGTAATGTGGACAATATGGATCTGGACTCTTCTCTATGCACTGGCAGAATACTCTGTGAAAATCAGTTATAAAGGAAGAATTGGATTTTGGAAGTACTGCCAAGAAACAATTAGAACATTGTGGCTCAGTGGAATGTTAATACCTTACCCTGTAAGCCCCCCTCCCAACCGTAGATGCTGCCGTGACCTTTAAAGGAAATAAGGAGTTGGGCTTTTCATGAAGCAACATATCTAAGGTTTAACCAGGGGAGCTTACAAGGACAGCATTTTCAAAAAATGCACGTTGAATGTTCAAAGAATAATTAGACCCCTGTTCTCCCTTCAAGCAGCTGTCTGGCTCACCCAGGGCTACAGCCTTTTTTCCCATTCTGACTACCTTACCAAGCTCATTATGACTAATGCACACTGTTCACACTCTACATCTTTAGCCATATCCACACCAACCAACAATTCTGCTGTGCAATGCCACTTCTACTTCTTGAAGTCTTTTTTGCTGAATAGAAAAGTTGACAATGTAAGTTATACACATAGCTTAATCACATACTGTATACCACACACATGCTATACATATTTTACACTGATTAGAACTGCAACTGCAAAGAAGTTCTTACATTATCCTCTTGCATCTAGCCAGTCTGTAGAGCTACAATTCCTACCGTACCATTTGTAGCATGGCCATTGCCTGCCTCTCACATCCCCGCAGTAGCTTCTCCCCCAAACACACATACAATGACAGGCACAACTCACACAGAATATATATATATATATAGAGCTACAAGTCCTACCGTACCATTTGTAGCATGGCCATTGCCTGCCTCTCACATCCCTGCACTAGCTTCTCCCCCAAACACACATACAATGACAGGCACAACTCACACAGAATATATATATATATATATATATATATATATATATATATATATATATATATATACATATATATAATGTTTGTAAACGCACCTGCTCGCTATGCATTGCTGATCTGTCTTCTTTTCAGCTGTTTACAGGACACTAAATTACATTATTTATCTCAATCTCTTCAGCCTAAATGTGATAGTTTCATATACTGAATGGCTCACTATGGCTTTTTATATGGCTCACAAGCTTACAAAGGCTAGGGAGCCCTGCTGCAGCTAAAGCAACAATGCAATAGCTTTATATATTCCACAAAGAGACAGTTTTATCCTGATCAATAGGGGGGTTGACTTTACTGATACAACAAAAAGTTCCAACATTTGCTGATCTTTCAAAGGATGTTAAAGCTGAACTCTGGGAAAATTATTTTTGGGATATTTGACTAAGTTACCACTAATGATGTGTGCCTGCTGCTGTATTCACTTAAACCATTTCATTACTCCATTGCAATATTTATGCTGTTCTTTACACCACTTACTTCAAACTGCTGCACTGTGTACACTGTGCTATACAGTATGTTACATTCCCCAGACCACTGGCCTCTGCATGCTGTGTTGTCAATTTATGCCATTAGGAATATTTTTAGAATTCAACACCATTCAATCAATGGCCACACATTTGCTTATATGGGTTAAATGGAAAGCATTCTATTTATTATTGATCAAAATAAGTTTGTAAATGTATGTGTTAATAACATTATTTATATGTATAATTTTTACATTTGCATCTACATGATAGCTGCCATATTATCTTATTAAAAAACAGGCTTAGTTTCCTGCTTCGCAGTGTCACACAAAGCGTTTGCTTTACTGCTCCTACTCAAAATGCAAGTTGTTGATTTGGCTGACTCATTGAAAACAATGCTCTCTGTTCCGTATATCCTTTCCCTGTATCATTCTGATGTTATGGAACATGTCTCCTGAATAAATAAAAGAATCGAAAAAAGAAAAGAAAAAAGAAAACAATGCTCTCCCTGTGTAAGTGTCTTAGCAGTTCTTAAGAGGAACTGAGGTCTACTCACATAATCTGTAATCAAAACATCTTTGCCATTCTGAAGCTTCCCTCCATACACTTTGCATATTATTTTATATATACTGTGATTCTGTACTTGCCAAATATGCTGCAGAAATCTCCCTCCACTAAGTCTGGCTGCAATCATTTTAACTGTGGGCAGCTGAAGGTGCTGTCTGTTCACTTCCTGGATTTACACAGACACACAGAGGCACACCTCTAGGTCTGCAGCTCTCATTGGCCCTCTTATGACTCACCCCCTCCCTTCCTAGCAAACTCCCAGGAGAGTGAGAGAGAGCGCTGTGTATGATGTCATAAGCCTAGGCTTTTTTTCCAGACAAGAAACAGAAAGTGAGCTGTATAAGGTATTTACTGGCAGAAAAAACGGAAAATTGTATACTCACCTTTCCGTAATTTTCCTTTCCTGACGCATCTTCATGGCAGCACACACTGGGTTGTGACTCCACCTCCACAACCTGACAGGATTGGTCTAGCTATAAAAGTTGAAGAGAGGTGCCCCCCACTATTCTCTGTATATATCATCTAGAAACAGGGTGGGTTTCTGTGTGCTGCCATGAAGATGCATCAGGAAAGGAAAATTACGGAAAGGTGAGTATAAAATTTTCCGTTTTCCTGAAGCCTTGGTGGCAGCACACACTGGGAAATAACTCGCCAGTCGGGTGGTTGCAACTAAAATTAAAGTTTATTTATTAAAGAGCTGTAGAATTGGCTCTAATAATGGATCTGCCAAAGTCTGCCGTTGTTAGCTGAGCAGAATCTATCTTATAGTGAGAAATAAATGTATGTCTAAACAACCAGGTCGCTGCTTTACAGATTGTTTCTGGTGAAACTCTACAGTATGCTGCCCATGAAGTCACCACTGTCCTGGTTGAGTGTGCCCTGATGCCCTTCGGAATAGCCAGTTGACGAATAGAGTATGCCTTCTTGATAGAGTTAACTAGCCAGGATGCAATCATTCAAGAAGTTGCTGGGTGACCTTTCCTAGGCCCATGTGGAATTATGAGGAGAGTATCCGACTTTCTGAAGGAAGCTGTGGCTTCCAGATAGCTGGTAATGCCAGTTTTCACATTCAATGCATGGGGTTCGCCTTGGTTGTTAGTGAAGGATGGAAGGATGATATCCTGATTGTAATGAAAAGAGGATGATAGTTTGGGGATGAAATGGTCCGAGGGTCTCAGTACCACTCTATCGGGATATTAGATTAGATAAGGTTCAGTTATCAATAATGCTTTAAGTTCCTGAAACTCTTCTTGCAGATGTAATGGCGATAAGGAAGGTTAACTTCAAAGTCAGGTTCCAAAGAGAGATTGACTCAGCTGGAAAAAAAGGAGGGTCTGACAGTGCGTCAAGTACTGTTGAGAGATCCCATGCCGGTGTTCTGCCGAGAAAGTTCCGCTCGGCGGATTAGTTCCCCCCTCTACTGCGCATGCGCAGTAGAAGCCGGCGGAAAAAGCCGAAGCGGAACAGCTGAAAATCAGCTGTACACGGCGCCTGTAAGAGGGCCCCTCGCGGGCTCGCTTCGCTCGCCACGCTTCGGGCACGGCCTCGCTGCGCTCGGCACTTTTAGATTCCCCCTCTAGGTCCACTTGGATAGTGGGGAAGGAATCTGGACCCAGAGCGCAGGCGCCGTGTACAGCTGATCGAAGCGTTTGAGCTTCGGCTATCTCCGGCGGCCAACAGTAGTACATACTGCGCAGGCGCTGCGCCTGCGCAGTACAGGGGGGGAACCTATCCGCCGAAGGAACTTATTCGGCAAGACACCGGAAATGTTGTTTTTTTTGGAGGTCTAATTTTTAGGCAGGCCTTCATGAACTGGATTACCAGGGGGTGTAAGGCCCATCTAATGCCCGTTTTAGGCGATAGGGCGGAAACGTGAACTTTAAGGGTACTTGAACTCAGTCCTTTATTAATACCCAATTGAAGAAACTCTAGAACTTGCGACGGTTCCGGCGATATTGGGTTCCAGTTCTTTCGTTGGGCCAGCGAACAAAACCTACTCCAGACTTGTGTGTATGTTTTGTTGGTGGTGTTTTTTCTGGCCTGTAGAAGAGTCGAAATGACTTCTTTTAAGCATCCCTGCTCTAGCAGCCGAACCCTCTCAATCTCCATGCTGTCTAGTGTAACTTCTCCAGTGCTGGATGCAGGAATCGACCCTGGGATAGGAGGTTTGATGTTACCGGGAGAGGCAGTGGTTGTTGCAGGCTGAGCTGTAGTAGGGTTGTGAACCAAGGCCTCCTCGGCCAAAAGGGAATTACTGCTATCACCGTGGCTGATGATCCCCAAAGCCTGGATAGGAATCTTGCGATTAAGGGAATTGGTGGAAAAATGAATCCCAACTTGAAATTCCACGGGTGGATCAGGCAGTCTATTTCCTCGGCCGATGGGAAGGCTGCTCTTGACAGAAATCTCAGACATTTGGTGTTCACAGGACCTGGTCTATAGGTCTTGGCTTCCCTGTATCTTTCGGGAAGGTTGTGTTTGTAGGCAGGACCTCTTGGTGTCTTGGGTCTCCTGTCAGAGGGAATAAGGCCCGACTTGCCCCCGTTACCTTGGAAATGGCTGTATCCAATTTGGAGCCGAAGAGATTAGATCCGTCATAGGGAATCTTGCACCAATTTGATTTTGATGCAGCGTCGGCTATCCAAGGCTTTAGCCATAAAGCTCTTCTTGCCATCACAGAGACTAACATTGCCCGGCCGAGCATCTGATAACATCCACTGAGGCTTCTGCGATGAAATCGCCTGCCAACTTGAGTTCTTGCAGAGAGGTAATTATTTTCTCTTGGTCTGCTCCTTCCTGAAGAGATTTTTCGATATTGGAAGCAAAATCCGAGATGGCTCTACCAACTGCTGCCGTGGTGACTGCCGGTCTACAGGCGCCTCCTGCCGTGGAGTATGCTTTTTTTAGTTCCAGATCAATTTTCCGATCTAAAACATCCGGGAAGGAGTCTGCGTCCTCGATGGGTAGAGTGACATGTCTTGCCAAGCGCATTAGGGAAGCATCCACAATAGGAGCATTAATTACGGGGTAACCCTAGGTTGTTAAGGCTGAGCCTCTTGTCGTATCTTTCCCATTCGTCCTTAATTAAGTCTTCTAGTTCATCAATGAAGGGGAAGGTTTCTGGAACCCTTTTTAAATTTGGAAAATATTTTCGGGACTTCTGAGGTGCTTCCTCAGGTTCCTCCCAACCTATGGCCTCTTTGACTGACTTCGCAAAGTGTTCAACCAGAGTGAAGCCAAACCCCGCTGGCACTTCTGGATCCTCATTCTTAGAAGGGGATTCTGGTTCTGCTGAGTGAAGAGGAGCCGCAGAAGAAGTGCTCGGAGCTGGTCTGGCCGGCGCAGGTGTTGCTGACTCCATTACGGATTCTCGCACGGATTCTCGGATCAGCTCGGTCACCTCTCTGGCATCTGATTCCTTTTCTCTTGTGGCTTCATTGAAGCACGTGCGACATGCTAGTTTATCTGGCAAAGCGGGGGCGCCACATACCCAGCAGGCATTTGCTGCAGGACGGGTGTGTTGGCTTCGGCCGCGATGTGGTGAAGGTGATCTTCTATGACGTGGTTGTCGCGAGCAGCTGTGGCATGAGTGACCATGGTGAGAGTGACCATGGCGAGAATGACTATGGCGTGAGTGCCTATGATGGGATGAGGAGCATGACCGGCTTCTGCAGGAACTTCTGCTCGAGGTATGGCTCGACTGTTCTTTACGTTTCGATCTTGACCTGGTAGGGCTGTCAGAAAGTGCCATGTTAGTAGATGTGCTCTCTTTTTTCTCTTTTCAATACTTACCACTCAAGGAGGACAGCCTCTTACCTTATTGGATGAGGGTGGTCTGCGTGGGCAGTGGTCTCCATGAGCAGTGCAGATAGAGGCAGGCAGGAAAAAATAGGAACCCTGGAAGGATACACAAGGATCAGGACAAAATAGAAAAAATAACATAAAATCCCTGTAATATAGGGAAGGATAAAGGATTGGGGCACTTATCTGGAAATTTTGGGTGATACATACAACATTATATGCAATACAGTGACCTGGGATCACTGACAGGCTTTCATGTGCTTTTAAAAATGCTGCCGCTGTCGCGGTGGAAATGACGTTTTCATGCGATGGCGCCGGCGCCATCTTGGAATCTGGCAAAGGTCTCTGAACGGCCGAATCTCCTCCCCCCGCGCAATTCAGAGGGAGAGATGCGGCACCATGAAGGTCTGGACCGAGTGCCATGGGACTACAGGTCCCAGAAGGTAAAAAGGAAGAAAATAGCATAAGTTTATTGCCACAGGAGGAGCAAAATAATAGAAAAATAAAGAGGAGACCACTGCAATATTTAAAGCTGTTTTAAAGCTTACTTCCGTGCCAGATGATTCTGTTGCTGATGCCCCTGAGACCACTAGAAAGGGGTTCCTTCCATAGAAGCTCCTTTAGAGACTGTACAGGAGGGACTTCCAAACAGGAGAGGCTTGAACCTGCTGGGGCGAAGCGGTAAGAGGTTTGCGATGTCCATCCAATCTCATCAGGTGAGGATAAAAAAGAGAATAGTGGGGGGGCATCTCTCTTCAACTTTTATAGCTAGACCAATCCTGTCAGGTTGTGGAGGCAGAGTCACAACCCAGTGTGTGCTGCCATGAAGGCGTCAGGAAAAAATGTTTTACTATCCAAAGGTAAAACAACAAGGGCAGAAGATTTAATAGATGGGAAGATGAAAAAGTGACTGAAGTTCTGCTTTAAAGAAAGCCTTTCTTGGGAGGCTTTTGAAGGCTGTCATTGTGACTTCTTTCTGAAAAGGCTAGCTGTCTCACTGTTAAAGTGATATTAAATCCTTTTTTTTTTTTTAAAGAGGACATCTCCATTTATATGATGACTCTTTTTCTTAATATTTTCTCTTTTGTTCTCCTTGGCAGGTCTCCAAGCCACACCCTCCCCCCCATCTTTTAGCTGACTGCTAAGGAGACACCCATGCATGCACGCTCCCGGATGAGGTTCTATGTGCGTCCATAGACACATGCAGCCCCCCACAAGCCATGCACCCGCTCTCTCCCTAATTTGACTGAAAGCAGCAGGAGCCTATCATTCTACTGCCCTCAGTACCCTTCTCTTCACCTGGAAGTTAACAGAAGCGGCACAGATTATCCTGAAGTTGTTGCAGATGACAAGGAATTGCAGGTAAGTGTTTGAGGACAGGGGAGGCATAGAAAGGTATTAGGGCATTTCCTCCCTTAAAGTGGATGTAAACTCTCACATATACCCAGTGAAGTGAACAGCCTCAGATGATACACAGAGAATAAACTAATCTCCCTACATAAGTTTTAAAAGTATATCTGCTGTCTTCAGCTTTATATACTGTTTAGAATGTTCAGATCGTGTTAGGAGATTTCCTCTTCCTGGTTAGCACTGCAGTGAAGCCTGGGCATACAACCAAGACACCTGATTGGAGGAAACTTGATTGGAGAGAACTTGTCAGGAGTTATCAGGCTGATAACAGAAGACTGGAGCAGGAGACAGCCATGGGGAATTACATTAAAGTCTATAATGTAATGTACGTGGGACCCCTTCTTCCATTCCCTTCCCCCTCATATGAGCCGGTATATGTTTCAAGCTGATCTGTAAGTATCAGTTTATTAAAATAGTCTTTAAGGTTATTTTTTTTGAATTTTCAGAAATCTTCCCCTATCTCAATATTTATGAAGGGTTTATTGTATTTACATATTTGATTTTTTTCTGTGCTTACAGTAAATTTTTGCATTCATACTCCTCAGTGAACGTGATTTACGAAACGTATAGAGTTCTTTATTCATGTGATGCCAAGGCAGTTTGGCTTTTTATCCAGCATTTACTTAGTTGGATTTATATGTATAACTATGCATTATCATCTCAGACATGGTATAATTATATTATTATGTCAGCCCATTTGTATATGGTTGTATTTATGTTTTAAAAGCTTTATCATGCACTTCTAGACCATGGAACTGTGTTTGATATAATAAAGGTTTTATCATTATCTGTATACTCAATACATTCATTTTTTGCAGTTCCACCATACTCTTTCCATTCTGGGATGATGGATTGAACAATGCTCTGTGAGATGTTCAAAACTTGGGATATTTTTTTATAACCTAATCCTGCTTAAACTTCTCCACAACTTTATCCCTGACCTGTCTGGTGTGTTCCTTGGCCTTCCGGTGTGTTCCTTGGCCTTCATGATGCTGTTTATTCACTAAGGTTCTCTAACAAACCTCGGAGGGCTTTGCAGAACAGCTGTATTTATACTGAGAAATAAATTACACACAGGTGGATTCCATTTATTAATTAGGCGACTTCTAAAGGCAATTGGTTCCACTAGATTTTAGTTTGGGGTCTTAGAGTAAGGAGAGCTGAATACAAATACATGCCACACTTTTCAAATATTTATTTGTAAAAAAAAAAAAACTCAAAACCATGAATTATTTTCCTTCCACTTCACATTTATGTGCCACTTTGTGTTGGTCTGTCACATAAAATCCCAATAAAATACATTTATGTTTTTGGTTGTAACATGACAAAATGTGGAAAATTTTAAGTGGTATCAATACTTTTTCAAGGCACTGTATATTATTAATATTATTATGCAGGATTTATATTGCGCCAGCAGTTTGCGCAGTGCTTTTAGTTAATTCAATAACCAAAAATATGAGAAATCATGTTGAAAGTCAATGTGAAAGTATATGAAAGCCATTAAAAATATTTTAAACTAAAGTGTGAAAATAAAAATCTAAAAATATGTAGACATGGAAAATATATGATATTTACTTTACCTACTTTACTGTAAAAAAAAATGCTTATATCAGAGGACTGTATTTTTTACTGATGATAGGAATAAAATATGCGTCTGAGAAAATACAGTGAATAGCCAAAGCAGTTGCTGCCCTTGATATAGGATAGTCGCCAAATACAAGCAAAACAACCAGACTGGGTATCTGTTACCAATTGTCCATGTTAGATTTGGTAGCAAACAGACTATAATTGTTAATCTGATAAAAATAGGTAAGCAGCTGTCAAGCAATTTGATAACAAAAAATGTACTGAGTTAACAGCAATCAGGATTTTGTAATATCTAATTCTCTCTCCTTGAAGTACTGCAAGTCACAGCATGTCATGATAACATTTGACAGGTGTTCTGCTACAGATAGCTCAGGCATGACAACAAGTTGGCCACTATTTGAGAGAACATGAGTATTCAAAAAATCCCAGAACAGTTTAAGAAAGTAACCAGTGTTTAAAAAATTCTGTAAATGATAAGAAGAATATATACATCTACGTGATTAAAACAGTCATTTTCCAAAAACAGGAGAAATAAATAAATGAGTACATACTAAATGCAAAAAAAGAAAAAAACAATTCAAACTCCAAATATTCCGTGACTGTATCTGAACATATTTTAATGTAAAGGGCACCAATAAGCCCTCCTTTGTAATATCATTTAAAGAAATCACAAATGTGACATATTACAAATGTGATAATTTAAAGAAATTAATTACATGCCCTAACACTTGGCTCAATAGAAGTAAAAGAACAATGAAATGCTTGTAGCAATTGGGTCATGCAAAACTTAACTACGGGGTGATCTCTGAAAGCATGTGCCATAAGAAAACGTGGCATGTTTGAAAGAGCATTGTTCCTAACAGATAAAATGGGCATTTTTATCTCCATCGTGTCATATATAATCATCCACTGCCTCCCTAAATTCCGCAATATTCTTATTGACCAGATTCTGTACTGTCCATGGTACTTAACACTCTCCCTATCACATGCATTACTTTCCCTTTAAATCACTGGGATCTCCAGCAAATACCTCAACCCCACCACTCCCTCTATATGTGTCTTAGTTTAATTTAGCAAAATCATAAAAGAGTAAACAAAATAAATAAAAAAGAATCCTGGCATAGCAGTTATCATCTACACCTATTATTCTGAAATGTTTCCTATATTTGTAAAGAAAAAGTTCACAATCATGCTAAAGTTTTTAACAACAGCCACCCCCATCCCTCCCTTACTGTTATTTCTCAAACAGATCCACTGATACTGCTACACAATGTCTGTAGCAACTGCAAGACAAGCTGTTATTCAGTCATCCACACCCTTTGTATTTTTTTTTTTTTTATTACAAAGACACATAACAGACAGCTTTTCAATAGTAATAAGATGATAAGTGACATTATCTGATCAGCAGAGTCAAAATAATGTAATTCTCCAGCTTGTCGCGGTCATTACAGGCTTCTGCTTTAATCTAGAAATTTATATGCTGCCATAGTCATGAGCTTAGTTATACAAAGACACAACTTTCCTTTCTATATTATCATAAAAACAATCTCACAGCAAAAGTATCAGACACTGCAATAATGTTCTAAAATCAAATACAACAACATGCAGTCTATAATTATATGCTATAGGAATACTTACAATCATTGTCTTTCCTAATCAATGCAAGGCAGACTGAGTGTTTGCTGCACTGATATTCCAGAGCCACTGATATATTAGATTACATTTGATTACAGTGAGATAGTTGCGTAGCAATGGCTAACTATGTGCTTGCACCAAGATTAATCCAAAGAATCCTTCATATATATGCAGAAAGAATGCGTAGGGGATGGAAGAGGACAAGATGGAAAGATGTATACCAGAAGTGGGTGGACGGCATCAATCGAGGTGCAAAGAGTGAAGAGTGGGAGGAAAGAAGAACATAAAAGGATGAGGGGGACAAAAAACATGGGGTCCAAAGACAATGATAAAAGAACCGAAGAAGGGAATACAATGTATGGAGTTGAATGAAGAGGTGTAAAGCATCAAGAGTGTGTTATAATCCTGGGAAGTTGGTGATCATCTGTAATTTACTATTTCATATATTGCATGGAAGAAAATGTATTGGTTTTCCCAATGATGACAACTTTAATGTATTATTGTAAGGCTTACTATTTGCCACATGTTGATAGCCTGAAATTAGTGCCCCTACCTCTGCTGAAGTAAGTAAAGATCAGTGCAACAGCCACAGCTCTCGGAAAATATCACTAAACTATCCAACAACTTAACAGTTCTACACCTGCCATGGCAGAAAACCAGGGGGTGGCTTTATTAGTACAAGGGCGTGAAGGAAACCATATTAAACACACCTCCAGAATTGTACAGAAAAAAGATGTATATTTTTTGCATCTTCCAAAATTTATGGCACCAACTGTTCTGTGTGCAGTGCACTATACTATCTATACTGTATATACAGTTTATATATATATATATATATATATATATATATATATATATATATATATATATATATATATACACACATGTAAATGTATATACATAATCATTGTAATGTACAGGTTAAATTATAATTTGAGTAGTGGTTTCAACTGCTTGTGTTAAAAGTGGTCATGAGCACACATTACCATGATTACTATAGATCGGGCAATTTGTTTTTTGATTTTGTATTGCATGCCAGGACAAAGACAATGTGCAGTATAAAACCAGCCAGAATTATATTGGTCTAAGTTTCTACATGTTTTTGAAGCTTGAAATCTTTGTAATTTATAATAGATGCAATGCTATAATAATGATAATAGTTACTATTACATGTCGCCCTAGCTGCCACAAAGTAAATTGGTGGAATAAACAGGAATGGGCAGTCCACTAAACAAGGACAGCTCTGTTTACTGTTTCCTAGCAGTGGCCCAAGGTTTTTTAGGGTGGTTAGTCTTACCGAAAATTAGTTGGGGCAGACACAGCTCGGTTGCCTGGCTTATCATCTTGATGCTTGTTCAGTACTGCATTGGGGCCACATTTGTTTTAAATTTAGACCTGTAACTTCTTTGCAACAAAGATATACGAGTAGTATACTGAATGGCTTTCATAAATTCACGTGCCTCCACCTCCACACATCTCTCAATATCTTTCAAAATGTCCTGTAAGTCCTTAAACCTGCAGCACAGTAATTTGAAAAAACTAATACTGAGGATACAGGCCAGTATTTACCATTACTTTTCCAAGTCAGGAGTTTGCATACTCAAGTATGTTATGATGCTCTGGCAGATGAGGAGACGTGTGAAGGCACTGCAGGGTAGGTGCAAATAATCCCAGCTGCCATTGCTATTCCGGATTGAAAGGGTCACTTTGAAGTGAACTGTGGCCAGGCTACAGACATTCAAGTATTTACATATTCACCAGTAAATACGTAGTCCTAACTGACCTCTGTGGCTTAAGACACAGTGAAGCAATTCATTCTCAAAATGTATACAAGGCACTAGTTGCAATCCAATTCTTAGCATCCTTATCTCACTCTGTTCTCTCTCCAAAAGAAAGCCTTTCATCCTTTTAATGTGCCTACAGCTACAGAGGTGAGTGAGAGCTTATTTATAGGATTATTTACTGTGTGTTTACATTATATAAATACTTAACAAGATCTATGCCCACTAAAGTATTTGTATTAAAGTGTTTTTTTTACCATGCCCACTGTTTTTATCCTTACCTTAATGGTGGTGAGATCAGCACATTTTAGATACTCACCCATCCAGCGGATCCAGCACTGTCCAGCACAGACCCTCCTCTTTTCTGGCAGTGCTCAGTCTCGCACCCCAATGTTTTGGCGAGATGTCATCAAGAGGATGCCAGCTGTTCCAGGTTCAGCTGGCATGTCTCTTATTGACGCCTCGCTGGTCCCTCCCCCTGTTCTTTTACTGAATGAAAGGTTTTGCCTAATGTGATGTTCACATCCGAGGAGAAGGGGGAACAGGGCACGTTATTATTTGCCTAGGTGAATGATGTGCAAGTGAGGGGGGGGGGGGGGGGCGGAAAAATGTATTAAAAAAAAGTGAAGAAAAAAAAATCCCTAATCGGGCAGAGGACTGGAGGGGGAGGGGTGGAGAGGAGGAATGATGATATGGAGGGTAAAGATCCACTTTAGCAAGCAGTAAAGGCCCTTCAAAAAAAAAAACTTTTTCACCTCTGCAGCTATAGACATTGTGGAGACACATCTTTGAATCTAATGATAGAGCCACCGAAATGTAAGCTTATTTTCCCTTTATTGTTTGTGGAGGGCAGCCTGTCAGTCCTCTAATATACTGTAAACACACACCAACTATTTCTAATGGTTTGGTCACATCAACAGCTGCACTGATCACACAGCCACTGGTGTTCATCGGAAGGAAACAGTGTTGACGCACACCACACTGTTTACTTTTTATTGTTAGAATTTTATAGAAATATAATAAGTGACATTTTATAACGTTTTATACACAACAGCAGCGTTGCAACCGGGTGACCTGAAAAAAAGCTGAACTCGCACCATTTCATTCCCGAATGTGAGTCCCGATTTCGGTGGCGATTTCAGAAACGTCTCTGCGGGTTTCTGTACAGATGTCAATGGAAATCGCACCCCGAAATTGAAAAAAGTAGTACAGAAACTACTTTTTGAAATCTGTGCGGCGCCGCAAATGGAGCATCGCACCAATACGGATGGTGCCATTGCCGGCAATTGCCACCGATTTGACATGTTAAATCACATGTCAAAATGCACCAATGTGAACCAGGGCTTAGAGTCCTTATTGTGATCTTTAGCTACTTAAAGTCCAGGACAATTTTTAAATTTTTTAGACACTACATTTTTTGCTAGAAAATTATTTAAAACCTCCAAAGAATTACCGTATATACTCGAGTATAAGTCGTTCCGAGTATAAGTCGAGGCCCTAATTTACCACAAAAAAATGGGAAAAACTTATTGACCCGAGTATAAGACGAGGGTGAGAAATGCACAGCTACTGTAAGTGGAAAAGAGGGTCAACAATGCCCATTTGCAGCATCACTGTGCCCATTTGCAGCCATAGGTCCCCTGAACTTCAAACTCGGTAGTTAAGGGTTCCTAGATGCCCCCTAGCTGCAGCCAAAATTTGGGGTCTCTGAACCCAAAGGGTCCCGAAATGACATTGCTGCAGATGGACACAGTTGACCGAATTTGGGGCCCTGTATCTCAGGGCCACTTAGTGCTAAGAACCCCAAATTTGGTGTGCAAACCCAGTGGAACTAGCACCATAAAATTTCTAAAGCTGGAGTTTCTAGCACTAAGTGGCCCCGAGATACAGGGCCCCAAAAATCAGTTCAGAAAATGTCAAGCACTTTTCTGCAGCAGAGAATGACATTTTCCGAACCCATTTTGGGGCCCCGTATCTCAGGGCCACTTAGTGCTAGGAACTTCAGCTTTGGATATGTTGTGATACCAGTTCCATTGGGTTTGCACACCAAATTTGGGGTTCCTAGCATCAAGTGGCCCTGAGATATGAGGCCCCAAAGTCGGTTCAGAAAATGTCAAGCACTTTTCTGCAGCAGAGAATGACATTTTCTGAACCGATTTTGGGGCCCCGTATCTCAGGGCCACTTAGTGCTAGGAACTTCAGCTTTGGATATGTTGTGGTACCAGGTCCACTGGGTTTGCACACCAAATTTGGAGTTCCTAGCACCAAGTGACCCTGAGATACGGGGCCCCAAAGTCGGTTCGGGAAAATGAAATTTTTTGCTGCAGAAAAATGCTTGACTCGAGTATAAGTCGAGGGGGGCACTTTCAGCACTAAAAACTGTGCTGAAAAATTCGACTTATACTCGAGTATATACGGTATACAACATAATTCCCTGTGGAATAAAATAGTGGCATTAGCAATTTTTTTTATGTTGCATGATATTTGTGTCTTTCGTATTTACATAGTTACATAGTTAGTCAGGTTGAAAAAAGACACAAGTCCATCGAGTTCAACCAAAAAAATAAAAAATAAAATCATACAATCCCATATACTGTAAACAATCCTTTACCCACAGTTGATCCAGAGAAAAACCCAAACAATGCATGCTCCAATTTGCTATAGCAGGGGAAAATATTCCTTTCTGATCCCCCTATAGGCAATCAGATTTTCCCTGGATCAACTTTACCTATACCTATAAATGCCAGTACCCAGTTATATTATGTACATATAGGAAAGAATCTAGGTCATTTTAATGCAATCTACTGAGCTGGCCAGAACCACCTCTGGAGGGACTCTATTCCACATTTTCACAGCTCTAACTGTGAAGAAACCTTTCCGTATTTGGAGAGTAAATCTTTTTTCCTCTAGATGTAAAGAGTGCCCCCCTTGTGCTCTGTTATGACCTTAAAGTGAATAACTCAACACCAAGTTTACTATATGGACCACTTATGTATTTGTACATGCCGATCATATCCCCCCTTAAACCCCTCTTCTCAAGAGAGAATAAATTCAGTTCCTTTAAACTTTCCTCATAGCTGAGCTCCTCCATGCCTCTTATCAGTTTGGTTGCCCTTCTCTGCACTTTCTCCAGTTACCTGATATCTTTTTGAGAACTGGTGCCAAAACTGAACCTTGGGGTACACCACTGATAACCTTAGACCATTTTTGTTTTTTTAGCCAGCTTTCTAATCATTTACAAATTGATCTTTCCAAGCCTGTAGACTTTACCCTACACATTAGCAGTGTGTGAGGAACTGTGTGAAACGTTTTTGCAAAATCCAGGTAGACCACATCCACAGCCTTCCCTCTGTCCAAGGTTTTACTTGGCCTGATAACTTTTGTCTTATGAATTTATGCTGTCTGTTGCTTAAAATATGTTTTTCCAGCAAGAACCCATCTATGTGGACTTTCATTAACCATTTCCCGCCCAGCCTATAACAGAATGACGGCCGGAAAGTGGTTTGGTTATCCTGACTGGGTGTCATATGATGTCCAGCAGGATAACATGCGGGCGCATGCCCGCGGGGGTGTGCATCGCGGTGTTCGCGAGTGCGGCGTGTCTGACACGCCGCATCTCCGATCATGATAAGAAGCCTCTGATACCACGTGATCAGCTGTGACCAATCACGGTAAACGGCATTCCTCGGTTCGCGCTCACAGGGAGAGTAGCTCGGCAGCCCTCGCTGTCAGAGGGAGGTCTGTGCTGATAATCAGCACACTGATTATCAGCACAGCCTCTATCAAGTGTACCCATAAGCTGCCAATCAGTGCCCAGTCAGTGCCCCATCATAACCCCTTGCCAGTGCCCTGACTGGGTGTCATATGATGTCCAGCAGGATAACATGCCGGCGCATGCCCACGGGGGCGTGCATCGCGGCGTTCGCGAGTGCGGTGTGTCTGACACATCACATCTCCGATCGTGATAAGATCGTGACCAATCACAGCTGATCATCACGAGAACCAGGAAGTGCCGGTAAACGGCATTCCTCGGTTCGCGCTCACAGGGAGAGCAGATTGGCGGCCCTCCCTGTCAGAGGGAGGTCTGTGCTGATAATCAGCACACTGATTATCAGCACAGCCTCCATCAAATGTACCCATAAGCTGCCAATCAGTGCCCAGTCAGTGCCCCATCATAACCCCTTGCCAGTGCCCAATAAAGTGCCAATAAGTGCCCACCACAGTGCAAATTAGTGCCCACCATAGTGCCAATCAGTGTCCATCACAGTACCAATCAGTGCTCAGCATTAACACCTGTCAGTACCTGCCCAATCAGTGCTGCCCATCAGTGCCATCTATTAGTGTCCATCAATGCCACACGTCAGTGCCAATCAGTGCCGCCTATCAGTGCCAATCAGTGCCGCCGGTCAGTGCCCATCAATGCCGCCTGTCAGTGCCCATCAGTGCCACCTGTCAGTGCCCATCAGTGCCGCCGGTCAGTGCCCATCAATGCCGCCTGTCAGTACCCATCAGTGCTGTATATCAGTGCCTCCTATCTGTGCTCATCAGTGCTGCATATCAGTGCCGCCTATCAGTGCCCATCAATTCTACATATCAGTGCCTCCTCATCAGTGCCCATCAGTGCCACCTTATCAGTACCAATTCATCAGTGCCCATCAGTGCCGCCTCATCAGTGCCCATCAGTGCCGACTCATCAGTGCCCATCAGTGCCGACTCATCAGTGCCCGTCAGTGAAGGAGAAAACCAAATTTTATAACAGAAACAAAGAAATACTTTTTTTTTTTAAATGACGGTCTTTTTTAGTTTGTTTAGCAAAAAATAAAAACCGCAGAGGTGATCAAATACCACCAAAAGAAAGCTCTATTTGTGAGAAGAAATGATAAAAATAATTAAATTAATTTGGGTACAGTGTTGTATGACTGCGCAGTTGTCATTCAAAGTGCGACAGCACTGAAAGCTCAAAATTGTCCTGGGCAGGAAGGGGCAAAAGTGCCTGGTATGGAAGTGGTTAAACTCTCCAGTATCTTCCCGACTACAGAAGGTAAACTAGCAGGTCTACAGTTACTTGGTAAAGACTTTGATCCCTTTTTAAATATGGGCACCACATTGGCCCTACGCCAATCCAGTGGTACCACTGCAGTCATTAACGAGTCCCTAAAAATTAGAAACAACGGCCTTGAGATGACAGAGCTCAATTTTTTTAGGATCCGTGGGTGTATGCCATCTGCTCCAGGTGTTTTATTCACCTTTATTCTGTCTAAATATTTTTGGACCATATCACTTTTGAGCCCTTGTGGATCATTCGGGGCTGTGTCAATACCACCCCCATTATGAACATGAGCTCCCCCATGCTCTTTTGTATGCACAGAGCTGAAGAAAGTATTTAATAAATTTGCTTTCTCTTTGTCCCCAGTCACCCACTCTAGATTATATGTACATTCAAATGCACATTTTCTAGAAAAATACAATAAAATGATTTTTAGTGCACACAAACACAATATAATACCTGATTTTGGGTAAAATATAAAATATAGGGTTTCATTATAGCTTTAAAAGTGCCCGTGCCTGTAAAAATGGGAAAAAAACACAACACCCTACATTGTCCATAGTTGAGCAATGGCAACACCTCACATGTGTAGTGCAATTGCTCTTTACATACACATGCATGGCTTACATTTGAGTGTGTGCGTAGGGTGATGGGGTTGCTTTTACATAGTTTCTTATTATTTTTATTAATTTTATTAAAATGTACTTCATTTAAACACTTTTTAAAAAAATTTTTTTAGCTTTATTGCTATCAAAAGGGGGCTAACGTGATGTTATGTAATAAGTGATAACATGGTCAGGTGGCAGGAGAGATGCCTAATGTCTCCAATGCCCTCCAGTGCAGCTAATAAAGCAGAGATTGTTCTTGATTATCTACCTACCCAGCCACATTTGTGGCCAGTGAACAAGGGTCCTTTTAGACTGGTGATCAGTGAGAAAAGGACTACTTTAAATTGGTGGTCATCAAGAGAGTCACTGAGAGAAGGACCCCATAATACTGGTGGCCTGTGGGAAGAGTTCTCTTTACATTAGTTTTCAGTGTAGTGCTCTGTTACATTGGTGGTCAGTGCAGAAGGTTCCTTTTAGACTGGTGATAAGTGGGAGAAGGATGCCCTTACATTGGTGGCCAATTGGAGAGTCACTGAGAGTAGGGCCCCATCATATCGATGGCCTGTGAAGAGAATTCTCCTTACATTGGTATTCAGTGTAGTGCTCTTTTACACAGGCGGTCAGTGAAGAAGGGTTCTTTAAGACTGGTGATCAGTGGGAAAAGCCCACCCTTACATTAGTAGACATTTGGAGAGTCACTGAGAGAAGGACCCCATCATACTGGTGGTCAGTGGAAAGACCTCCCCTTACACTGGTGGGCAGTGGGAAGAATGCCCCCGCCCCTTGAAGAGAGCTAAAAAGTTGAAGGAACCTAAGGTTCCCTGGAACCCTGGTTGTAAAAAGCTTCTAGAATAATAAAGTCCACAAAATACATAGTTACTATAAAGTTAGTTTAGCTAAGGAGAAGATGGAAAAGGATGTGGGTGTCCTTGTTAGATCATTCACTCACTACCATAGCATACAAGGGCTTCTAAAGCTAGCAAGATATTTATTTAGAGGCATAAGCACTGACAAAATGAGAGGGAGAGAAAAACAGATATAATAATATACCTATACAAGGTGATACAATGTAACCTTTAATAGGCCTCATTTATACAAGCGATTAAAAGCATACAGCAGATTCAGGCATCAATAATCTGTGGATTCTTGTGGCTGGGTAAAAAGCAATTATAGTCTCTGTACAAAGCAATCCAGTGTACAAAGCAACAACAGGCTGAGATGCATAGCTGTTCGTGTGTATGCACACAACCAGTGGTTACCTGCGGTTAGGAACTGGTGAGGGACCCTGGATGCAGATAGATGTGTCCAGGATAACCACAGGAAACCGCTGGTTGTGCTGATACAAGTGAAAAGCTATGATGTGTGCATACTACATGTGCATTGGACAATTCGCTTTTGAAAATGTTTAATTTATTTTATTTTATGTTGTCATATGAGGGCTTAGAAGCTCCATATGTAATAATATTGTGCAACTGATGGGTTCTCTTTATATAGATATCAGAGGTCTAGTAGTCCCCTAATATCTCCACTGCACTCAGTCAAAGCAGATGAGGGACAGAGAATCCCTGATCCCCTGTACACCCTGCTGCACTGGCTGAGATTGACAGCTCTGAACTCGGAAATGCTAAGGGCAAGGGCCACAAGGTTTATGCTTCATAGGGGAGACCGGAGAAGGAATATTCCCTATTCTAGCTCTGTTCTCTGTCTTGATGCTGGTTTTTGTGGTCTCCCAGGAAAAGAAGGTGAGCCTGAGAGCCATAGCACAGGGGGGCGCAACTACCAGGGATATACAGTTGTGCTCATAAGTTTACATACCCTTGCAGAATTTATGATTTCTTGGCCATTTTTCAGTAAATATAAATAATAACACAAAAACATTTCTTTCACTCATGGCTAGTGTTTGGCTGAAGCCATTTATTATCAATCAACTGTGTTTGCTCTTTTTAAATCATAATCACAACAGAAACTACCTAAATTACCCTGATCAAAATTGTACATACCCTGGTGATTTTGGCCTGATAACATGCACACAAGTTGACACAAAGGGGTTTGAATGGCTATTAAAGGTAACCACCCTCACCTGTGATCTGTTTACTTGTAATTAGTTTGTGTGTATAAATGGTCAATGAGTTTCTAGACCCTGACAGACCCTTGCATCTTTCATTCAGTGCTGCACTGACATTTCTGGATTCTGAGTCATGGGGAAAGCAAAATAATTGTCAAAGGATCTGTGGGAAAAAGTAGTTGAACTGTATAAAACAGGAAAGGGATATAAAAAAGATATCCAAGGAATTGAAAATGCCAATCAACAGTGTTCAAACTAATCAAGAAGTGGAAAATGAGGGGTTCTGTTGAAATCAAACCACAGTCAGGACAGACCAACTAATATTTCAGCCACAACTGCCAGGAAAATTTTTTAGAATGCAAAGAAAAACACACAAATAACTTCGGGTGAAATACAGGACTCCCTGAAAACATGTGGTGTGGCTGTTTCAAGATGCACAATAAGAAGGCACTTGAAGAAAGATGGGCTGCATGGTTGAGTCACTAGAAGAAAACCATTACTATGCAAATGCCACAAAGTATCCTGCTTACATAATGCAAAACACCACAGAGACAAGCCTCAGACCTTCTGGCACAAAGTCATTTGGAGTGTTGAGACTAAAATTGAGCTTTTTGGCCACAACCATAAAGCTACATTTGAAGAGGATTCAACAAGGCCTATGATGAAAGGTACACCATTCCTATTGTGAAACACAGAGGTAGAATTCCTGATGTTTTGGGGATGTGGGAGCTATAGGGATGGGCTGTCTGTTCGGGTCGAACATGAGTAGCGAACAATTTGGGGTGTTCGCGGCAAATTTGAAAGCCGTGGAACACCCTTTAAAAGTCTATGGGAGAATTCAAAAGTGCTAATTTTAAAGGTTAATATGCAAGCTATTGTCATAAAAAGTGTTTGGGGACCCGGGTCCTGCCCCAGGGGACATGTATCAATGCAAAAAAAAGTTTTAAAAACGGCCGTTTTTTCGGGAGCAGTGATTTTAATAATGCTTAAAGTGAAACAATAAAAATGAAATATCCTTTTAAATTTCGTACCTGGGGGGTGTAAATTTCGTACAAGGGCCTCATCCCCACAACCCTTGCCCGGTGGTTGTGAGGGTATGCAGGCGGGGGGCTTATCGGAATCTGGAAGCCCCCTTTAACAAGGGGACCCCCAGATCCCACCCCCCGTGTGAAATGGTAATGGGGTAGATGTTTTTTCAATGACTTTTATGAGTATTGCAGAGACCCGACAATTCATTATAGCTGCCGGCGCTACCGCTAGTACTTTTAAATGACTTTTTTTTTCCTTTAGAAATATCATTTTGCTCTCAGACTGTTGTAAACACGGGAAACATGCGTCACTTTACAGGTATACTATAGACACCCCCCAGGTATGAAATTATAAGGAATATTTCACTTTTACTGTTTCACTTTAAGCATTATTAAAATCACTGCTCCCGAAAAACGGCCGTTTTTAAAACTTTTTTTTGCAGTGATACATGTCCCCTGGGGCAGGACCCAGGTCCCCAATCACTTTTCATGACAATAACTTTCATATTAACCTTTAAAATTAGCACTTTTGGTTTTTCACATTCGTTTCCCATAGACTTTAACGGTGTTCGCGCGTTCGAACAAATTTTTTTGCCTGTTCGCATGTTCTGCTGCGAACCAAACAGGGGGGTGTTCGGCCCATCCCTAGTGACCTACGAAGGCACTGGAAATTTGGTCAAAATTGATGGCAAGATGAATGCAGTATGCTATCAAAAAATACTGGAGGAACATTTGCATTTAACAGACAGGAAGCTTGGACATTCCAACATGACAATGATCCAAAACACAAGGCCAAGTCGACCTGTCATTGGCTAGACAGAATAAAGTGAAGGTTCTGGAGTGGCCATCTCAGTCTCCTGACCTCAATATCATTGAGCCACTCTGGGGAGATCTCAAACATGCAGTTCATGCAAGACAGCCCAAGAATTTACAGGAACTGGAGGCTTTTTGCCAAGAGGAATTGGCAGCTTTACAATCTGAGAAGATAAAGAGCCTCATCCACAAATACCACAAAAGACTTTAAGCTGTCATTGATGTTAAAGAGGGCAATACATGGTATTAAGAACTGGGTCATGTAAACTTTTGATCGGGGTCATTTGGGTAGTTTCTGTTGTCATTATGATTTAAAAAGAGTAAACACAGTTGACTGAAAATAAATGGCTTCAGCCAAACACTAACTGTGAGTGAAAGAAAAGTTTTTGTGTTATCATTCATATTCTCTGAAAAATGGCCAAGAAATCATCAATTCTGCCCGGGTATGTAAACTTATGAGCACAACTGTACAACAATTTGATGGTTTTACAGCAGCAGCAGTCAAACTCGGAAGCCCATAACACAAGAAATCATTTGTTTGTATTTTGGCCAAAATATGGATTCCCACCATTTACACGACTGGTCCTAATATCTAGTGAGTCCTAACCTTTTCACAAAGTGCAGTAAACTGACACTTTATATTGGTTACCTGACTTCAGTTTCAGGCCACACACCCTGGCAATCCATTACTTGCTAAGCCTTGTAGGGTTACTGAAAAGTCCCCTCATATCACACAGAGAGGTCGCAACAAAAGATGTGAGGCATTCTTTGCAAGTAGAACAAAAGAAGTTTGGGGCTCATCTACACTACTGCATTGTGGTGTTACATGCACTGCTGTGTTGCTGTGCTCTTCATTTTGAATGCCACTCCAATGCACAACACACCTGCATTGAAGCGCACAGCAATGATAGTGCAGTACATTACAAAAATTTGGACCAAGTTCAAATTTTGGGGAATTTTGGTGCATTGGAAACCCAATACTCCTCATCCAAGTAAAGGCTTTTTTACTGTAAAAGCAGAGTAGAAAATAATGATACCTACTTTTCAAGCATTACATAATCAAATCTGACTGCTATTAAAGGCAAAAAGTATATTTTTCACTGGTCATGTACAAGGCCTTCTTTCCTTGCCATAGTATTTTGAAACATTTTTTTTTCTTTTACTGAATTTGAACACCAAAAGTTTTTTTTAAAAACCTATGTAAAGAAAGGGCACGTCATAATTTTGTAACTGGTAAAATGATGTACTGTAGTAAATTAAAATGCATGTAAACGCAAACAATTAATGTCTGTTATTAGCTCCCTTTTGCTCTGTTAAATATACCATTGAAAGTGTTTTTAATATCTTTTCAGTTATAAAAAGAAATTTTGTTGATCCCACCAGAAACTTGCAAGCTGATAACTTTGCTGCTGTTATCAGTTATCAGCATTGTTTCCAGTTCTCTTTGTGCATTACAGAACACCTTGCTTTATGTTATGAAGATAAGGAGAAGTGGAAGTGTTGTGTAATCCTGTCTTAGGGTGCCAACGATGCTCCTCCTTAGATACAGTAGAGTGAGTGAGCGTTGTCACTCTAGAAAAGGAAGTGTGTTACTGGCAGGGTCATCAGGTTAAAAAAATCGTAAAAATGAAGTCTAATGCCACCGCATCTTGTCTGAAATATATTACATTTGTTCTTGAGTAAGATACACTCTAGGGCAGTGGGGGTCAAATGGAAAATTAGAGAGGGTCTCAAGTGCATCCCAAATCACCTACAGAGGGCTGCACAATAACAGCACATTTTTACACCCAAAGGTTTTGGTCCTGCTGCAATGCAGACTGACTAAGTTGGAATACAATACACCCCACAGCATTGGTGTCAGTGGATGCAGTAATAAACCTCAACATTGGTGTCAGAGGATGCAATAATAACCCCCAGCACTGGTGTCACTGGTGTCAGTAGATGGAATAATAACCCCCAGCACTGGTGTCACTGGTGTCAGTAGATGGAATAATATCCCCCAGCATTGGTGTCAGTTGACGCAAGAATAACCCCCAGAATTGGTGTCAGTGGATGCAATAATAACCACCAGCACTGGTGTCAGTAGATGCAATAATATCCCCCAGCATTGGTGTCAGTTGACGCAAGAATAACCCCCAGCATTGGTGTCAGTGGACACAATATTAACCCTAGCACTGGTGTCAGTGAACACAATAATACAATAATAGCCCTCAGCATTGGTGTCAATAAACTAGGGTGACCATACATCCCCGGTTTCTGGGGACAGTCCCCGGATTGTGGACACTGTCCCCGGACCAAGTCTGTCCCCGGTTTTGTCCCCTGATTGGATTTGAACAGGGGCTGGGGCAATTTCAAAGATAGCCCATGCACAATAAAAAAAAAAAAAATCTGAATTGCACCCCCCCCCCCTTCTCTGCTGCTCCTACTAGCTTAAGGGGGTTTATTTTTTTCCATTATCTGTGCCCCTTTCTGATGATCATGTGCTGGTCGGAGCGGAGGGACTATTTCTTCAGTTTTGGGCGCATGCCCATTCAACTCCACTCGCATGTTCCTCTGCCTTGGCTCAAGTCCCAGCCAGCCGCCTGCTTATCTCCTTGTCTTCCCTGGTGGAGTGATCTTCCTCTGCTCCTCACCCAGTAGTAGCCAGAGCCCGAAGAGTAAAGCCCCATACACACTATCAGATTTTCTGCTGATTTTTGTCTTCAGATTTACCAAAACCATGTAGTGCAAGGGCCTGCCTGATTGCATACAAGTTGAAACTCCTAAGGTTTGGCCTCATATTATATGTTTTTGGTAAATCTGAAGGAAAAAATCAGCAGAAAATCTGATAGTGTGTATGGGGCTTTAGACTTGACAGGCTGCGAGGCGGGCGGCGGCGGCGGAGACGGGCAAAGAGTCGTCGATTGCTGCCATTACTAGTAAAAAAAAAAATATGTCCCCGGATTTCATTTTAAAAATCTGGTCACCTTACAATAAACACAATAAAAAAACACCAGCATTGGTGTTAGTGAACACAAAATGAACCCCCAGCACTAGTGTCAGTACTATTAACCCCCCTCATGTTGGTGTTCACTGGCAGTGTAATTTAACCCCCATGCATGGGTGGCCAGTGGCAGTGAATTAACCTCTGCCCACAGTATAGTCTCTCTCTTTCAGTCAGTGACAGGTGCAGCTATATAGATCTCTTTGGCACATCTGAGCGTTTACATCTGTACAGGGATGGATGAACAGCCCAACATACAGTCTGTCTATATGGAGCCATGCATCCATCCCTGTAAGGATGTAATTACTTGAACGTGTGCAAAGATTCGTACCGCCATTGTGTCTGACAGCCTGTCATTGATTTTTAACAGTCTGTGGCAGCTGCTCAGAATATCTGTCACTTATGGGTGCATAAACACACATTGCATGGGCCTCTGTGTGCCTTGAATGAGTCCTAAGTGAAGGTTTTTGTTAAGTTGCTATTCTTGACTATTCCAAACCATCATTACCTTACTGAATATAATGAGGAATGCCTTCGTAAATACGAACCATGAATCTCACCGTGCTAATACTACAAATGTCACACAAAGTACAGCTATGGATAATATATGATCTGCAATAACCTATGATGACACAAACGATCATGGTTATGGTTGGTCGGAGGTAACCTGACACTCAAAGAGCTCAGGCAATTATTTGTAGCAAGTGAACAACATCTGCTCCCAGCATCTACAACTGTTGCTTTGCAAATCATGTCTTCTTCCCCGTGCATTAAAACATCACCCAATCAAAGTCACAGCTCCACCCCGCAGACATGAAAAACGCAGACACAAACCAGAAGCGACCTGCCTGTTATCCACTCACCAGAGAACGTTTGTGCACATGTCACATCCAAATTAACCTTGTGATGAAAATACACTGAGCTGTGAGGCAGGACGAAGCCTCTATTTTCTTTTTTCCTTGCCCTGTACTCTTTGCATAGCTCCCAACTGTCCCTGATTTCGAGGGACTGTCCCTGATTTGGAGCAATGTCCCTCTGTCCCTCTTTCTCCCTCATTTGTCCCTCATTTTGGTCTAATCTATATAGTTGTATATAAAATGCACTATTTATCTTTCAAAACGTGTTTCCCAGTGCTAAACCTTTCATCCTCCCTGCTGGGGGGAGGGAGAGTGCGGAGGCTGGGTTGGGGGGCCCCATCAGAAAGGCTGTACAGGGCCCCATGATTTCTAACAGCAGCCCTGGGTGGCAGTACTGCCTGAAGAACAACAGCAAAGGAAAATCGCCACTCCAGGTGAGAGACTCAATGAATAATGTAAGACTCCTCACACAGGTGCAAGCCTGGCTTGCCTGCCGTAGAAGACTGAATGAAGGAAGAAATTGGCTGCACATCAAGGTGATTGAAGTCCACTTATTGAATATTCCATGCAAACAATGACACACACCACGTTTGCAGAGGCTGGAACAGAGGTGGACTAGTTTCGCACCACTACACTGACTGAAGAACATGACAGAGGGTATCATTCTTGCCATGGCATGTACACAACCCTGAACGGCTGCATGCTATCTTTTAGGTGGCCGGTAAAACCACAGCTCAGTGCCTATTTTTACCACCCCGCTCTCCCAACTGCCTGTGTGAACGAGGCCTAAGACGCAATTAGGGTTCATGCACTTCGCTCTTCAAATAAGTGAATTGCTTGATCTTTTACACAGGACCTTGCTGGCAGAAAGATCCTGCATAAACATTGCAAAGTATAGAGGTGTAAAAGGGCAGGCAGCATTTGGATTTGTAAAATTATACTTCCATTATATTACATTTCTGCACCTCACTCACCTTGGATGCAATTTTTTTTTAATTTTGATATTAAGGATCTGAACACAGCACAGTTTACTGGTCTTTACACGCTGTGTGCATGGCTTCAAAGAAAACAATAAAACTGCGTTCAGATCTGTAAAAGAAATCGCAGTACTGATAAAAATGTTGTAGATATGTACATAAGCTCTTACACGCATAAGTATATGCACTAAAATGTCTAATTCAGGCCCTACTTGCCAAATTTGTAAAAACGCTTAGGGCTCCTACAAAATGGCACATTTTGGCATATAGAGTTAATCGCAGGCGTGCTTCTGCCTCCGGAATACACAACCGCAGTGTACAGAGTACAGACAACTATAGTAATGAAAGGCTGTATATGGGTTTACACCACTACTTGCATAAAATCACAAGAAAAGAGCATAAAGAATGACATTATGTATGTTTGTTACATTTTTACAGAATCAGTGCAAAGAATGTTGTACAATCTTCTCGCTAAAATGATTATGTAACTGTAATATTCTGGGTTACCTAATGGTGACAACAGTGGATCATGCCTGCATATCATGGATTGAAAGGATTGAAATGGCCACTTGTAGTCTCTATCAGAAGCCTTTGTGACAGGGTGACAATGCAATAGAAACAAGATATCCAGTATTTTTATGGTGACGATGCAGGAACACATTTGAAAGAAAGGAACAGAGAGTTGTTACCCTATAACAAGCGGCAAAACAAGGACCTTCATGACAGGATCCCCAGGGATTATTTTAATAAATGTATTTTGATATGATGATAACATTTTAAATGTTACACAAGATTTTAGTGATTGGCATTATATAAAGTTTTAGGGTCGGTTCACGCCACAAAAATGCGCTCCGTATGTGTTTTGGCTTACAGTTTACACCACAAAAACTCTCTCCAGATACGTTTTTGCATGCACGTTTTTGATGCGTTTTTTTATGCATTTTCAATGCATTCCAGTGCATTCTTCCCCTCTTATTTTTCTTTTTTTTCCAAGGTTTCCTGTTAGTTTTTTTTTCATGTGATGCTTTCTGGTGCATTTTTTATGCGTTTTGCTGTGTTCCAGTACAGTTCTGTGCAGAAAAAATCAGCATGTTCTACTTTTTTTTCTGCACTGGAACAGACTGCACTGATGTGAACTTTGCCATTGGAACCATACAATCTACTGTCCATGCATTTTTGATGCAGAAAAAAAAATTCACTGGACTGCATCTGGTGTGATCCTGCTCTTAGGCTGGGTTAACACTAGTGCGAATTTGATGCGGCTTTGATGCGGCTTTCCCCACATTCAATTTGCATGTCAGACAACTTGACTGGCCCTCAATGGAGCCAGTTCACACAGCTCCGGGACGGCTGCGGAGCAGTTTGCAGAAGAGTCCTGTGCGTCTTCTGGTCCGTTTCAGGTCCGAATCCAGCCAAAAATTCTAGCCTGAATCAGACCCCTGCTGTGAGCTGTTCCCCACAGCAGTGTGTACTCAGCCTAAAAGATTCCTCCACTTCTCATTGCCTTACCCCCACCCCCCCCCCCATCTCACAATTGGACATTTATTTTTTATTTATTTTTTATTGTAAATACCTTTTTTTGGGACTCCAGACACTTTCAGGATTATCACCTGTACGAAAATTACGCCCCAGTCGACTGTAGTCTCTTGGGATACTGATGTCATACATTCCAGGAGGCCTCAGGGTACTCTTTAGTTATTGTGGCACTGTGCATCATTGGGCCAGCTGTCTCTTCCTGGTTCTTACAACTGCCCCACCAGTGACACACCGAGGCATATGAACTTCATCAGTGTATGTGACATATCACATACACTGACCTACCTGACATATGACATACATTGACCTACCTGACATATGACATACACTGACCTATCTGACCCACACTGACCTACCTGATCCACACTGACCTACCTGACTCACACTGACCTACTTAATATACAATGACCCGCACTGACCTACCTGACATGCACTGACCTACCTGACCCACACTGACCTACCTGACACACACTGACCTTCCTGACCCACACTGACCTACCTGACCCACACTGACCTACCTGACATACACTGACCCACACTGACCTACCTGACCCACACTGACCTACCTGACATACACTGACCCACACTGACCTACCTGACCCGCACTGACCTACCTGACACACATTGACCTACCTGACATACAGTGACCCGCACCGAAATATACAAGGAAAAGAAAGCGCACGGCTGCCCTAGTGTAATTCCATTTTAAAGGATACAAATGCAAACAATAGAAGATTGCACTCACGTACATGGGACTTAGATCACGGCACGCAGCGACGGCTGAACTGTGCGCATGCCCTACAGCAGACACAGCCTGAAGAGACGAGGAAACAGAGTCCGCAGTGACTTCTCATACCATAACCACTCGTTCTTGGGAGCCAACCCAGTTATACAGGCCAGGAAGGGAGACATACATCCTGCTGTACATGCGATCTAAGTCCCATGTTTGTGAGTGCAATCCTCTATTGTTTGATTTTGCATTTGTATCCTTTAAAATGGAATTACACTAGGGCAGCCGTGCGGTCTCTTTTCCTAGGGCAGCCGTGCGGTCTCTTTTCCTTGTATATTTCAGATTAAGTCTGCCACCCAGTGGATCTTTGAGAGAGCTGCAGCACCTAGAGCAAGAGAACTTTTTCTATATAGACTGTGAACATTTGAGAGTTGGTTGTGGGGTCAGCGCTGACTTTGTTTTTTTTGTGTTTGGACCTGCACTGACCTACCTGACACACACTGACCTACCTGACATACACTGACCCACACTGATCTACCTGACATGCACTGACCTACCTGACCCACACTGACCTACCTAACACACACTGACCTACCTGACATACACTGACCCACACTGACCTACCTGACATGCACTGACCTACATGACACACACTGACCTACCTGACCCACACTGACCTACCTGACATACACTGACCCACACTGACACGCACTGACCTACCTGACCAGACTTCAGGTGACGTCACCTCCTCCTGCAGCTCAGCTGTAGTGTGCGGTGAGCCAATCACAGTAGAGTAGATAGCAGCAGGCAGCCAGAGCCATGATGACAGGACAGGAGAGGAGAGCTGCCCGCCCAAGTGCCGAGTGGGGATCTTCTCACAGTGGCGCGGCAGCTGCATTGTAATCCCCGCCTTCAGCGCCTATGATGGACGTCACATGTCCCGCGGTCCCCGCATTGGACCAGTGGGACGTCCATCATAGGCGCTGCAGGTTCCAGAAAGCAGGACCTGCTATGTCACTTGGCCGCGCTCCGAGTCATATCTGTCCCCGCCCGGCGGCGGTTCTCGGGTCTAATGATAGAACCATGCATGCCCAAGACCCAGGGCTTTTTGGGGACCCACTTGGGGCTCCAGCCACCGTCAGAAGCCCCCCCCCCCCCGAGACCAAAGAGTAAGAGCGACAAGGATGTGGAATTTCCTTTCCACAGGCGGTGGTCTCAGCGGGGAGCAGCGATAGTTTAAAAAAACTATTAGATAAGCATCTTAAGGACTACAACATACAAGGATATACAATGTAATACTGACATATAATCACAAACATCGGTTGGACTTGATGGACTTGTGTCTTTTTTCAACCTCACCTACTATGTAACTATGTAACATCCGCTGAATGTATGAGTATGTATTTTGAAGATAATTCAGCAAATAAAGTAAAGCGGATTTTTTTTTTAAAATGGAGAGGAATAGGGTGGGTGTGTTAATCATATTGTATAGGATTTATTTAGCACCGACAGTTTGCACAGCACTTTACAGGTCCTCTTTAAATAACCAAAAAAGTCTGCATGTTAAAAGATAGTGTTGTTCAGCTAAGGGAGACGCAGACTGATAAATATACATCCAGAAGAGATTGCCTCGAGAGAAACCTCAATTTTACCTTCTGTGTCATTTTACAGGTGCAGGTCTTAGTGCTCACTTGTAATATTGGAATCCAGGGACAGACTCTGGCAGCATCCCCAGCATTAATCTCTCTTTATTGTAAAGTAACAAGCAAAGCTTAACAATATTAAAAATACATCTGGACAACTATAGCGTCCCATGCAACCTATGCTTTTTTTGGATGCCTTAAAAAAATTGTGTTTGTTGCATGAAGAAACGGTCATTAGCTGGTTGTATTGTTAATATTTTTAGCCTTTGCATTACATCAAAGGTAGACTTATGCCATGGTCCTGCAGTCTTTTCTTGGATTGCGTCCTTAAATATAGTGGTCTGCTTTTACTACACCTTGGGCAGTTATCAATCCTGCTGTTACCACCCCCCTCCCAGTACAAAGGATGCACACGTCACATTCAGCAGAGGGACTATACTTTTCTAACTGACCATTATAATGTAGATTTTCCTGGGAATTGTTGGATATCATAAAGTTTTTGCTGCTGTCATATACAAAGGATATGGGATTACCACCCTGATGTCATCCTGTCTTGTTTGATTGATACCTGTACACTAGGCAGTTTATTGTGCTGTCACCTTGGTGTGACATGTCACTCTATGCAACCTGTGACTTGTTCATTGGTTGAAGCTCTACAAGTTCTAACTAAACTCAGCAATCAATCAGTGAGAGTCTGAATGACACCTACCTGGATATACGCCATCTTCACTCAAAGTGCCATCTGTTTCCAGATTTGCCTGTGCATGGCGGTCCTCTCTGTGTCCCCTCTTTACCCTCAAATATACACAGAAGGAAAAAAAAAAGATGTGACTTGTTTGATTGATCAGCAGAGATCTGGATTGTCCTTCTTCTTGGTGACACTTCCTCTAAGTAGCCAGCTTACTCTTGCTTTGGAGTTGCATGCTAGCTCATCAGCTGCCCCCTTGATTTATTTGGGGGGCATGTTAAGTGGCTAAGCCTGTTCCTGGGAAGAGCTGCCTCCTCCCTGTCACTTCCAGACTCTGGGGCTTTGATTACAAGTGTCTTATTTGCTTGCTTTCCCTGTTTTGTTTTGAATGTGCCTATCTTTCAGACACAGTCTCACTGTCGCCACTTAGTGGCCACTGACATCATTTCCTGCAAGTTTCAGATCCTTGCAAGGTTGGTGATCTGTTAATATAAATAGAAGATCCCAGTCTTTGTTGTTTATAATCTGTTTCTTCTTAAAAAAAAAAAAAAATTAAAAAAATTGTCAATAAAATGTGTTTTGATTTGGAAATGTTGAAGAATCTGAAATGCCTAGAGAATTTTTAAACTTGATTCTACTATAAGCATAATGCATGAATCTTGTAAAGCACAAACTGTTGGCGCTATATAAATTGTGTATCATAATAATAACAAAATTAATAGGACATGTGCACACTGCACATACATAGAGCATGATTGTTAAATAGTCCCCTATTGACAAGCTATAACAATGACTGATTCAATTTTGATATCAATCATTGATCATTTGAGGGTTTAGCCAGGCAAATTATGCATGGTGGTTACTTCCCATACTGAAAAATATGGCATTTAATTAGACTTTAGGAAAATAAAATAAAAATAAATCCCCTGAAAATATAACATTTAGTAAAGCAGGTGCACTGTGCAAAGGAGCCTAAAGAATTGTGGAACATCGCCACCTTGTGGGACACTTTTTAATATCACTGAAAACTAATCTGATTTTATCAAGCCACAGACTGCACCCCATCCTATACCTACAAAAATGCTCATAGCACTATATTATTAGTTACCTTTTTCTATAAATCAAGCAATTTTACAAAATTACAGGGTAAGAAGGGTGGGGAGCTTACTGGGAAGTTGCTTAGATCGGCACAGTAATAGAGAGCTTCTGCAGGATAGCCTATAAACAAATAGAACATCAAGAGGTAAGGCGTGGGGGATGGGGTGGACCAGGTAGCTGCCATGATCCCATGTGTCACACACCCATTGGTCCCCATTGGTAAAGTGACACTAAACTGTTGTAAAAAAAAATCTACTTAAGTAAGTGTTCTTAGCCCTAAAAAGTTCCTTCTATCACTCCTCCAAATCTCTGAATTCCTTGCTGTGATCTAGCTTCTTGTTCGAGGGTGGCTATGGTCATTCTCCATGGTCCCATTGGCAACAAAGGGCAACAAAGCTAATAAAGGGACTGGAGGATATTAGTTATGAGGAAAGGTTGTGAGCACTGAACTTATTCTCTCTGGAGAAGAGATGCTTGAGAGGGGATACGATTTCAATTTACAAATATCGTACTGGTGACCCCACAGTAGGCATAAAACTTTTTTGTGGAATGGAGTATAACAAGACGCATGGCCACTCATTAAAATTAGAAGAAAAGAGGTAAATTACATACAGGGTTCTTTACTTAATATGAAATATTTCATATTTAGCTGTCTTAAAGCGGGATTCCGGACGTAAAAAAAAAAATATTTAAAAGTCAGCAGCTACAAACACTGTAGCTGCTGACTTTAGTACTTACTTGTCCTGGGTGCCCACGATGTCGGCTGCCCGAGGCTGACCCGTCCCTCGGCTCTCGGGTCCCGGCACCGCCATCCTAGGTAAGGGAAACAGGCAGTGGAGCCTTGCGGCTTCACTGCCAGTTTCCTACTGCGCACATGCGAGCGGCGCGGCGCTCTGTGAATGACCCCGTGGTGTTCTGGGAACACACACAGTTCCCAGAAGACAATGGGGCCGCTCACCGAGGAGCAGAAGACACCACGGAAAAGGAAGAGGCAGATTAGGAAGACTGCCTAGCAACAAGGGTTTAGGTAAGTTTACATTTTTTTTTTATTTTTTTTTTTTAGGATTTTGGTGTAATTTTTTTTTCAGGGTGGCCCTCCACTTTAAAGTACATAGAGGGTCCTTTACTGTAAGAGGGGCAAGGATGTGGAATTCCCTTCCATAGGCAGTGGTATCAGTGGGGAGCATCGATAAATTCAAAAAACTATTAGATAAGCACCTGAACAATCACAACATACAGGGATATACAATGTAATACTGACATATAATCACACATATAGGTTGGACTTGTTGGACTTGTGTCTTTTTTCAACCTCACCTACTATGTAACTATGTAATATGTGTAGCACCGGGGGGCGTGTCCAAGATGGCGACCGGAGCGGACGTGCTGTAAGATAGCTCCGCAGCTTTCCCGGCCTAAACTCCTGCTTCCCTGCAGACTATTGCCCCTAACTGCTCAAAATAGCTGCAATCCACGGCGGAGGACGGTGAGACGCTGGGGGAGACGCTGGATCGCACCCCACAGACCCTGCAGAGGACGCCTGGGACCCGCCACGATCGCGCCTGTTATTAGGCCTAAAATCCTACTCCAGGCCTGAAGTTCCCTACGCCTACGGGCTGCTGACGCAGAACGCTCAGGCAGCGGCGGTGATCCACAGTGGAGGAAGGTAGGACGTGGAAGGGGAGACTAATATACATCCCGCGGACCCCGCAGTGGTCGCCTGAGTCCCGTTGCTGACCCGCCTGACTCATCTGTCGGTAGGCCTGAGACCCTGAGCTATATTGAAGCCCGCTCCCCACACGCGGCCCCCACGGACTGAGATAGCAGTAGGGGGAGGTATGACCAAAGGGAGGGGTACCATACCAGCCCGCAAGTCCCAAAAGAGTGCCCCGAATACCCCCACACGGACCCCACGCCCCGCTAAGGGCTCCAAGATGGCGGCCCAGCATGAGGACATGGAGCAGGCCCCTCTGGAAAGGGAACAGGAGCAATCCAACTTTGAGGCACTCATGCAGGCTATTACTAACTGCCAGTCTACCCTCACAGGGAAAATCGAGCAAATACAGCTAGACATTAGCCTCATACGGCGAGACATGGATACATTCAGAACCCGCCTTACTGAAGCTGAGCGCCGCGTAGGAGACGCAGAAGATGTGTTGCAAGACCATACAGTCTCACTTCGCACGCTGCAGACAAAAATTAAAGTCCTTGAAACCCGGGCAGAGGATGCCAAGAATAGAAATAGAAGAAACAACCTCCGTATAGTTGGTCTCCCGGAGGGGACCGAGGGTGCTGATCCCACGTCATTCACGGAAAAACTCTTGCGTGAATTGCTGCCTCAGGCGGCATTTTCGGATGTCTTTGTGGTGGAGAGGGCACATAGAATGCCTGCTACCCGGGGGCCCCCGGGAGCTCCTCCACGCACATTCATTCTGAAATTACTGAACTTCAGGGACCGGGACCTTGTTCTCCGTGAATCTAGGAAGATTGAGCAACTGCGATATGAGGGGGCTAAACTAATGATCTTCCCGGATTTTTCAATTGATACCCAAAAACAACGACGTTCATTTGACCAAGTTAAAATGAACCTACGCAACAAGAAAATAAAATACAGTATGCTGTTCCCGGCAAGGCTAAGGGTCCAGGACGGAGAGAAGGTACGTTTCTTTACCTCCCCTGAAGAAGCGTCGCAATGGCTGGAAACTATCCAGAGACACTAACAAGTTGCTTTGGGCACGAGATTACGAAGAGCCACACGGCCGGAGAAGATGTGACACAGAACACTTCTACTGCCCATTCTCAACAAAGCAATCCCCCTGACTGTACCACTGGGGGGGGTTTGGGGAGAAGGAGGGAAGGAAACAGGTTCAAGTTAAGTGCCCCCGGAGGACTGTGTTTACCCCTCCGGGTGAAGTTGACTCTTTTATTCTGCAGGGAACGTTTATCCTTCACCAGCAAGGGGAGGCTCGGTCCCCTTCTTGTTCATTTCCCCAATTGGCAGTTGCCATGAAGGTTTCTGGGAGTCAAGCACACCAAAGTTTGGGGGGTGGTGCGGGGTGGGGGGGGGGGGATGGATGGGGAGCACAAGTTTCTGCTCCAAGTTGGGACTTTTGACTTTTTTTTTTCTTTTCTTTTTCCTTTTGTGCTGCTACATATACTCAACATGCTGTGTTACTATATATTATGCTCAAGAACAGGGCTGGTCGCATATTTGTCCACCAGATGGAGTAAGAGGTCTAATATCTAATCTTCTGGGTAATAGATGTATATTGTTTTTGCTCTCATTTTTCCTCCTTAGGTTTATGGTGACCCCGGGGAGGTTTGGCTATCAACCTGGAGTTGTATTTTCTATAGCGAACCAACGACACCATTGACAATACTGTCATGGAACGTTAGAGGGTTGAATTCCAAAATTAAACGATCCTTGGTTTTTAACTTCCTAAAAAAGTATAACCCGCATATATGTGTGTTTCAGGAGACACACCTGGTGGGGGGCAGGACGCTGGCACTACGGAAATCGTGGGTCGGTGCGTATTACCACTCGACTTATTCCTCGTACTCCCGGGGTGTCAGTGTCCTGATCCACAAGTCGGTGGGGTTTACACTGTTGGATCTCCATCTGGATCCAGATGGAAGATATGTGGCTGTACATGCAATGTGTGATGGAGTAGAGTTACTCATAGTAGGTATATATATCCCCCCCCCTGCCACGGTGGAGATCCTTAAGAAAATTACTCCAATAATAGCTCAGTACCCCTCAGCTGGGGTAATTATAGTAGGAGATTTTAACATGACCCCAAACCCAGACCTGGATAGGATGGGTGTAGGACCGTCCGGGGCGACCCCCTTGAAAATATGGGCTGACAACTATGGGTTTACAGATGTCTGGAGGATGAGGCATCCGGGCGAGAGGCAGTACACATGCCACTCCGCTGCGCATGCATCCTTCTCTAGAATAGATCTGATATACTCCTCTGATTCTCTCCTCCCCAGAATGCTGGAGGTGGATATTCTGCCTCGGGGTATTTCAGACCACGCTCCCCTCTTATTAAAAATACAGACAGACTCCCCTATGGGCAACGCCCTTTGGCGACTCTCGGGGCTCTGGATTACGGATGAGAGGGTGGTCCCCCTGGTGGAGGGTGAGTTGGGAGTCTACTGGACGATCAATGAAGGTACGGTCTCTTCCCCTACGCTTTGGGATGCCTTCAAGGCCTATACTAGAGGACAATATCAAACGGCAATTGGGAGGGTCAGGAAGGATACTCGGTTGGCATTGGAAGAAGCTGAGAGAAGGGTACTTCTTTTAGAAAACGAATATGTGCACACTGGAGACGTATTAACATATGATGCTATGCAATCTTTACATAGAGAAATCTCTCTTCTGCGAGTTGAGACCACTAAAAAACAGTTGCTGGCTCAATCGCAGAGGATCTTTGAGCAGGGAGAGAAAACAGGTAGAATGCTAGCCTGTTTGGCCAAGGAACGTTCCTCTTCCATACACATAGCTCACATTAGGGATGACGGAGGCGTGACCCACTCGGACCCCAAGGATATAAATATACAATTTACACAATACTATCAAAGGCTGTACACCTCTAGGGTCTCCTCTACTGAGGAGGATCTAAGTGAATATTTAGATCAGATTGATTTCCCTCAACTAACTACTGAGGCCAGAAACAAACTTGAGGAACCAATTACTCTTAAAGAGGTCCAAATAGCAGTGACATCTCTTCAGTCGGCAAAAACCCCAGGCCCTGACGGCCTACCTGCAGAATTTTATAAGGCAAACAAAGAACTTCTCAACCCTATATTTCATAGATTGCTCCTCAACATGTTAAAAGAGGGCTCCCTCCCTCCCTCGATGTCGGAGGCGGTGATTGTAGTTATAGCTAAACCCAACAAAGACCCCATGTTGTGCTCGTCCTATCGTCCCATCTCACTTTTAAATGTGGATGCCAAGATAACTACAAAAATCCTGGCAAATAGACTTAATTCAGTTATCCTATCTCTTGTACACGGCGACCAGACGGGCTTTATGCCAGGTAAGGGCACGGACATTAACTTACGAAGGTTATACACTAATATTTCACACGCAGAGAGGTCTCAATCCCCGGCCGTAGTTGCCTCCTTAGACGCCGAAAAGGCCTTTGACTCAGTTGAGTGGAGGTTCTTATGGCATGTATTACAGCGATTCAACTTTGGCCCCCGGTTCATCTCATGGATAAAACTGCTTTACACACACCCCACAGCAAGAGTCCGAACGAACGGATTGCTCTCCCCCCCGTTTTCTTTAGAGAGAGGGACCAGGCAGGAGTGTCCATTGTCCCCGGGTCTGTTTGCTCTAGCCATTGAGCCCTTGGCTATTTTGCTGAGAATGTCCCCGGAGGTCGGGGGTATAAAGGTTGGTCCAGTGACTGAGAGGCTTTCGCTATATGCTGATGATGCGTTACTGTACCTTCCAGATGCGTCGGCATCATTGTCGGCAGCTCTTAAAATCATTAACCAATATGGATCCTTCTCAGGCATTCGGATTAATTGGACTAAATCCATCATATTTTCGCTGTCTCCGACATTGCCGGATGTTGACCCCTCAAGTCCCCTAGTTTTGGTCTCTAGGTTTAAATACTTGGGGATTGAGATTCAGAGAGAGCCACACATGTACCTAATAGACAATGTATATCCAATCCTACACCAGCTTACTGCTCGATGTCAGGCCTGGAGGTCCCTTCCGTTGTCACCAGTAGGCAGGGTTAATTTGTTAAAGATGACGTTCCTTCCCAAATTCTTATATGTATTTCGCAACACCCCAGTTCCTATCCCCAAATCCTTCTTTGATAAGCTGGACCAGGTTGTTAGCTCATTTGTATGGAGGGGATCTGCCCCTAGAGTGGCACGGACCACCCTTCAACTCCCCCTAACGCTGGGAGGCCTGGCGCTCCCCTGTTTTCGGAAATACTACTGGGCGGCAGTAATAGTTACTGTCCGATGGTGGTTCTCCCAGCCGAAATATAACCCCGCACTTAACCTTGAGGCAGCAATAATGGGTTCATACTCGGCTCTGAGTAATCTGGTCTTTAGAGGGGTCAAGACACATAAAGATATGACAACTCCGATGCGAACGACGGTCGTAGTATGGGAACAAATGTCAAAAAAAATTGCAGGACCTAATACTATCTCCCCTCACACACCGCTGTGGGGCAACCCTAAATTAAAGCATCTCCAAACAGTCCCTGATCCAGGCCTATGGGCGGGATATGGAATTAAAACAATACAGCAGGTGTGGTCTGGAGATGGAGTTATCCCGTATGACACTCTTAAGAATGACTTCCAGCTCCCCTCTAAAATGTTCTTTCGTTACTTACAACTGCGACATGCAGTCCGGGCCCAATATCCAGGAGGTGTTGCTTTGCAGTCGCATGGGGTAGAAAAACTTCTCATTTCTAAACACTTGGACCGAACTTTGTCATCCCTATATAACCAAATCCTCACTGACGAGCAGACTGGTGAGATAGGACTGTACGATAAATGGAAGAGAGACGTTCCGAACCTGGCGCCAGATGACTGGGAAGAGGGCTTGCAGCAATACATTCCCCTTATGTTTTCGGCAAGGGATAGATTCATCCAGCTCAAGTTTATTCATAGAGTATATTACACGCCACAGAGACTAGCTAGAATATACCCGACACAAACGGATAGATGCCCGAAATGTAAGGGGGAGCTGGGTACGTTTATCCATGTAGTCTGGGAATGCCCGCTTATACAAAAATTCTGGACAGAGGTAGTTGAAGTGATTAATGCAATAGGAAATTTAAATATTCAGAGAAATCCGATTATCTTACTCCTCAGGGTATGTGACAATGTTATACCTAGTGTGCACAAACGACTGTTTATATTTTATGCCTCATTCTACGCCAGGAAGGCTATTCTCCTCAACTGGAAACAACCTGACCCTCCCACGGTAACTCAATGGAGGGGTATGATAAACTCTATTCTACCACTCTACAAGGCCACATATATCAACCGTAAATGCCCCCAAAAGTTCTCCAAAATCTGGGGAGCCTGGACCAAACAGTAGTGAGGTTCAGCAGCGACCAGCCTAACATAGAATATTAGCCCTTTTCTTGGTGCCCTTCTCTCCCCGCCCCCTTCCTTTCCTGCTCCCCCCTTCTTCTTTTTCCCCTCTTCTTGCCCCTACACCCTCCCCTCCCTCTGCTGCTCCTTATTGATAGACCTATCAATACTTAATGAGGGAATGATTGATAAATAGAAAACACGCTGATTATCTGTAGATGTTTGAACTATTGAAGAGGTAAATATGAATAAATTAACATAACTGATACAAGAATTCTTCCCTATAGGTGGGAGAACACACAAGCAATAATGACACAGTAAGCTGTATATTATGATCTTGCGATGTGTGAGTGGGAAATGTGCAATCATATATATAAGTATGCTCAGAAGTATGTAGCAACATTATATTCTTTATGTTCTTTGTAAATATGTTTGTACGATGAATAATCTCCGGCTGGAGACAAATAAAAACTTTTCTGTTAAAAAAAAAAAATATGTGTAGCACCTTCTACTTTTAGGTAGGTGTTAGACTAGTATTTTTCTAGTTGCAGGACTAGTGGCAGGTAAATTTAGCCAGGCCTGTGTTTCTATTCCAGGCCTGGTTGTTTTGATTTGGGAGTGGGAGTGTCAGTATAGTGGGGGGTGTGGCCACCTGCACTCTGGCTCAGAGATCCTCTCCTGCTTTCAGTGGAATTGTTCTGGAAGGGAGGCTGGACTTGAGACCTGAGTGGCAGGCAGCTCATGTGGGGGGCTCTGACCAACCATTAATTTGTATTGGCAAGGGGCAGGCCTCCTATATAGGCTTTTAGGGCAGAGTTGGAGAGCACAGGAAAGACAGCATGGTGTGCTAAGGTGCTATACCAGACATCCCCATGCGGGGATGTGCCATGTTCGGAGGAGAGATGGAGGAGCTGCAGGGGAAGGAGCTAAAGTTGAGGATCTTCATCTCTGCATAATGCATCAGGTTTCCGTGACCGGGGAACACTTTGCTTGACTGTAAAGAGGATCAAGTGGAGGAAGTAGGAGTAAAGCAGCGCAAGTAGACCAGCTATCGGATTTCTGTGACCGGGGAGCACAGGACTTTAATACAAAGGAGAAGGTCAGTGTAACATTGAAGAAGCAGAAGTGCTGGAGAGAGTAGCGTAGAATGCTGTGTGGCCGGGGAACACAGTATGGACAGAAGTGGACAGGCTGGAGCAATAGTCTATCGTTTATCATGTGCCAAGTTCATGTTTGCAACAACTTCCAGAGACTGTGGGGATGTTAGTTCATAGAGCCATGGAAGATAGGCGGTATAGGCCTTTGGCTCTCTATTCTGTAGCTGGAATACCACAAGTAGGAGCATAGCCACTATAGATTTTCTACAGGGAGAGTACAGCAGTAGTTATTACCTTTAAGGCACTGCTGTCTCCCACTGAAACCCCAGATGGATGGAGGAGTTCAGGACAACCTAGTGAAAAGGATACATCAGTGCTCTGAGTTAAACATTTGTATGTGTACATTTCAGTCTTTTTTTTAACAATAGCAAGATAAAGAAGACAGAGGTAAAAAGAAGCCTAAAGCTCAACTGCTGGCTCAAAAGAAAAATACAAAATCTTAATATGCAATATTTCATATTTAGCTGACCAAAAAAAATAATTTTTAAATTAATTTAGTCCTGATTATAAAATAAGTAAATAAAATATTTACAAAGCAATGCCACATTCCCTTCAAATGAAGTAGACTTCAGTTCATGAAAGGACTCAAAGTCAACACTTTGCCTAGCACTTGTTGAGCCATTTAGTTCAATGCGTACTCCATTTTACAGATGTGTGTTAAAGTCCATCACCAGAAAAAACACCCTGTTCCCATCCACCTGCATCCACCCAATCAGTTTTTTCTTTTTTTTTTCAAAAAACCCAATAAAAACTTACCTACATCTACTAACATTGTAGATTATGTTCCATGTTGCCTCTTCTAGTAGAAGCAGCCAGTGATCAAATGTTCCTCTCTCTGCTGCCTGCCTGACCAGTTTGTTTCCACCCTTCACCATGACATCATGCTGTAATGCTTCAGGACCCCATGAAGACCTTGTTGAGGTTCCTGTGAGGACCATTAAATATACACTTTTGGCAGCTAATGGCAGTGCCGATTTCACCAGAAATAGATGTAGACCTTGCAGACTTGATCCTCCAGACTAGAGCAGAAGAAACCCCCTCCAGACACAGAGCAGAAGAAAGAAGACGGGTGATCCAGCTTACATGTGTAACGGTGTAGTTGCCACTAGTAACAAACATCCACCATATCACCCCGCTGCCAGACTCCCATATATCACTTGCAGAGACAATGAAAAGTAATTTGCTGTGTTTTGTTTTTTTGTTTATTGGGGTTACAACTTGGTTGGGGAAAGGGGTATATGGGATGCCCATAGAATAGATCACTTTGCCATCATATTTAGAAATCTCATAGATTAGCATATAATTTGAGCCTGAAGGAATGATGCACATGTGTAACAGCTAGTCTTTTTCCTGCATCACCATGCAGACCATTGCTACTTCTCTGCGTAACTTCTGCAGGCTATTGCTTTCAAAACTTCCCCATATATGACCGTGTAAAGATGAGGACATCACCCTTGACCGTGTAAGGGAGATGTTCCCACAAATCCTTTCCTCCTGCACAAACTTATACTGTAGCATATTGATTTCTTGTCACATCTTCTTCTGTAAGCAAAAGAACCCACTCTAAATAGTTTCTCATGCTAACTCTGGTTGCTTGCAGCTACTAGGCCAGAGGCCTGCAGTACCTCTCCCCGGGGCCTAGTAGTTTAACCACTTGACCACTAGGCACTTAAACCCCTTTCCTAACCAGACCAATTTTCAGCTTTCAGTGCTCTCACATTTTGAATGACAATTACTCAGTCATGCAACACTGTACCCATATGAAATTTCTGTCCTTTTTTTCACACAAATAGAGCTTTCTTTTGGTGGTATTTAATCACCGCTGGGTTTTTTATTTTTTGTGCTATAAATGAAAAAAGACCGAAAATTCTGTAAAAAAAATACATTTTTCTTTGTTTCTGTTATAAAATTTTTGAAATTAGTAATTTTTCATAATACATTTTGGCCAAATATTATACTGCTACATATCTTTGGTAAAAATAATCCAAATCAGTGTATATTATTTGGTCTGTGTGAAAGTTATAGGGTCTACAAGCTATGGTGCCAATCATCGCCAGGACAGTACAAATACCCCCCAAATGACCCCTTTTTGGAAAGCAGACATTCAAAGGTATTTAGAAAGAGGCATGGTGAGTTTTTTGAAGTTGTAATTTTTTCCCACAATTCTTTGCGAAATCAAGATTTTTTTTTCTTTTTTCACAAAAGTGTCAGGTTATTTATCACACACAGCATATGCATACCACAAATTACAACCCAAAATACATTCTACTACTCCTCCTGAGTATGGTAATACCACATGTGTGAGACTTTTACACACCGTGGCCACATACAGAGGCCCAACATGCAGGGAGCACCATCAGGCGTTCTAGAAGCATAAATTACACATCTAATTTCTTGACTACCTCTTGCACTTTTGAAGACCCTGGAGCACCAGGACAATAAAAACGCCTAAAAAATGACCCCATTATGGAAAGAAAACACCCCAACGTATAATCTATGAGGCATATGGAGTATTTTGAACATATCATTTTTTCTACAAGTTTTTGGAAAATGTGGAAAGAAAATGAAAAGGTATTTTTTTTTACACAAAGTTGTCCATTTTTACAATATTTCCAACACACAACATGTAAATGGCAAAAATTACACCTCAAAATAGATTCTCCTACTCATCCTGAGTATAACGATACCACATGTGTGAGACCTTTACACAGCCTGGCCACATACAGAGGTCCAACATGCAGGGAGCACCATCAGGCATTGTAGAGGCATAAATTTTAAATCTAATTTGACTACCTATTAAACTTTGAGGCACTGTAGTGGCATAGATTAGCCGTGGATGGGGATGGCTAAGCATGGTTGAGCCATGAATGTGTATGGCTGAGTATGGATGGGATGGCTGAGTATGGCTAAGTGGGTATGGCTGAGTATGGATGGGATGGCTGAGTATGGCTGGGTCGGGTATGTGTGTGTGTGGATGGGATGGCTGGGTCGGGTATGGCTGAGTATGGCTGGGTGGGTATGGATGAGATGGCTGGGTATGGATGAGTATGGCTGGGTCGGGTGTGGCTGGTTGGGTATGGCTGGGTGTGGATGAGATGGCTGAGTATGGCTGCGTATGAATGGGATGGCTGGGTCGGGTATGGCTGAGTATGGCTGGGTCGGGTATGGCTGAGGCTGGGTATGGCTGAGTGTGGATGGGATGGCTGGGTATGGCAGAGTATGGATGGATGGAAGAGTATTGCTGAGTGTGGATGGATGGATGAATATTGCTGAGCATGGATGGATGGATGAGTATTGCTGAGCATGGATGGATGGATTAGTATTGCTGAGTATGGATGAATGGATGAGTATGGATGGCTGAGCATGGATGGATGAGTATTGCTGAGTATGGATGGATGAGTATTGCTGAGTATAGATGAGTATGGATGGATGGATGAGTATTGCTGAGCATGGATGGATGGATTAGTATTGCTGAGTATGGATGGGTGGATGAGTATGGATGGCTGAGCATGGATGAATGGATGAGTATTGCTGTGTATGGATGTATGAGAATTGCTGAGTATGGATGAGTATGGATGGATGGATGAGTATTGATGAGTATTGCTGGGATGGATGAGTATCAATGAGTATTGCTAGGATGGATGAGTATTGATGAGTATTGCTGGGATGGATGGATGAGTATTGCTGGGATGGATGGATGGGTATTGATGAGTATTGACGGGATGTGGGATGGATGGATGAGTATTGCTGGGATGGATGAGTATTGATGAGTATTGCTGGGATGGATAGGTGAGTATTGCTGGGATGGAAGAGTATTGATGAGTATTGCTGGGATCACAGACTTCCTAGCATGTCTCCACATCCAGCCCTCCACTGTGGTACACTCACTGACCTTTCTCTGCCCTGAGTCCACAATGGAGAACTTAAGCAGACCGTACATCCCAACAGCTTCTCTTGCCCCTCTGCTCCAGGAATTCCACATCAATGACCGTGTAAAGATGCAGACTTCACCAAAGACCTTGTAAAGGTGAAGTTCCCTCATAGCTCTCTCTGGGCCTCCTCCTGCGATCGGTGTACCCCCCCCCCCCCCAGATGGGGGTGCCCTCCTGCTGTCTAGTACTCCATTCTCCACTTCTCTCAGTCAACAACTCCTCCCCAGTGGCATGTTACCTCAGCTTATATAGGAGGCCCGCCCCCTGCCAATACCAGTTGGGGATTGGTCAGGACTCGAACATGAGCTGCCTGCCACTCCAGTTCTAGGCCCTGCCCCTCTTACATAACATTTTCCCTGGAACCAGGGGAGGCCCCTTAGAACTACAGCACAGGTCACACCCACTGCTACTCTAAACACTCCCTGCCCCCAGAGCTAAACAGACAGGCCTAGCTTAAAGCATAGGCCTGCCTAAATGTACCTGTGCTGACAGTTTCCCTAGCAAAAATCCTATGCTAGCACCTACCTATTGGTAGAGGGTGCTACACATAGTTACATAGTAGGCGAGGCCGAAAAAAGACACAAGTCCATCAAGTCCGACCTATGTGTGTGATTTTATGTCAGTATTACATTGCATATTCCTGTATGTTGTGGTCATTTAGGTGCTTATCTAGTTTTTTTTAATTATCGATGCTCCCCACTGAAACCACTGCCTGTGGAAGAAAATTCCACATCCTCACTGCTCCTACAGTAAAGAACCCTCTACGCAGTTTAAGGCAAAACCTCTTTTCTTCTAATTTTAGTGAATGGCCGCAATGTCTTATTAAATTCCCTTTCGTGGAAAAGTTTTCTCCCTTTTGTGGGATCACAATTACGGTATTTGTACATTGAAATCATATCCCCTCTCAAACGTTTTTTCTCCAGAGAGAACAAGTTCAGTGCTTGTAACCTTTCCTCATAACTAAGGTCCTCCTGTCCCTTTATTAGCTTTGTTGCCCTTCTCTGGACCCTCTCCAGTTCCAGCACATCCCTCCTGAGGACTGGTGCCCAGAACTGGGCGGCATACTCCAGGTGCGGCCGAACCAGAGAATTGTAAAGTGGGAGAATTATCATTTTATCTCTGGAGTTAATCCCCTTTTTAATGCATGCCAATATTCTGTTTGCTTTGCTTGCAGCAGCTTGGCATTGCATGCCATTGCTGAGCCTGTCATCTACTAGGACCCCCAGGTCATTTTCATCTTAAATTCCCCCAGAGGTTCTCCCCCTAGTGAGTAGATTGCATTCATATTTTTGCCACCCAAATGCAATTTTTTACATTTTTCTATATTAAACCTCATTTGCCATGTAGTTACCCACCCCATTAATTTGTTCAGATCTTCTTGCAAGGTTTCCACATCCTGCAGAGAAGTTTTTGCCCTGCTTAGCTTATTGCCCCATTGAACTGTTTATCCCACCCTCCAGGTCATTTATGAATAAATTAAATAGGATAGCTCCAAGGACAGAATCCTAGGGGAACCCACTTTCCACCCCAGACCATTCTGAGTACTCCCCATTTATCACTACCCTCTGCACTCACCCCTGTAGCCAGTTTTCAATCCATGTACTCACCCTATGGTCCATGCCAACAGACCTTACTTTGTACAGTAAACGTTTATGGGGAACTGTATGAAATGCTTTTGCAAAATCCAGATACACCACGTCTACGGGCCTTCCTTTTTCTAGATGGCAGTTCACCGCTTCATAGAAGGTTAATAAATTGGTTTGGCAAGAACGATTCTTCATAAATCCATGCTGATTACTGCTAATAATAATGTTGACAGTACTAAAATTTGTATATAGTCACCCCCTGCAAGAGCTTGCACACTATTGATGTTAGGCTAACTGGTCTGTAATTCCCAGGGATGTATCTTGGCCCTTTTTTAAATATTGGTGCTACATTGACTTTTCTCCAATCAGCTGGTACCATTCCAGTCAGTAGACTGTTCGTAAAAATCAGGAACAGTGGTCTGGCAATTACTTGACTGAGTTCCTTAAGGACCCTCGGGTGCAAGCCATCTGGTCCCTGTGACTTGTTTGTGTTAAGTTTTTTAAGTCTCTTTCTAATTCTGTCTTCTGTAAACCATGAGGGTGCTTCTTGTGACGTGTCATAAGGATAAATATTGCAGTTTTGGTTACTGAAGCCCCCCAATTCCCTTGTAAAAAACTGAGGAGAAGAATAAATTCAATACCTTCGCCATCTATCCATCCTTAGTAACCAGATTCCCTTCATCATTCTTTATGGGACAATATGATCTGACCTCCCTCTCTTACTATTTATATACTTAAAGAATTTCTTGGGATTTTTTTTACTCTTCTCCGCTATGTGCCTTTCATGTTCTTTAAGCTGCCCTGTTTTTACCTTTACATTTCTTGTTGCATTCTTTGTAAAGTTTGGAATGCTGCTGATGATCCCTCAACCTTGTATTTTTTGAAGGCCTTCTCCTTTGCTTTTATATGCATTTTTACATTGGAGTTAAGCCACCCAGGATATTTATTAGCTCTTTTAAATGTATTTCCCAATGGGATGCTCTGGCTAATGCCCTTATTTAATATGCTCTTAAAGCACACCCATTTTTCCTCCATGTTCTTTGTTCCTAGGATTTTATCCCATTTAATATCTTCTAACATGTCTCGTAGTTAAGGGAATTTGGCTCTTTTGAAATTCAGTGTCTTTGCATTCCTCTTTTGTTTCCAATTTGTGTGATTTATACTAAAACGAATTGACCTGTGATCACTGTTTCCTAAATTGCCTCGTATTTGCACATCCGTGATCAGGTCTGTATTGTTGGTAATCAGTAGGTCTAGTAACGCTTTGTTTCTAGTTGGTGGATTTACCATCTGATCCATGAAATTGTCCTGCAAGACATTTAAATGGTGAGCTTTAGATGAGTGCGCGGTTCCTTCCGCCCAGTCTGTCTATAACTCAAATCCCCCATTATAATGACACTTCCCATCCATGCCGCTAATCCAAATTGTGATAGGAGGTCTGCCTCCTCCCTCTGGTTAGGGGGCCTATAGCATACTCCCAGTACTACTTTCCCCTAAGTTTCCTTCCTTTGTAGCTCTACCCATAAGGTTTCCACCTCCTTCCTTGCTCCCTTAGTGATGTCATCACTCACATTCATTTGTACATCATTTTTGATATACAAGCATACCCCTCTCCCTTTTTTACCCTCTCTATCCCTGCGATAAAGGGAATACCCTTGAATGGTTGCCAGCCAATCATGAGACCTGTTGAACCTCTATGAAATTCCTACAAAATCTAAATCCTCCTTATACAACAGTAGCTCTAGTTCTCCCATCTTGTCCGCTAGACTCCTGGCATTGGTGAACATGCCACGTAGTTTAGACCGGTCACATACTATCTCCTTATTGGGTGTTCTGAGGTTGCAAATAGGACTTGTTATTATACTTACTACGGGTTTAGGTACTTTAGTCAACCTACCACTAATGCCCCCAATACTACCCTCTGGAATTTGTTCCTGCTCACTACCCTCTGGAATTTGTTTCTGCTCACTATCTCTACCTCTGGACGCCTAGTTTAAAAACCCCTCCAACTTGTCGACCATCTTCACTCACAGCAGATCTGCACCTTCCCCATTTAGGTGCAGTCTGTCCCTGCTACAGAGTTGGTATCCGACTGAGAAGTTGGCCCAGTTCTCCAGGAACCCAAACCCCTCCTTTCTACACCAGCTCCTCAGCCACTTGTTTACTTACCTAATCTACCTCTGCCTTTCTGGTGTGGCTCGAGGTACCAGTAGTATTTCTGAGAATACTACCTTGGAGGTCCTTTTCCTCAATTTAGCTCCTAAGTCCCTAAAATTGTTTTGAAGGACACTCCATCTTCCTCTGACTTTGTCATTGGTGCCAACGTGCACCATGACAGCTGGGTCTTCCTCGGCCCCTCCCAATAATCTGTCCACCAGATCTGTGATATGCCGAACCCGAGCACCTGGTAGACAGCATACAGTTCATACTTCAGATATTTGTTACAGATTGCCATCTCTGTCCTTCTAAGAATTGAGTCCCCTACCACCAGAATCTGTCTTTCCTTTCCCTTGGCTTTACTCCCACCCTCACTGGAGGAGTTATTCCCCTGGCAGCTAGGGGAGTCACTCAGCTACAGCAGTGCTGGTCCCTGACTGGTTTCACCAATGTCACTTAACGGGACATACTTATTGGGATGTTTCAGCCCAGGACCGGCCTCCCTGTCACTTTCCCCTCTAACCTTCCTAACTGTCACCCATCTATTCTGCTTTGGTGAATGCCCCTCATCTCCATCCTCCTCTGTGCTGGCCCCTGACCGCACCTGTCGGGTACGATTGCAACACTCCTTTAGTATGGAGTCTTCTAAGTGTTGACAGTTGCTTCCCTAGATTCAGAACCTGGGCTTCCAGGGAAACAACGTGCTTACATTTTGCATTACAGTATTCGCCCTTGATCAGATGATCAAGGAACGCATACATGCCGCAAGATTACACCGTACACTGATTCGCATCTCCACACCCGCCAGGCATCGTACCTACTAATTTGATGAGAATTGGGGATTTTACTCTGTCCAAATTAACTAGCAACTAGCTTCCTGACACTAACACTCAACAATACACAGGTACTCAACAAGACAATAAACAGGTACTCACAGCACTCATGCACTCACAGCCCACGTGGACCAAGCCCATGTGACTTACACTCCACGTGCACCCAGCCCACGTGACTCACAGTCCACGTGCATCCAGCCCACGTGACTCACAGTCCACGTGCATCCAGCCCACGTGTACTCACAGTCTACGTGCACCCAGCCCACATGTACTCACAGTCCACGTGCACCCACGGTCCACGTGCACCCACAGTCCACGTGCACCCGGCTCAGGTGTACTCACAATCCGCGTGACCCAGCCCACATGCACCCAGCCCACGTGTACCCACAGCCCACATGCACCCAGTCCACGTGTACTCACAGTCCACGTTCACCCAGCCCATATGTACCTACAGTCCACTTGCACTACATGACTGGAGTTTTAACTATTTGGGCTTTTAGGTAGAGTTTTCATAAAGGAAACACAGCCCACATGTACTCACAGTCCACGTGCACCCAGCCCACATGTATTCACAGTCCACGTGCACTCACAGTCCGCGTGCACCCGGCCCACGTGTACCAACAATCCACGTGCACCCAGCCCACGTGACTCACAGTCCACATGCACCCAGCCCACGTGACTCACAGTCCGCACTACAAACTATTTTGAGCTTTTAGGTAGAGTTTTCATAAAGGAAAGAAAAAGATTAGGTTCAGGGGTTGGAACGGGAAAGTTTTTTTTTTTTTTTTTAACCTCTATCTGGAACATAAGCTTTAGAGGCCTACATATTGGTTTGGCACCTAAATGCTGTGTTTCGACATAGAGCTCAAAACAGGTGCTAAGTTACTGTACATAATGCCAAAATAAAGTAGCGTTGTTGCAGCTGCCTCTATTTGCTCTACAGATTTCTGTGAGCTGTGAACATTCATAATCTATCAAAGCTTGAACCAATTATACCAAAACACCACAGGAAATTATGGTGGGGCTGCTGTTCAGAAAGCAGTTATATCCAAGGCCGTTCATGACGTCCCACAGTCTGATTTAAGGAGACAAAACCTGAAACTAGAGCAATGAAAACATGTTGTCAACCTATTTCTAAATTTGGATATTTTTTCTTTGAAAAAATCAAAAATGCTTTCAGCTGGCATTGTCTGCTGTCAACTACTGGGCAGGTGGGCAGGGTGGGCAATCCAAAATGCTGTGGGCAGCCATCTTTCTGATTTCCAGTCATTGCTCTGCATGGTTTTATAACATTCAAGAAATAGACCAGTTGTACACAATGGCATTATACTTCTGTATTCTAAAGCCGCGTACACACGAGCGGAATGTCCGACTGAAAAAGTCAGACGGAAGCTTTTCATCGTCTATTCCGATCGTGTGTGTGCCTCATTGAACTTTTCTTTTAGAAAATTCTGACAGACCTAGAAATGGAACATGTTCTAAATATTTCCGACGGAACCAATTCCTATCAGGAAAACCGCTCGTCTGTATGCTGTTCCGACAGACCAAAAACAACGAATGCTCTGAAGCAAGTACGAGACGGAAGCTATTGGCTACTGGCTATTAAACTTCCTTTTTCTAGTCCCGTCGTAAGTGTTGTACGTCACCGCGTTCTTGACGATCGGACTTTGGTCAGACTTTGGTTTGACCGTGTGTAGGCAAGACCGCTTGAATGGAATTCTGTCGGAGTTCCGTCGGAGAAACCTTCGGAGTTTATTCCGAAGGCAAAACCGGTTGTGTGTACGGGACATAAGATGTCCTTTTGAGGTTTTTCTTTTTGAACAAATGTGCAAAATTCTACTACAGACAGTTCAAGAGTGAACTTGTCTAACATTTCAGGAATGACTACAGCTCTTCTAATGACATAGAGGGGCATATTCATTATACTGCCCTTAATGTTTACCAAAAGCAAAAAAATGTTTTATTGAAATTTGTTGAAATTCCTCTTACAATTTAATTGCGTCTATGTCACCGCTAGGGAGATTCGCCTACTCTATTTGTCATGGTGGCCATTGTCATAGGAGTCAAAAATCATTGTACTGCCCTTAAAGTGTATCCAAAGACAAACATTTCTTTAAATTTAAGATAATGTGTGGAAGTGTTGAAATCCTTGTTATGTTTTTATTGCTGTCTGTGTTTCTGATAAGGAGCTTTGCCTACTCAGTTTGTTTTTGTGTCATTATACTGCCCTGATGCAAATCTCCCGTTCCACCACTTCTCAAAGGTGCTCTATTGGATTGAGATCTGGTGACTAAGGAGGCCATTGGAGTACAGTGAGCTCATTGTAATATTCAAGAAACCATTTTAAAATGATTTGAGCTTTGTGACATGGTGCATTATCCTGCTGGAAGTAGTCATCAGAAGATGGGTACACTGTCATAAAGGGATGGACATGGTCAGCAACAATGCTCTGGTAGGCCGCAGCATTTAAACAATGCTCAATTGGTACTAAGGGGCCCAAAGTGTGCCAAGAAAATATCCCCCACACCATCATCTGCCTGAACTGTTGATACAAGGCAGGATGGATCCAAGCTTTCATTTTGTTTATGCCAAATTCTGACCCTACCATCTGAATGTTGCAGCTGAAATTGAAACTCATCAGACCAGGCAACATTTTTCTAATCTTCTATTGTCCAATTTTGGTGAGCCTATAGGAATTGTAGCCTCGGTTTCTGTTCATAGCTGGCAGGAGTGGCACTGGGTGTGGTCTTCTGCTGATGTAGCCCATTTGCTTCAAGGTTTGATGTGTTGTGCGTTTAGAGATGGTATTCTGCATACCTTGGTTGTATAACGAGTGCTTATTTGAGTTACTGCCTTTCTATCACCTCAAACCAGTGTGTTCATTCCCCTCTGACCTCTGACAAGGCATTTTAATCAATACAACTGCTGCTCATTGAATATTTTCTCTCTTTCTCTTTTTTAGGCCATTCTCTGTAAAGCCTAGAGATGGTTGTGAGTAAAAATCCCAGTAGATCAGCAGTTTTTGAAATACTCAGACCAGCCCGTCTGGCACCAACAACCATACATGTTCAAAGTCATTTAAATCCCTTTTCTTCCCCATTCAGATGCTCGGTTTGAACATCAGCAAGTCATCTTCACCATGTCTAGATGTCTAAATGCATTGAGTTGCTGCCATGTGATTGGGTGATTAGCAATTTGTGTTACCAAGCAATTGCACAGGTGTACCTAATAAAGTGGCCAGTGCGTGTACAGTGAAATTAAAATTCTGTCAAGGACAAGGTATCGCCATGGAGAGAGTAGTTAGCAGTACCATACAACAACATACAGTACATCAACCAGCAACTGGAACAATACTCTAACAATGGCATGTGACTAAAATGAACATACATATCAGATTTCAACCAAAATAAAGCAAAAAATAAAGCAAAAACTTAGAGTGTGTGTGTAAAGCACCTATGTATGCATATTAAAACGAACTAATAACGATAAACCCAAGGCCTACTTATGAGATAGAAGCAAGAACGAAAAGAAAGAGGACAAAGACAAAAGTACTTGAAAACGGTACAGAGATATAGAAAAAACAGAAAGGGAGTCAGATAGTGTATCCATGGGTTTCATGTCCAATTTGATTTGGGTATTATTAGGTGCGCAGGAAAGTTTATCATTAATCCTGATCCAGTTCAGTTTCTGCTTGTCATAGTCGAAAAACACCACCCACCGGTTCCAGCTCCATGCTATTGCAATTCTAGCTGCAAGAATTATGTATGAGACCAATCTTCTCAAATGTTTGGACAGCCCAATCCCCTTCATGTCTAATTTTTGAAAGAGGGCAATTTCAGGGGTTTTGGGTATGTTCACCTTCGTAACTAAGCAGATCAAATTGAAAAGTCTAATCAAAAACCTAGTCACCTTAGGACATTGCCAATACATGAAATATAGTGCCTATCTGGCCGCATTGCTGAAGAAAACAGGATGAAGATGCTTGTGGGCACATCTTGGCCACCCCAATGGGAACCATGTACAATCTAAGTAAAGCTTTAAAACTCGATTCAGCCATGGTCATATTAATGGATATTTTAGATATGCCAAATATGTTTTTAATTTAAGATAAAGTGTGGAAGTGTTGAAATCCCTGTTATGTTTTTGTTGATGTCTGTAGTCTCTGCCAGGGAGATTCACCTACTCTATTTGTCAAAGTGACCATTGTCACCAGGACGGAAAGTGGTGGGATTTCCAATTTTCTATAGCTGTTTCCAGAACAGGAGTAGAGAGAAAATCTTCCACTAGAGACACCTGTTCTGTTAACACCTGTACATTTCTGGAGTTTTTCTATCACTTCTTGTTGTGTCTCTGGGACAGGACTTGAAGGTAAATTTCCCAAATGGGACACAGACAACAAAAAAAAAAACAGATGGGTTTTTAACAATTATTTTATTCTTAATCTGCCAATAAAACATGTTTTTGGATTAAAGCAGAGCTATATCCACCTTTTTTCTGGCGCTGCGATGTCCCGGAGCTCCCCACCGATCGCTGCCATTTTCAACCTGGCAGCTTCCGAGTATTGATCTCTGGCTGTTTTAATTGATCAAGCCGAGATGACGTTACTCCTGGGAATTGTCAAAAATCTGTATTGGGCTGCAAGGTGCAGGCAGGCAGGTAAGCAACCTTAATGCAGAAGAGACATGGTATGTTTCTGCTGCATTGAAAATTCTGTCTGTCCACAATTATTTTTTCATCAAAATTCCACTTTAAGCTTTACAATATTATAAGGTGTTTCTGTGATTTCATTCACCCTGTAAATCCAGAATCTGATGCAACATTTCTAATATTTTTGGTTTGGTATGTCCAAGCAACAAACATGAATTGTCAAGAAAAAGTTCTTTTTTTACTACCAGACTATTCATGTTCATTTTCACTAACAGATTTGCCTTGGTTTAACAAACTATTTACTGGCACTGCAAACCACATTGCACAGTTCATTGACACATTACTGTAATTGTGAGGTGGATACTAGAAACATCTGCTAGCTAGAACATCCACAAGGTTTGCTCCCCTCATGGTGATATGGATACCTCCTCTTTGCACACACAGACATGGATAATTATGGTCGTACAATCTAAGGCCTGTCCTCCTCCATTCTTTGGAACTTTCAATGAGGGTTATTAGGGTGAAGCATGTGGGCAAACTGGGTATTTTTAAGTCAAGATTCTAATGGACCATAACAATTCTTAATTACTATTCATTTCCTACATTCACAGTTTGCAATGGTCATCCAACGCAAAATCCAAATATAGACCAGGACAATTATGAAATGTATCCTTCAGAAAATGAATACCATTGTCTGTGTAATGCAGTCACTTAATTAAACATATGTGCCCTTTTTGCATTACAAGGCATCTCTAATGTTGAAAATGTTACCTTAGATTTTAAATAAAGATTAGCAAATTGAGGAACTTACTTCTAGTTGTAATAATGCCTAACTATTACATTATTTTCATCCCTTTATTTGTATCTGTGTCTTCCATGCTGTGTACCTGCATTATACTGGTGTATAATATTGAACGATATCCCATTGAAACGTGCTGTTACCAACTAACTCAGAGGTATAAAATGAAACTTGATTTTTTAAGAGATAGACAGACAGAAAGACAGACAGACACACCTAAATGCCTTAAAGCGGTATTATATAGTATATGGATCACCAGATGAAAATAGAAGCAAGAAAGCCTAAAAAAAGGAAAAGAATACAGCCACCATGTCAAAGAATTGGTAAGCTTCAAAATAATAAATGTTTGCTTTTGGGTTTAATACTGCTGGGCAGACACAGCTAGAATTGAATTCAAAAAGTTCATTTTCAAAACATTTACTTGATTTTCTCATGGTAATTGTAAGCAAATCGACCCTAGTAACAAGAAAAATCAAAGGTGAAGGATGGAAAATGTATCTCGTTTCTTATCTAACCAAGTGAAATTATAACTGGCAATGTGATCCTCATTTCGAAATACATACTTATTGTACTGCACTTTTGTGTGTGGGAAAAGAGTGTTATAAAATATCTACCCTCAGGAGGCACCATCCCCAGTACGATAAATACTAGAACCTAAAAAATGTGTGGAAATTTAAAGGTACCTCCTTGGATGTAATCGACACTGACTCATAACGTATAAAAAAAATAACATTTTTATTAACCACCTCCCGCCCGGCCTATAGCAGATTGATGGGAAGTAGTTCTGTTATCCTAAAAAATTAGAAAAATATATAAAAACCCTGCTAAGGAAACCAAAAAAGTGGTGGCAAGATAATTACCAACCATCCACAAAATTGGGAGCCGCAATAAATATGTACAACATCAATACAAAAGATATAGTGGAAAAAGTAAAAAATCGCGCTACCCATAAATAACTGACCAAAAACTGTGCGACCAACTTCTTCAGGTGGTCGGGCGACCGCAGCAAGCGCACTTCTCCCTATACATGGCATACACCTGCATAGGTGTCTCCCAACCACCCGAAGAAGGTCAGAACTCTGGAACACGACCACCAAATATGAATCGATGACCCCTCCTGTTCGCATCTCCATCTCCAGAGGTCAGACAGTGGGGTAACACTTGTGAAGGAGAGACAGAGTCCTGTACCAGCACATATAGAGCTTGTATCCGCACTCTTGCAAAGATCCATTCAGAGAACCTTTATGAATAAGAGTGCACACTGATTCCCTTTCCCCTGGAGAAAGATCCCGTTCCTACGCTATGCTGGAGCCACTCTGATCTCAGTTGTTGTGAGGTGGCCTTCCGGTACCTGGGATATTGCCTGCTGTCCTGTGGAGCCAGTCTATGGTATAACACACGCTTTCCCTAATCCTCTGTGATGGGGGATCATGGTGTTTTGGTAAGGGCACATTCCTGTTGATATTGGTGGTGGATCTCACACAGTATTTGAAGACAACAATTTGTTCACTGTTACACAATTGTTAAAACAATGTATGTTACATTATACTGTTTATTTATTTGTGCACTTAGTGTGTTTTATTTATTATTTGCCATTCAATTCACTAATTGCCAAAGATTTTTGGTGTTTAACATTAATTCATATGTTTTTTAGGTATTTATATGCATTTTTTTGCACTGTTGATTAATCTCACATATTATTGTATATTGATTTTGGATCATATTCATTATCAATCGCACAGTTTTTGTTCTGTTATCCTGACTGGGCATCATATGACGTCCAGCAGGATAACATTCCGGCGCGCATCTCCGATGGTGATAAGGAGCCTCTGTCAGAGGCTTCTGTCAGAGGCTTCTTACCACATGATCAGCTGTGACCAATCACAGCTGATCATCACGTGAACCAGGAAGTGCCTGTAAATGGCATTCCTCGGTTGGCGCTGACAGGGAGAGCCGATCGGTGGCTCTCCCTGTCAGGGGGGGGGGTCTCTGCTGATAATCAGCACATTGATTATCAGCACAGCCCCTAAGATGTGCCAATCACCTAACAATCATATTGGTAGAATTACACCTAGAATTACACCTACCAATCAGTGCTGAGCACTGTCACAATAATAAAGTCAGCAAGTGCCCACCACAGTGCCAATCAGAGCTCACCACAGTGCCAATCAGAGCCCACCACAGTGCCAATCAGAGCCCACCACAGTGCCAATCAGTGCCTATTACAGTGCCAATCAGTGCCCAGCAGTAACACATCAGTACCTCATCATCAGTGCTGCCAATCAGTGCCACCTGTCAGTGCCAATCAGTACCACCTATCAGTGCCACCTGTCAGTGACCATCACAGCCGCCTGTCAGTGACCATCACAGCCGCCTGTCAGTGACCATCACAGCCACCTGTCAGTGCCCATCAGTGCCACCTGTCAGTGCCCATCAGTGCCACCTGTCATTGGCCATCAGTGTCGCCTTTCAGTGCCCATCAGTGCTGCTTATCAGTGCCACCTATTAGTGCCCGTCAATTTTGGTCTTTTTTAGTTTGTTTAGCAAAATATAAAAACCCCAGAGGTGATCAAATACCACCAAAAAAAATCTCTATTTATGGAAAGAAAATGATAAAAATTTAGTTTGGGTACAGTTAGCATGACCACGCTATTGTCATTCAAAGTGTGACAGCGCTGAAACCTGAAAATTGTCCTGGTCATCTAGGGGCGAAAGTGCCTGGTATTGAAGTAGTTAAAGATATCACAAATGTTAAAAAATAATCTTAAAAACAAATCCACAATTTAGCAAACCACAGTGATGTTTATCCCAGGCTTGGGATCGGATTAGTTGGCCGACACGTTTCGTGGGCAAACCTGCTTTGTTAAGGCCTCGGATCCTATTCAGAAATACTGTAATCATATACAAAAATATGTATAAAACATTGATCACTGAGTAGCATATTACACAGCATATCATAAAGTATCTTATATGTACATTATTGACTAAGCTTAACATGCAAACATATATCCACCATGAATATAAAAAAGAAGGATGGGTCAAGAACTACACAACATAATCAACTACTTAATGTTGATCGACAATACATCGATCAAACATAATCAGCTGTAAAAAAGTGCCGGAGATGTTGGTGGTAAACAGCCTGCCAGACCTGTGGGGAACTGAACCAAGTCCTCCAAAAGCTACCTCATATCCAAGAGTTGCCAAGAGTGTAGATCTTGACATTAAGATTTAAGGTTCATCAAAAATATCACGTTCTAAATGGAAAGGTAGAACAAGGGGCAGGGGGGAGGAGGAGGAGGGGAAGGGAAGCAGGGGGGAGGGAAGGAAGGGGGAGGGGAAAAAAGTGAGCGGGGGAAAGGAAAGCAGTAAAAAAAAAAAAATTAAAAAAAAAAAAGAGTCTGTTTCTATTACACCCAAGGAGGTATATTTGAATTTCCATACATTTTTTGGGTTCTAGTATTTATTAGACATGTGCATTCGTTTTTGTCCAAATTTAGGGTATTTTCGTTATCGTTTTAATAAACGATAATGAACGTACAGAATCCGAAAACCATAAGATCCAACATAAACAAGTGCTTTATTTTCGTTTTCGTTGCGAAAACAGTTCGATATAGATAGGAGATTCGACATGACGCTGACAATAGCGATCTGTGTCCATCGGACCTGTGGTCGAATGTGCCTAACCTTAGCTCTATTAGTGCAATATTATTCTACATAGAGATAAAGGATTCGACATAGAGAGAAAAGATTCAACATTATAGAGACAATAGCAAAAAAGGTCGAATGTGCCTAACCTAACTCTATTAGTCCAAGATTATTCGACATAGAGAGAAAAGATTCGACATTATAGAGACAATAGCAAAAAAGGTTGAATGTGCCTAACCTGACTCTATTAGTCCAAGATTATTCGACATAGACAGAAAAGATTCGACATGAAGATTTGAGGAAGCAGTTGCCGCGAGCGAACATTTATGATCAGATGCTCCGCCCATAGGCTATAGAAGAATTCTAATGTTGGTTGACTAGTAATAATAATTAATAAATATAATTATTACTAGTGTCATACAACATTAGAATTCTACTATAGCTTGTAGGCGGAACATTCGACCGGAAATGTACAATTGCGGTGTTGAAAAGTTTAGCTGGTCCGTCGAATCTTCTTAGAACATTTGACAGACACCATAAGCCTTCAATGACAGATTTGACCTTAATTATTTAGGATTTTCGGACGAATGCATTTTTTAACGAAACAAAATAAATAAAAATGAATTTTGAGAGTAACTAACGAAAATGGACGAAAACGAAATTCCGAAACAAAATATTTCAGTGTGCACATGTCTAGTATTTATTGTAATGCACAGTGCTAGGACATGTTTCATCCAGAACTGGAACTTTCGTGGTCACGAACATTCATACTTTTAAAAAATCATGGTAAAGAAATGTATAAAAGAACTACAGTACAATGCACTACAACCTCATTGGCTTGGGGGGTTGATTTACTAAAGGCAATTAGACTGTGCACTTTGAAAATTACACTTGCACTCTACAAGTGCGGTTTCTCCAGAGCATAGTAAATGGGGTAAAAATTCACTTTGCAAAGAGTACCCAATCACATAAAGAAAATTTTTAAAAAATGCATTTTTACTTGCACATGATTGGATGATGGAAGTCAGCAGAGCTTCTGCTCATTTACTAAGCTCTGGAGCAACTGCACTTGCAGAGTGCACAGTCTATTTGCCTTTAGTAAAGCAACCCCATAATGTGTATATATAAATATTCTGCAAAATTTGCAATATAAATTTAAATAAACGTTGTTTTGTATTATCCTTGATCCTTCATTTCATAAGCAATAAACAAAACCTGTTTAATACATCTGGGAGTTAAATAGCAGGTCTGGGTGAAATCTTAAAGTGTTTGTTAACTCTATATTTTTCCTTCTATAGTTCCCTTTGCTATATAAAAGTAAGCTCCGCAGTAGATGTCATTTATAAAAATATGCTGTATAAATACCTTATTTCCGAGTGCCATTCGGCGCTCAGGTGACTGCCCGCTGGTCTCCTCTCCCGATGTGATAGCTGCAGTGGGAGGTGCTGGGAAACGAGGAGAGGAGAGGAGAGGAGGAGACCTGCAGGCAGTCACATGGGCGCCGAACTGAGGGAGTCATGTGGGCGCTCTGAAATAAGCTATTATACAGCAAACTTTTCTAAATGACATCCACTGCGGAGCTTACTGTTATATAACAGATGGAAATAGAAAAACCCTATTATTTTTAGAGCAGGAATGGGGAGCTGACAGGCAGGGAGGGGAGGGGGCACACAGACACAGAAGAGCAGGCTGTGGATGATGGAGGCACATAAACTGACCACAGTGTCAGGGCTCAGCAGCCATGATACACCGTGGTCAGTTTGCATAGGGGGGGGCAGAACCAGGCAGCAGGGGCATTGCTAGGTCTACAAAATATCTGGGGCTAATGCCCATAGCAGCGAAGTAAAGAAAGTTATACGCTTGGGTGGGCATACATATGTAAATAATATACGTGTGTATATATATATATATATATACTATTGTTACATCAAAGCCTCCCCCTACATCAGGGCCCCAGAGAGCCTCCCCTATACATTATGGTCCCCATAGAGTCCCTTCCTTACATCAGGGTCCCCAGAGAGCCTCCTCTTACATAAGGGTCCCCAGAGAGCCCCCCCCACTTACATCAGGGTCCCCAGAGAGCCCCTCTCCTTACATCAGAGTCTCCAGAGTGCCTCCCTTTACATTAGGGTCCCCAGAGAGCCCCTTCCTTACATCAGGGTCCCCAGAGAGCCTCCCCTTACATCAGGGTCTCCACAGAGCCCCCCTTACATCAGGGTTCCCAGAGAGCCTCCCCTTACATCAGGGTCCCCAGAGAGCCCCTTTCTTACATCAGGGTCCCCAGAGAGCCCCTTCCTTACATCAGGGTCCCCAGAGACTCTCCCCTTTACATCAGAGTTCCCAGAGAGCCCCTTTACATCAGGGTCCCCAGAGAGCCTCCCCTTACATCAGGACCCCAAGAGAGACTCCACTTTACACCAGGGTCCCCAGAAAGCCTCCCCTTACATCAGGGTCCCCAGAGAGCCCCTTTCTTACATCAGGGTACACAGAGACCCACCCTTACATCAGGGTCCCCAGAGAGCCTCCCCTTACACCAGGGTCCCCAGAGAGCCCCCCTTACATCAGGGTTCCAAGAGAGCCCCTTCTTTACATCAGGGTCCCTAGAGAGCCTCCCCCTTACATCAGGGTCCCCAGAGACTCTCTCCTTACATCAGAGTCCCCAGAGAACCTCCCCCATACATCAGGGTCCCCATAGAGCCCCTTCCTTACATCAGGGTCCCCAGAGAGCTCCCCTTACATCAGGGTCTTCAAAGAACCTCCCCTTACATCAGGATCCCAAGAGAGCCTCCCCTTACATCAGGGTCCTCAGAGAGCCTCTTCTTACATCAGGGTCCCCAGAGAGCCTCCTCTTACATCAGGGTCCCCAGAGAGCCTCTTCTTACATCAGGGTCCCCAGAGAGCCTCCTCCTTACATCAGGGTCCCCAGAGAGCCTCCATTTTACATAAAGGTCCCCAGAGAGCCTCCCCTTACATCAGGGTCCCCAGAGAACACCTTCCTTACATCAGGGTCCCCAGAAAGCCCCCCCTTGACAGCTGAGGCAGGGTCTTGGGAACCCCATATCCAGGTAGGACCCGGGCATCTGGAGCACGTAGAACTGAGCACCCGGCAACCACATCCGGCTTACGATCAGACTTGGTGCTAGGCATGGGCGTGATAGGATGGCCTTTGGGGACCCATTGAGCCCCGGGATCCTCCTCAAAGGACCTGGTGATGCTGATCAAGCAGAGCTGCACTGGCTGACAGCTTAATTTGCACACAAGCGGTTGTAGTAGAAGGAGCTTCCGATAGGCCGTCTGATGGAACGTCCGAATCGGTTATAGTGGAACACACTTCAGCCGCGATATAGTTGCGATTGGCGCTTGCTTTAGTTGGCACAACTACATTTTCCTCCTTTAACGGCCACTGACATCACCTCCCCCACAGGCACACTGCTCTCATTCCTCACTGGCTTACTCTAGCTCCGGTACTCTCTTTTCCGCTGTCTCGGACATCAAGGCGAGCAGCTGAGCCCGGCCTCACGGAGCGATCAATGTGCTGCGTCCTGGGGTAATCACCGAGGCAGCAGCTTCCTGCATGACTCTGGTGACAGCAGGTGGGCTCTGGATATCACCGTTCCTGTCCCAATCCACCTGTAGGATCTGCAGGGTTTGAGTCGGGGAGATAACCTCAAACAAGTGTCTTCTTCGCAGCGTCCACAGACGATTCAAGGCCCCAACTGTATGGTCAGGCCGGAACATTTTCCACAGACCAGTCCCAAAACCTCGTAGACTCCAGCCGTATACAGGGCAAGCTTACCCTTCGGTGTACACAGCACTCTGGTGTCAGTCAGGGCAGGTTTCGCATCACTCAAACCGAAATAAACACCCGGAGCATACTTTTTTAAATCCGCCATATCTCCTACGAACTGCGCCATTTTGCTCTCCAACCCACAATCAGACACACGTGGCAGCACTTCCTTATCCTCCTCTGCAGAGCAGGAACTCCTCCCCCTGCCAACAGATTTGTGAAAATGTTCTCTGGGAACTGTGGCACCCGCCTTCTTCATGCTGCAGCACGCCAAAACTGTTCAGTTCATTTTGAAATCTGTATTAACCCTCACAGCACTGGCGGGAAATGTCAAAAGACCAGGCTGATCTCCTCCTCTGAGTAATGAGACTTGTTGGTTCTTCCCCACATTGGTAGTACATACGACAACACAGTCTATTATAAGTATAGATGTTACTTGCCACCTTTCCATGGAGCCCAACGAAATCCCGATGAAGCTGAGGCTGGTTGTCAAGGGCCACTGCTGTAGAGATAACGCCCAGAGGGGGGGGGATACAAAAAAAAAGACAAAGAAAAAGACAAGGGAAGGTGGCAAAGAAGTAGGAGAGGAAAAGAAAGAAAGAGATATATAAAGGACAACCAAAAGGCAGCCGCGTCAATTCAAGAACTACTACGCCAGAAGCAATGCCCAATAGCACTATCAGCAGGGTGTCCCCCTATGTGGGAAAAACAGTTGTACACAGGGTCAGAGGCTCCCTATCCCGACCCACTCCCTGGTATATTCAATCAGCAAAAATCAAGAAGATATATAAACATAGAATGTGAATAATGGTCATTTAATATGCCTAAACATTATGAACACTGATAACCGGAGGTACACATCCAGGCGTCCAAAAAGGGCATTGCTTGCAGGTATACCTTCCTCTCTGCGATGATAGCATTGAGAAAGATGCCATGATCATAGTATAGCTATGAGCAAAAAAGTGAAAGAGTGCAAGCTCCCACAAATGGAGCCTGCAGAACGAATGAACACAGCCTGGGCAATAAAATACCTCATAACTTTAGAATCTACAATCTGAAATATTAAAAACAATAAACAATGGCAATCCTCCGGGGAGGGAGGGCCTGACAATCCGACTGGGGGGAAATGGGACGGGTGAAAAGGAGCAAGGAAACAGGATCACATGGGATGGAAAGGACAGGAGAAAGGGGAAAGGGAGGGGTGAAATGAGGGACACAGGTAAGAGAGGGGAAAGGAGACTTATTGGACAGAAACTGTCAGGCAACTCCCTCCCGGCAGATGCCCTGCTCTACTCAAGCTGCAACCATGAGCCTGTCAGAAGACAATAATTTCGGAGCTCTTCCTCCATGCCACTGCCTTGTAGACTCTGAGCAGCGATGGCCTGATCCAGCCCCCTAGACATGCAATACAGCCTCACCCATCGCTCATACACCCGCCACCCACATGCAGCGGACATACCCCCACCCACGGAATCAAGCATCCCCCAAAACACATATCATCAAGAGTATACCCTAATGGGGCAAATTTGCTAGGTCAAATACCAACAGGTGAAGGAGTGCAGCTAAACCTGTGAACCCCAGCATCTCAGGGCAGTCTAGCAGGCAAGGTCACTTGATAGATCACCGGGGTGGGGCAGCGCTGCAGATGGTCCGGTATGTCAACACAGCAGGGGGGTAGGAGAATGGAATCTGCTGGGAACAGAGGGCAACAACTAAAAAGTCAAGTCATAGATCCGAACCGAGCACAGCCCAAGTAATGTGTAAAATACTGCCCTTCCAGACAGGAGTTACATTTCAGGGTCAGTCATCCGATTAGGGGCCTTGTCACCCCTCTGACGTTGTGAAGAACAGCAATCCAGACCCCAGGCCCTTGTCGAGGATCTCTGCCGGGCAATGGTCAATGGCTGCGTTGCTATCAATCTATCAGGACATGAGACACCAGCCGGGGCTCACTGTGGAACTTAAGGGGTTAATCCTCTGCATTGTGTAAAAAGGCTCTTTGATCCTGTATGCATAGATCCTCCCCCTTCTGGAGGGTCTCTCCAGGCAAAGCCTGATAATACACAGTCAAAGTGGTCCCCCTGCACATGCTCAGTTTGGTCTCTATTGCTGGAGAGAATATTTCCTGTTTAAAGCTGAGCTTTTCAGACCACATGATATTGACATCACACATGTGGGTGTGTATACAGATCCTAAATGACAGCTAAGTCCCTTCCTTCTCCTCCATGCCCAGTAACTAAAAAAGAACACAGTGGGTGGGACGTCATCACATCTTGATTGATGGATATACGCCTCCTAAAAGAGCATGAGGACACAGCTATAGTGGAAATCTTCTACTACCTAAACACTCAGCATTTGGGCAAACCCTGCAGTTTTATCACTTGACCATGGTATACAGATCAGCCAAAATGGTATATAATGGCAGTATTTTAATGTTAAAAAAAAAGATTTATAGCTGTGGGCACTGCATACGGGCGGATTAAATATTTTTATATGTAGCACCCTGGAGCTTAGGCAGGGTTGCTCCTTAAAATTTACTTGCCAGGAGTAGTTATCCTGGTTGATTGTTAGAGATCTATTGATTTCTCCCTAAGTTTGGCCTTGTTGCACTTTTCTCTTCTACCAATAGGGGGCCAGGTAATTGGTGGTACTAGATATGGGAAGGGCAACACAAGGTCAGGTTATGAGTGTGTGGGGTGTCTCAGCCAATGGGAAGGGGTTTTCTTGGATCCCTTGACCTGCTGGGAGAACCTACAAATTCGGGTCAGGTGATCGCCGTTCTGTGCCACCTGGAAGGCTGTCTGGGTGGACTTGTGTTCTACTGCCCTAGCTGTTAGGCCGGAGATTGGGCCTATCCCAGGCACATCTGGCTGCTAGGCTGTCTGAGGGCCCATTCAGAAGCTTTGAGAGCAGCGCAGGGTTGGGACTGAGGCTTGCAGTCCAACCAAAAGTGACGGTTCTGCCGGCCGGAGAACGTGTTGTGGCCGGAGGTAGAAGGTAAGCTGTCGCCACTAAGGGACCAACCGCCTTATTACCAGGGACCACAGTGAGTAACTGCAGCAAGGACCTAGAGAGTATTCTGTCCAGTTCTTGGCACCAGTTCTCAGGAAGGATGTACTGGAAATTGAGCGAGTACAAAGAAGGGCAACAAAGCTAATAAAGGGTCTAGAGGATATTAGTTATGAGGAAAGGTTGTGAGCACTGAACTTATTCTCAATGGAGAAGAGACGCTTGAGAGGGGATATGATTTCAATTCACAAATACCGTACTGGTGACCCCACAATAGAAATAAAACTTTTGAGCGGAATGGGAGTTTAACAAGACATGTGGCCACTCTTTAAAATTAGAAGAAAAGTGGTTTAACCTCAAACTACTTAGAGGGTTCTTTACTGTAAGAGCGGCAAGGATGTGGAATTCCCTTCCACAGGCAGTGGTCTCAGCGGGGAGCATCGATAATTTCAAAAAACTATTAGATAAGCACCTGAACGACCACAACTCACTGGAATATAGGCGGGGTGACGTTTGAGAGGTATCTTGAGTGCCAAGCTAGGGACCCGGCAGAGAGGCGGGGTGACGCTTGAGGAAGATACCGCCGTGAAGATTGGAGGAGCTCAAGGGATTCCGTGACAGTGAATCAGTGGGTCTAGTGAGAGACCGGGAGCTCAGTGGGCTGAAGAACTAAAAGGAGTGATTGTAGTGGAAGTGAAAGGAACTGTTAAACTTTGTGTTAGGAACTGTTAAAGACTGTTGCCATAGAAGACAGCATTCCTGCACATGCAGATGTGGCGTCTTGCTGGATGCCTTTCCCTGCATAACTGTCCTCCTATTGAAGTCTCGGAGTCTTCCAATTGAACTTGCAACTACTTAAGGGTGTCCTGGCCCTAACCCTCTCTCCCCCAAAAGTTTGTTAAGAGAAATAAAAATCTCTTTTGCATTCAAGAAGTGTCTGGCGCCTAATACCTTTAACCACCTTGCACCCACTATGCCTCACAACCCACCATATACAGAACTATGTCAGCTATCTCTGGCCCTGGAAGTTCTCATTAGACCAAAGAAGGCCTGGGACCTTGGTACATTTGGCCCCAACGTGGGGCTAAATCAGAGGCAGCTCTAGGCTTTTTGAGGCCTTAGGCGAAACTTACACATGAGGCCCCAATCACGCCCATAATAGGAAAAAAATTCAAGCAATAAAAATGGCTGCAAAAAAGATGCACAGATCTAGCACACCCACCAGACATATGCAGCCAAAAAACATCTGGGACCCGGCAAGGTGGCAACCCCTCTATGAATTTCCTGTGTCTTGGGGGAATGAGGAGGGGATGTCACTGAGTCATTCCCCATCCACAGAGGAAGTAGAGTGGGGGGATCCCAGCACAGCGCAGGGGGAGAGAGAGGGGTTAGAGAGAGGGGGGAGGAAGAGAGAGAGGGGGGAGGGAAAGAGAGAGTGAGGGGGGGGGGGAGAGGGGGAGGCAGGGGAGGAGGGAGGGAAAGAGAGAGGGGGGGGAGAGAGGGAGGAGAGGAGATGGAGAGGAGGGAGAGAGAGAGAGGGGGAGAGGAGAGGGAGAGAGAGGGGGGGAGCGAGAGAGAAAGAGCGGAGAGAGAGAAATAGGGGGAGGGAGAGAGAAAGAGGGGGACAGAGAGAGGGGGGGGTGGGAGAGAGAGGGGGAGAGGGTAAGAGAAAGGAAGAGGGGGAGAGAGAGGGGGAGGGGGAGCGAGAAGGGGAGCAAAGAGATTGTGTGAGAGAGGGGGAGGGAGAGAGGGGATAAGCAAGAGGGGAGGAGCGAGAGAGGGTGGGCGAGAGGGGGAGAGAGAGAAGGTGAGCGAGAGGGGGGTGAGCGAGAGGGGTAGAGAGAGGGGTATGGAGAGAGGGGGGAAAGGGGAGGAGAGGAGAGGAGGTGGGAGAGGGGAGAGGAGGAGAGGGAGTGAGTGGTGGAAAGGGAGGAGAGGGAGGGATTGGTGGGAAGGGGTAAGAGAGAGAAGGAGTGTGGTGAGAGAGAAAGAGACGGGAGTGACAGAGGGGGAGGGGAGTGAGAGAGAGGGAGGTGAGAAAGACGGGGGGGTGAGGGAGAGAGAGAAGAGTTGTGGGAGAGAGGGGTGGTGAGAGAGAGTGACAGGGGATGAGAGAAAGGAGGGTAGGAGGGGAGAAAGAGGAGGGAAGGAGAGAGAGACAAAGAGAGAGGGAGGGAGAGGTGGTGAGAGGAAGGGGGAAGTGATGGAGTGAGGGGGGAGAGAGGGGGGAGGGAGAGGGAGGAAGTGAGGGGGGAGAGAGGGGAAGGGGGGAGTGAAGGGGAGATAGAGGGATGACAGGGGGTAAGAGAGAGAAGGGGGGAGAGAGAGAGGGGGAGGGGAGGGAAAGGGAGGTGAGAGAGATCCCTAGCCCTGTCCCTGTCTGCAGCCCCTCCTGTGTCCCATGTCCCAGTCTGTGATAGCACCAGGGGGGCAAAGAGCAGGGAGGAGCTGGAGAGTGCTGGGGGGTGGGGGCCGGAGTGTCAGGAAAGTTCTGTCAGTATCAGACGCCCTGTGCGGGCAGTCGCACGCATGTGCGCACGCACCAGGCGGGCTATTTAAACTGATCTGTCACATGTGAATCTTGCTGTCTGTTCTACAGCGTTAAGTGTGCACTTCCTGAGAACCTGTTTCCTGTACTAGACCCGGCTTGTTCCTGATTATCCTAGCTGTCTGCCTGCATCTGATCCCGGCTTGTCTCCGACCATCCCTGCTTTCTGCCTGCATCCGACCCCGGCTTGTCTGACCACTCTTCTGCCTGACCCTTCAGCTCATCTACAGTCCGCTTGGCTATCGATCCGGCTTGTCTGACCTTCCAGTCTGCTGCACCAGTGTTCCAGTCTGCTGTCCTGTCTGTTCCAGCCTGCTATCCAGTTCCAGTCTGCTGTGTGGTTCCAGTCTGCTGCACCAGTGTTCCAGTCTGCTGTCCTGTGTGTTCCAGCCTGCTATCCAGTTCCAGTCTGTTGTGTGGTTCCAGTCTGCTGCACCAGTGTTCTAGTCTGCTGTCCTGTGTGTTCCAGCCTGCTATCCAGTTCCAGTCTGCTGTGTGGTTCCAGTCTGCTGCACCAGTGTTCCAGTCTGCTGTCCTGTGTGTTCCAGCCTGCTATCCAGTTCCAGTCTGCTGCACCAGTGTTCCAGTCTACCTACCAGCTCAGCTTAATCTCCACTGCACAGTGTTTCCAGAGTTCCAGACCTACCTCCTGCTGTTGATGCTGCCAGGTACTCGTGCCACTCCTAAATCTTGTGCTTCATATATACCCTACCAGGGCCCTCGAGTCGGAGCCGCAAGAGAGGCCATCCCCTGCAAGTCGGGCTCGTCCACAAGGTACGTGACAGTAGCAGACAGCCATGACCGAGCCCGAGCAGGGAGCCTCTCCTATGGAAGAACTTTGTATGCACCTGGCCGGCCTTACACAGGCTGTTAAGAGTCTCCAGGAAGGATATACACGTCTGGAAGAACGGGTCCAAGTACTGTCTGGTCCCACTGAGACCCAGGGATCTTCTCTGCCATCTACCTCTGCTAGCAGTACTACTTCCCCTACAGTAGTGATGCTGCCCCCTGAACCAAGGGTTCCCACCCCTGAAAAGTTTTTTGGAGAACGAAGTAAATTCAGGGCATTCCGGAATGCATGCGAACTGTACTTCGCTCTTCAACCTCGCACCTTCTCGCTTGAAGCCACCAAAGTAGGTTTTGTGATCTCACTACTCCTGGGTGACCCCCAAACATGGGCTCACCGCCTTCTGGAACTGAAAGCCGAGGTGTTGACCAATTTAACCACCTTCTTTGATGCAATGGCCCAGCTATATGAGGACTCACAGCTTTCTGCAACCGCAGAAGCCACCCTGCACACCCTTCAACAAGGGCGTAGGGCAGTAGAGGACTACGTTGCGGAATTCCGCCGATGGAGTGCAGACACGGACTGGAATGATGCTGCCCTCCGCTACCAGTTCCGTATGGGACTTTCCGACCCTTTAAAAGATGAACTGGCCCGAGTGGGAATTCCTCTGACTCTGGATGCCTTGATTAACCTTGCCATACAGATCGATCGACGGTTGAGGGAGCGAAGAGCAGAAAGAGGTGCTGGGCCTACTCGCCCAACCTGGATGTTGCCTAGGGTCCCCAGCTATACCCATCCTGCACCCACCTCTAGTCCTGCTGTTACACCTGATACCTCTGAGCCCATGCAACTTGGAGTCCTCCGCCCATCTCTCACGACGGAGGAACGCCATTGTCGCCGGGCTAACAACCTGTGCCTGTACTGCGGGGAACCCGGACACTGTCAGGAACTGTCCTAACAAACTCCGTAAGTGCCTGTCTGTCTCCTCTGGTGATGTGACTGCTTGGCCTAAGACTTCCGCTCACTTGACTCTTTCTACATCTTTGCAGCTCCCAGGAAAGACTTTACAGGTTCCCGCTATCATTGACTCCGGGGCTTGCAGCTGCTTCTTGGACTCATCCTTTGCAGCTAAACACCAGATCCCACTGCGTTACAAGGCCCATGGACTCTCTATTCATCTGGCCGACGGGTCTGCAATAAAATCTGGGCCGGTTATACAAGAATCCGCTCCCCTTCCAGTCACCATCTTCAACTTGCAACAAGAACTGCTTCGCCTGGACATCATCACTTCTCCTTTATTTCCTATTATTCTTGGCATGCCGTGGCTACAAGCCCATAACCCTACTATCAACTGGGTCACAGGAGAAATTACGTTTTCCTCTCAGCACTGTCAAAAGTTCTGCACTTTGAAGGTCCCTGGTGATTCCCCTGCTCTGTTATGTCTCAACACTGATTCTGAGTTATTCCAGGCGGTCCCCAAGGTCTATCTTGACTTTTTAGATGTCTTTAGTAAAAAAGGGGCTGAAACCCTTCCTCCTCATCGGGCTTACGATTGCCCCATTGAGCTTCTTCCCAGAGCCGAAGTTCCCTTTGGCAGGATATTTCCTTTGACCGAGCAGGAGCAAGGAGCACTAAAAGCATACATCGACGAGAACCTAGAAAAGGGTTTCATCCGGCACTCTACATCCCCAGCAGGTGCAGGCATCTTTTTTGTTGAAAAATAGGATCATTCTCTTCGTCCTTGTATAGACTACCGTGAACTCAATAAAATAACTGTTAAAAATCGGTACCCTCTCCCCTTGGTACCAGAATTATTCCAGAGACAGGGGACTGCTACTATTTTCACCAAATTAGATCTCCGAGGGGCTTACAACCTGGTTCGCATCAGAAAAGGGGATGAGTGGAAGACAGCTTTCCGCACTCGCTTCGGGCACTTTGAATACATGGTGATGCCCTTTGGACTATGTAACGCCCCTGCAACTTTTCAGTACTTCATAAATGATTTTTCGGGACTATTTGGATCTATTCATCATAGTCTACTTAGATGACATTCTCATCTTTTCTTCTTCCCTGGAATCCCATCGCAGACATGTTAAATGTGTTTTAGCTCGACTCCGGTTACATGGCTTGTACGCTAAGGCTGAAAAGTGCGAGTTCGAGCAAGAGAGTATTTCATTCTTGGGGCTAATTATCTCCGTGGAAGTGATCAAGATGGATCCCCATAAGGTTACTGCAATTCTTGACTGGCCAGCCCCTACTGACAAGAAAGGAGTCCAACGTTTCATTGGCTTTGCCAACTTCTATAGAAAATTCATTAAGGGGTTCTCAGCCATCATTGAGCCCATCACTCAATTGACCAAACAAGGGGTGCGTTTTCATTGGTCGCCCGAAGCTCAATCCGCCTTTGAATCTCTCAAAAGGCTGTTTACCTCTGCTGCTGTTTTATACATCCCGATTCCTCTTTACCATTTGTCCTGGAAGTGGACGCTTCTGAGAGTGCTGTTGGTGCGATTCTTTCCCAGCGACAAGGGACCAAAGCTCTGTTATACCCTGTAGCCTTCTTTTCTCGCAAACTATCATCCGCAGAAAGGAATTATGATGTAGGAGATCGGGAACTACTGGCCATAAAATCCACTCTGGAAGAGTGGCGGTATCTTTTGGAAGGAGCGGCTCATCCTATTCTGATCTACACAGATCACAAAAACCTGGAATATCTGAAATCCGCAAAGAGGTTGAGACCGCGAAAAGCCAGGTGGGCCTTGTTCTTTTCCAGGTTCTCCTTCCACGTGACCTATCGGCCAGGCTCCAAGAATAAAAAATCTGACGCTTTGTCTAGGATGTTCCACAAGCCTCAAGAAACCTCACCTCCAGATACGATCCTTTCTCCTGGAAATTTTTTCCTGTTGCAAGAAGACCTACTTTCCCAGATTAAGCAAGCTTCAGTAGAGTTGGTACCTGCTATGAGAACAAAACTACAAGAAAAGGATGGTCTGCTTTGGTTCGGGAGTAAGATCTTTGTACCTGAAGGCCTACGGGTCACAATTTTAGAACTTTGTCATGATCACGCACTAGCAGGACATTTTGGTGTTACCAAGACGGCTGATCTTGTCCTGCGCACCTTCTGGTGGCCCCAAGTGCCTAAGGACTGTAAGAAGTATGTGGAATCCTGTACCATCTGTGCTCGGAATAAAGTCAGTAGAACCAGGGCCTGGGGATTACTGAAACCTCTACCTGACCCAGACAGGCCATGGAAGATGCTGTCTATTGACTTCATTGTCGAGTTGCCTCCGGCTGAAGGGCACACTGCCATCTTTGTGGTGGTAGATCGGTTATCTAAAATGGCTCATTTCATTCCAATGAAGGGTACCCCCTCTGCTCCTGAAACTGCACAAGCGTTCATTAGAGAAGTGATTAAACTCCATGGAATTCCGGCTAATATAATTTCTGACCGAGGAGTACAATTCACTTCCCGATTCTGGAGAGCCTTGTGTAAAGCCCTAGGAATTGAACTATCATTTTCCACCGCCTATCACCCCCAGACGAATGGCCAAACGGAGAGGACCAACCAGACTCTCGAGCAATATCTTCGTTTCTCTTCCTTTTCTCAAGATGATTGGTTCTCGTTGCTTCCCTTGGCTGAATTCGCCTATAATAATGCTGTCCATTCTGCCACAAAGCAAAGTCCGTTTTTTGCCATATATGGGTTTCACCCTACCTTTTTGCCGAGCTCCATTCCTGAAAGTTCCGAACCAGCAGTCCAGGAAACAATAAATTTTTTCTCTGTCAATAACCAAATATTACAGGAAACCATGACAAAGTCCCAAGAACGTAACAAGGTAACTTTCGACAGGAAAAGACGAGGGGAATTGCTACTCGAACCAGGTGATCTTGTATGGTTATCCACTGTAAACCTGAAACTGACTTGTCCCTCCAAGAAGTTGGGTCCTAAATTCCTGGGTCCTTTTTCTGTAAAAAGAAAAATAAATGAAGTAGCTTTTGAATTGGAACTCCCGGACTCACTCAGAATTCATCCTGTTTTTCACGTTTCCCTGTTGAAACCTTTTGTCTCCAATCCTTTTCCTGAACAAAATCTGAATCCTCCAGATCCTGTAATAGTGGACGGAGAGGAAGAATTTGAAATTGAAGCCATCCTTGACTGCAGAAAGAGGAACAATCAAGCCCAATTCCTGATCAAGTGGAAAGGGTATGGCCCCGAAAAGAGAACTCGTGGGAGCCTGAGGAGAACATCCATGCTAAAAGCTTAGTTCAATCCTTTAAGAGAACCCATCCTGAGAAATGGGTCCGGTTGGGCATCCGGAGGCTGCGCCTTGGGGGGGGGCAATGTCAGGAAAGTTCTGTCAGTATCAGACGCCCTGTGCGGGCAGTCGGACGCATGCGCGCGCGCACCAGGCGGGCTATTTAAACTGATCTGTCACATGAGAATCTTGCTGTCTGCTCTACAGCGTTAAGTGTGCACTTCCTGAGAACCTGTTTCCTGTACTAGACCCGGCTTGTTCCTGATTATCCTAGCTGTCTGCCTGCATCTGATCCCGGCTTTTCTCCGACCATCCCTGCTTTCTGCCTGCATCCGACCCCGGCTTGTCTGATCACTCTTCTGCCTGACCCTTCGGCTCATCTACAGTCCGATTGGCTATCGATCCGGCTTGTCTGACCTTCCAGTCTGCTGCACCAGTGTTCCAGTCTGCTGTCCTGTCTGTTCCAGCCTGCTATCCAGTTCCAGTCTGCTGTGTGGTTCCAGTCTGCTGCACCAGTGTTCCAGTCTGCTGTCCTGTGTGTTCCAGCCTGCTATCCAGTTCCAGTCTGCTGTGTGGTTCCAGTCTGCTGCACCAGTGTTCCAGTCTGCTGTCCTGTGTGTTCCAGCCTGCTATCCAGTTCCAGTCTGCTGTGTGGTTCCAGTCTGCTGCACCAGTGTTCCAGTCTGCTGTCCTGTGTGTTCCAGCCTGCTATCCAGTTCCAGTCTGCTGCACCAGTGTTCCAGTCTACCTACCAGCTCAGCTTAATCTCCACTGCACAGTGTTTCCAGAGTTCCAGACCTACCTCCTGCTGTTGATGCTGCCAGGTACTCGTGCCACTCCTGACTCTTGTGCTTCCTGTACACCCTACCAGGGCCCTCGAGTCGGAGCCGCAAGAGTGGCCATCCCCTGCAAGTCGGGCTCGTCCACAAGGTACGTGACACGGAGAGTGCTGGGGGGCAGAGAGCTCTGAGAAAAGTGGAGAGCACAGGAGGGGTGGGGCATGGAGAGTGATGGGGCGAGCTTGAGAGCAGGGGGCATAAAGAATTGGAGTGGAGAGCAGGGGGTGCTGGAAAGCACTGGGGGAGAAGACAGGGAGCACAAGGAGGGGCTGAAGAGCAGGAGGGGCAGAGCCAGTGAGCACAAGGAGGGGCTGGAGAGCAGAAGGGGTGGAGCCAGGGAGCACAAGGAGGGGCCGGAGAGCACAGGAATGCAGAAGAGGTTAGCTAGAAGGAGCAGTGGGGAGACTGCACAAAGTGGAATTGATTTTTGCATATTCCTCCATGCAACCGCTGAATGATCACTTCTCCTCCTCTCATTCAGCGGCTGCAGGAGGAATATGGAAAAATCAGTTCCACTATGTGCAGTCTCCTCACCGCTCCTCCTATTCAGGCACACACAGAGACTACATGGGCACTCACGTTGTTTCCGGTCGGAGAGGCAGCATAAGGACAGTGGCGGCGGAGCGCCTTCCTCTTCACAGTCATGGGGCAGCTCAGCTGGATAGTTTCAACGCCCTCCCTGGCCCCGAATGCTGAACCGAATAGGAGGCAGGTACGGAGAGGTCGGGTGAGCGGCGCAGGCTGAAGGAGAAGCTCAGCTGCGGGTCCCACATGGACATTCTGCCCGCAAGCCTTGTAAAGATGACACCTGGAGCCAGGTGCTGTCATCCAGCTGCTGCCGCCACCTAGAGGCCTCTACTGTTCCGCTCCCCGCATCTGCTGCCACCGGACCGAGACGCTCAGTGATGAGACCGTGACATCAGTGATTGATCACAGGCAAATTAGGCGGCCGCGAGGGCCCTGTGAGTGCGAGGCCTTAGGCGAATGCCCAATTTGTCTAATTAGAGAGCCACCAACTTTAACTCTGCGGTAACATCCAGAACATACGATATAAAATAATTTATTACCTGCTCTTCAAAAAATATTGTTTACCTTTTGCAGTGCCCATGTGGCCTACAATATGTGGGCTGGACAATTAGGACCATGCAAATTAGAGTTAATGAGCATCCAGGTCATTTACGGCGAGGTTTTCCTAAACACAGTGTGTCTAAACATTATGCACTTTGTCATGCGAAGAACCCAATTGGGACACTGATTTGGGGAATTGACAGATTTTCTTCACATTGGAGGAGTAGTAATGTCCGGCGGGAAGTCTCTAGAATAGAGACCCGCTGGATTTATGACCTTAAGAGTTATTCACCATTTGGCTTGAATGGGATGTTAACTGCTTTATAAATAATGGTTGAAGAATTTTGGAGTTTTTCTGTTACATAGTTACATAGTTAGTAAGGTTGAAAAAAGACACCAGTCCATCCAGTTCAACCTGAGTGAGTGTGGGTGCTTTCTACAATTATCCCTATTTTTTTAAATTTAAGGTACCCATATTGTGCCGTCAATTTACAAAGTGCTCCACACATACATCGCACACTCACATTGGTCCCTACCCTCAAGAAGCCCACAATCCAAGGTCCCCAACTCACATTCATATACTAGGGCCAATTTTGGACAGAAGCCAATTAACCTGCCAGCATGTCTTTGGCGTGTGGGAGGAAACCGGAGTACCCGGAGGAAACCCACGCAGGCACAGGGAGAACATGCAAACTCCAGGCAGGTAGTGTCGTGGTTGGGATTTACTGCTAGGCGAGAGTGCTACCCACTACACCACTGTGCCACCCAAGAGATCTTTATCATTTATCTTTTTAAGATCTTTATCATTTATCATTTTATGATCTGTATGATCTTTATCATTTATATCTTTATTTATTTATATGTTATAACAACAAAAATATGTTTTTATATTTTTTATTTGCAATACATTGACTATTGATATATATATTTTTTCATGTTTATCCTCTTTTCTCTTGCTGAAATTTAATGTTATGAATTTCTATGAATCTAAATGCATCTGTGTAGGATGTTTAAATATTGTATATATCATGTCCACTAGATGGCGTGTTCACTTTGCATGCCCTATGTGACTGCTGATTCGGTCCAAAGGGCAGTTAAATACAATCTTTGCAATGATTTGGCTTCTTTTTGTAAAGGAGAGAACTTCTTTTTTTATAGTAACTTATTACCTATGTGATTTGAGAGCCACGGAGCCTTGGAACGCATAGTGAACCACATGAGTGCGGACTGATAGTTTACGTGGGGTAACTTCCATACTTGCCAACTGTCCCAAATTTCCTGGGACATTCCCGGGATTTAGACCCCTTTCCCGATTTTATTGTGTCCCGGGAAATGTCCTGGGAAATCCGTTTTTTTCCTGATCTTTTACCGCCGCCGCTAGAGGTCCGCGGCCGGCCGCCAGTTTTAAGAAGATCAGAAGTAGAACACGGGTGGCTACAATAGAAATTAAGCTGTGGCGCTGCCTACCCCTCGCCCCGCTCCGTAGCTGGTCCGTCTTTGACCTGTTATGGAAAGGGGTGGGGGTGGGCGGCGCCGCAGCTTAATTTCTATTGTTGCCATGTGGCCGGCTCTGCCTCTATTTTGTTCCCCCTCAGGGAACGGGGAAACCGGAATGGCAGCGGAGATACCGCTACACCTGATGTAAGGGGGCTCCAATGGGGGGGGGGGGCTGATGTAAGGGGGGCTCCAATGGGGAGAAGCTTGATGTAAGGGGGGCTCCAATAGGGGGATGCCTGATTAAGGGGGGCTCCAATGGGGGACACCTTATGTAAGGGTGCTCCAATGGGGGGACATCTGATGTAAGGAGTGACTGCTCTGGGGATGCCTGATGTAAGGAGGGACTCCGCTCGGGACGCCTGATGTAAGGAGGGACTCAGCTGGGGACACCTGATGTAAGGAGGGACTCCGCTGGGGATGCCTGATGTAAGGAGGGACTCCGCTGGGGAAGCCTGATGTAAGGAGGGACTCTGCTGGGGACGCCTGATGTAAGGAGGGACTCCGCTGGGGACGCCTGATGTAAGGAGGGACTCCGCTGGGGACGCCTGATGTAAGGAGGGACTCCACTTGGGACGCCTGATGTAAGGAGGGACTCCGCAGGGGACACCTGATGTAAGGAGTGACTCTGCTGGGAACACCTGATGTAAGGAGGGACTCCGCTGGGAATGGCTCATGTAAGGAGGGACTCCGCTGGGGACACCTGATGTAAGGAGGGACTCCGCTGGGAATGCCTGATGTAAGGACCCCAGAGGAAGTCTAATGAGATGAAACGCGTCGGGAGACTCCACTGCCTGCCATTTAATCTATTTTAAGCGCTTTTTTACCATGGAATATGTAAGTTTTCTACCACAATAAATTTTATTTCTTTTAAACGGTATCACACTATGTGGCCCCCTTTTTTACTTTTCATGAGCCACTACTGAATTGGGCCATACAAGAAAGAAATCTGCTGGGAGCCTTGGATACAGCATCCGGATTTCATATCGGTCCAGCGGGACACTTCACTTACTGCCCGGTGGCAATACAAGTATTTCTGACTCAAGGGATATACGTCTCTGTGAGTCCAACGGTTCTGGTAAGCCTCCATCATTATACACCACTTGTTTTCAACCTATGTGACGTAGAGACATCATCATCTACCTTGGATTTCTATTATTTCCAGTTTCTACATAAATAGACATTTACGGACATTTAAAGAACCATTTAGAATATATGGTGTTGGGAACTAAATGGTTATATATATTTTTTTTTCCTTTTTTTTTGCCTATTGCTCCTTTCATTTAACTATGGGGTATATAGACACTACCATCAGAATTTGACCCTTTATTGGTTTACATATTTCCTTCAGGTGAATAGATATCTATCTAGGTTCTTTTTGGTACCACCCCCTTAGTTTGTGGTGGTTCAAATTGGTCACTATGCTTTTTGTGACTTGTTTGTGATTTAACATTAGCGCTACACTGTCTATATACATACGGTTTACAAAATCTCCTTTTTTTGTGTGTGAGCTGCTTTGTTAGAGCAAGCGCGGTGTTTCTTGAGTTATTTTTTCACTGATGTAAGGAGGGACTCTGCTGGTGGCACCTAATGCAAGGACAGACTCTGCTGGGGGCACCTGATGCAAGGACGGACTCTGCTGGGTGCACCTGATGTAAGGACAAACCCTGCTGGGGGCACCTGATACAAGGACGGACCCTGCTGGGGACACCTGATGCAAGGACGGACTCTGCTGGGACACCTGTTGGCATCTGGTAGCAGGTGACCCGCTCAGGGGTCCCACTGATTATGCATTATGGTGAGTTGAATGATTTCAATTTATATTACAATAATAATAGAAATGATGTGCTTCAATCATCCTGACACCATAACAACCATGATGCCGGGATGATTGAAGTGCTAACACCAGGTGTTTGGAGTATCTTTATCTGCTGATTTGTTAAACTCTGGAATACACTTTTCTATTGTGGTGTAGGATCTGGGCCCGCTGTCCCTCCATCCCTCTTTCCTTCCTTCTCTCTCCTTCCTTCCCTCTTTCTTTCTTTCCTCCCTTCTCTCTCCTTCCCTCCTTTCTTTCTCACTTTCTCTCCCTCTTTCCCCCTTTCCTTCTCCCTCCATCCCTCATTCATCTAAGACTCTAACCACACCCCCTTTGAGCTACGCCCATTTAAGCCACACCCACTATTCATGTAAACCACGCCCATTTTTCGCTGTGGCGTGCCTCATTTGATTTTTCTATGCCACGCCTACAAACGCATGCCCCGCCCCCTAATAATAATAAGACTCTGCCTACAGCCAAAAAAGTGTGTAAAAAGTATAATTTTTTTTACAATGTTGGCAACTATGCACTTCCTGTGGGACTAGCATATTAGATGTGTTTGCTTTCGGCCACCACGCCTCTGAAGATGTAATATGATTACGAAACATGTAAGGCTGTACCGGACGACGTAAGCACACCTCGACCTATGGATTATTCATAAGAGTTATGCCTGTTGTTTATCCACAGAAATGTGAATGTGTCATTTTACCTTTTAATAAAGCAGTGGTTTTTTAAACAATATTATGTGGTGGCCTTACATTTTTTGAGGGAAAAATGGCCACTGTATACATGTACATCCCTTTACCTGGAGAAAGTGCTTTCTGCACTGGGATCGCGTCTTCCATAACTGGCAAGAGATGGAGTGATGCTGTTACGGATGTCTAGATGATCATTCATCTCCTTATTATATGCGTTCCCTGACTCTTTATAATCTGAGAGTCAACTTTTTCTGGAGCAGGATTGCCTCTACACACTGGTGGTGACAAGTGCATTCAATACCTTTTCATACTGCTGGTGCTGGGACTTTTCACCAACTTATCTATCGCTGGTGGTAATTTATGGCAGGACTGTTCATTACAGAGTTTTTTATTGCAACTTTTTTCTGACTCGCGCTGCACCTTTCATATATATCTACCACAGTCTTTATTGTCCAGGGTGACATCGGCCTCTTTTGGCTCGATTACTTTTTTGGACCATGCCCCTGTCTTTGTTGACATAGATCTACTGCCCCCCATGCTCAAACAGTGGATGTGGAAGCTAAACGATTCTTTGATACAGACACCGGAGATCATAGAAGAGATATCCGGCGAATTGAGAAATTTCTTTGCTTCTAACGTCAGAAAAAAGCGCTCCAAAGAGCTATATCTGGGGTGTCTTGATTAAGCTTGGTTAAGCTTGGGTCTCATATCAAGAAGGCTAGAGCCCAACAAACTGTTATGGAAAAAATTAGGGTACTGGAAGCCACCCATAAGAAATCATTGGCGGACAAGGCCTTGGCTGATCTGACGGCCCTGAGGAACCAATTGCGTTCGCTGGCATTAGGTAGAGCCAAGGCCACGATTGCTAAATGTAGATGCACGTTCTATGAGAATAGTGACAAGTGTGGGAAGATGCTGGCGTGTGCTTTGAAAGCCCAGCAAGCCCACACGTTCATCACTAAGATTTTTAATGAGAACCACACCAAGGCACATTCTACAGAAGATAACGCTGAAATCTTTCGGAATTACTACACTTCGCTTTACAACCTTTCCTGTCCTATATCTGACCTGGAGAACTCCTCGTGAGGATCTAGCTGCCCTAAATGAACCTCTTTCAGCTACAGAGGTAGCTTCGGCAATGGCGCAAATGAAACTAGGCAAGACCCTGGAACAGATATTCACTCGTATACTATAAAACCTTTGACGATCTCTTGACTCCACATTTCCTTTCTGCCTATAATGCGACGGGGGAGGGGTCCGCCCCCCCAGTAGATACTCTTAGGGCACATATCACTGTAATTCCAAAGGAGGGGAAGGACCCTTTACAGTGTCAAAACTACCGGCCAATCTCGCTTTTAAAAGTGGATCTCAAAATATTCACTAAAATACTCTCAATGCGCTAGTTCATTTTGACCAAGGGGGTTTGTCTCGACGAGGGAGGCCAGAGACAACACCACCAAGGCGCTAAATTTCATTTACGCCATGCAGAACCGAAAGATCCCCCTGTTGCTTGTTTGACAGGGTGGATTGGACCTTTCTGACGGAGACTCTGCTCTTTTTCGGCTTGGGGCAGCAGATGATGCATTGGGTTCAGGCTATTTATCCTTGCACGTCCACCTAGGTGAAGGTGAATGGACATCACTCACAATCATTTGGGACATCGAATGGGACGCATCAGGGGTGCCCTCTGTCCCCCTTGATTTCCATCCTGACCTTAGAACCCTTTCTATGTACCATTAGAAATAACTTGGACATTATGGGCCTGTCCTTAGATGCAACTCTTTCCCCAAAGATTGTAGCATTTGCGGACGATTTACTTTTCTTTTTGACTAAACCCTAGGTCTCTGTCCCAAACCTGCTCTTGGAACTCCAGACCTATGAAGTTTTATCATCTTTCTGAGTAAATTATCAGAAATCAGAGGGGTTGAACATATCAATGCCATCCTCGCTGTCTACATTGCTAGGGGTGGATCTCCCCTTCAAATGGGCCACAGCATATACAGTGGTTTGCGAAAGTATTCGGCCCCCTTGAACTTTTCAACCTTTTGCCACATTTCAGGCTTCAAACATAAAGATATAAAATTTTAATTTTTTGTGAAGAATCACCAACAAGTGGGACACAATTGTGAAGTGGAAGGAAATCTATTGGATATTTTAAACTTTTTTAGCAATTAAAAAACTGAAAAGTGGTGCGTGCAAAATTATTCGGCCCCTTTACTTTAAGTGCAGCAAACTCACTCCAGAAGTTCTGCAAAGATCTCTGAATGATCCAATGTTGTTCTAAATGACTGATGGTGATAAATAGAATCCACCTGTGTGTAATCAAGTCTCTGTATAAATGCACCTGCTCTGTGATAGTCTCAGGGTTCTGTTGAAAGCGCAGAGAGCATCATGAAGACCAAGGAACACACCAGGCAGGTCCGTAATACTGTTGTGGAGAAGTTTAAAGCTGGATTTGGATACAAAAAGATTTCCCAAGCTTTAAACATCCCAAGGAGCACTGTGCAAGTGATCATTTTGAAATGGAAGGAGTATCAGACCACTGCAAATCTACCAAGACCTGGCTGTCCCTCTAAACTTTCAGCTCAGACAAGGAGAAGACTGATCAGAGATGCAGCCAAGAGGCCCATGATCACTCTGGATGAACTGCAGAGAACTACAGCTGAGGTGGGAGAGTCTGTCCATAGGACAACAATCAGTCGTACACTGCACAAATCTGGCCTTTATGGAAGAGTGGCAAGAAGAAAGCCATTTCTCAAAGATATCCATAAAAAGTCTTGTCTAAAGTTTGCCACAAGCCACCTGGGAGACACACCAAACATGTGGAAGAAGGTGTTCTGGTCCGATGAAACCAAAATCGAACTTTTTGGCCACAATGCAAAACGTTATGTTTGGCGTAAAAGCAACACAGCTCATCATACTCAACACACCATCCCCACTGTCAAACATGGTGGTGGCAGCATCATGGTTTGGGCCTGCTTTTCTTCAGCAGGGACAGGGAAGATGGTTAAAATTGAGGGGAGGGTGGATGCAGCCAATTACAGGACCATTCTGGATGAAAACCTGTTGGAGTCTGCAAAAGACCTGAAACTGGGACGGAGATTTATCTTCCAACAAGACAATGATCCCAAACATACAGCAAAATCTACAAAGGAATGGTTCACAAATAAACGTATCCAGGTGTTAGAATGGCCAAGTCAAAGTCCAGACCTGAATCCAATCGAGAATCTGTGGAAAGAGCTGAAAACTGCTGTTCACAAACGCTCTCCATCCAACCTCACTGAGCTTGAGCTGTTTTGCAAGGAAGAGTGGGCAAGAATTTCAGTCTCTCGATGTGCAAAACTGATGGAGACATACCCCAAGCGACTTGCAGCTGTAAACGCAGCAAAAGGTGGCTCTACAAAGTATTAACGCAAGGGGGCCGAATAATTTTGCACTCCCCACTTTTCATTTTTTTATTAGTTAAAAAAGTTTCAAAAATCCAAAAGATTTCGTTCCACTTCACAATTGTGTCCCACTTGTTGGTGATTCTTCACAAAAAATAAAAATGTTATATCTTTATGTTTGAAGCCTGAAATGTGGCAAAAGGTTGAAAAGTTCAAGGGGGCCAAATACTTTCGCAAGCCACTGTATAATGCACTTGGGAATACTTTTACCCAGAAGGGTGGAAGATGTGTTTTCAATTAATTTTCCTTCCCTGCTGATGGCAATCAAAAAAGATCTTCAGTCCTTGCAGCAAAGATTGTTTTCCTAGTTCAGTAGGTGTAGCATCGTTAAAATGCCATGTCTGCTGTACCACTTCCTGTGCAGATTCCGAGCTTCTTCCTCATGCCAGTGAATTGAGCTTTTACTACTTTTCTGTGGGCCCTGAAACCACAGCTTTTGGTACAATCTATTCTGCGACTGCCGAAGCTTAGGGGTGGGATGGCTCTGCTGGATGCTAACCTTTACCACACGGCATGCCATATGATACGGATCCTGGATTGGTGTCACCATAGCTCGCTTAAACAATGGGTACAGGTGGAGCAGGCCCTAGCAGGTATCCCGCTGGAGTCTGCGCCGTGGTGCATAACGGATATGCCTCGCCAAATTCCAGACTATCCCACAATAGGAGAGACGCAAAGGATATGTCTTAAAGCGTACCGAGATTTCTCTGTCGCACCATCGCCATCACCGCTCACCCCCATAGTCGGCAATCCAGTCTTCAGTCCTGGACTTTAAGACTTGAGATTCAGGAAACTGAAGTTAGTGGAGCAATATCAGGCATGTCATTTGATTGTCAATGGATGGTGTTCTTGGCAAAAAGTACAACTATTCCACTTCTTTGGATCTCTACCTCTTCCGGAGCCTTTTCAGAGAAGCCTCACTTCCTTTTAAATATTATGTCAAGAACAATCTCCAGTGCAGCATGCGGTTTCCCAGGCCTACCAACTGCTGATCACTGCTGCCCCTCCACAGGACTATATTATTCCATATATCTCACATTGGGAACGGGAGTTGGGGATCCAACTTTCAGAGAAACAAGTTGACAGAATTCTTCTGTTCACTTACAAAACCTCGATCTGCACTAAATATCAGGAGGCAGGTGTTAAGGTCTCAAACACCAGTGAAGGTTCTCTCAGGGCTGGGCTCAGCCCTTCCTTCTCTGAGCTGGCCGCTCAGCTGTCGGCTAATTGCCAGCTCCTATCTCTCCACAGTTACTCAGCTGTTGATGATATCCTGCTCGTCAGTCCTGCCTACTTAAGCCGTGCAGCCCAGAGAATCTCTACCTTCGCCTTAGTCAACATTACAGAGATGTTCTCCTGCATTCCTGTTCAAAGAGTTGCTTGGCTGACATCCCTTCTGGTTCCAGATCCTGCTTGCTGTTTTACTATGCTCATCTCCGGCTCCCTGATTTGTCTGACTATCCGTTCCGGTTCCTGAACTCTGGCTATGTTTTGACTACGTTTGTTCTATTTACTTTTATTGTTAAACAAGTGTGGTTTAACTGTACTTCTGTCTCTGTCTGATTTCATGGTTTCTGACAGAAGGCGAAGGCCATGAATTCTGAAGATACAGTCAATCCACTTGTTGGTAATATTTTTTCCAGATTGGATGAGCAAGATCACTGCATGGATCAGTTTGCCATGACGTTACAAATGTTCCTGAGTCGCACGGCTCACCTGGAATCTGCCACTGTCGCTGCTCCGGTACAACCTGAGTTGCAGGCCGTCCCTGCCGCTGCGCCAGTCTCTGTGCAGACACCAGCCTTGAGTATTACCTTTATAAGAGGTATGTCTGGTTCCTCTCCGCTTGCCCAGCGATTTGGGGGTGATCCAGTTCAATGCAGAGGGTTTTTCAACTAGGTTGAGATATACTTTGAGATACTGCCCCAGGCATTTCCCATGAACAGAAGCAAAGTAGGTTTCATGATATCTTTGCTTTCTGAGAGAGCCTTGGCCTGGGCAAACCCTCTATGGGAGATGCAAAACCTGTTGTCTTGAGTTACCCTGAGTTTGTGGCCTCCTTTAAAAGGGTATTTGATGTTCCCACACAATCCGCTTCTGCTGCCAAGTGCCTCATGTCTATCAAACAGAGCACGAACTGTTGCTGACTACACCATTGAATTCCGTACTCTAGCAGCAGAGGTTGTTTGGAACAATGAGGCCCTCATGGCTGCTTTCTCATTCTCTCTCGGATTTCATCAGTGATGAGATAGCAGCCTGAGATATACCCACTGAGCTGGAGAAGTTGATCACGTTTGCCATCTTCATTGACTCCAGACTCAGAGAAAGACTCTCTTTTAAGGAGCGCTTGCGGAAGCCTCCTGTATGTTTGCCTCCGAGCTTTGCAGACCCACCCGTGCCTCCCTCACCTCCCATGCCTCCTGGTACTGAGTTGGACAGTGAAGATGAACCCATGCACTTGGGCTTCCCGCCTCTCTCTGCGGATGAGAGAACCTTTAGGAGGAGGGAGAGATTGTGCCTTTATTATGGACAGGCAAGTCACTATTTAAAGTCCTGTCCTACCCGTTTAGGGAACGCCCAAACCTTGAGGTCCTGTCACGGACAGACCTTAGGTGGCGTTGTGTCATCCCCAGGTATCCAGAAGGATAAGCCCCTGGTTTCTGTCACCCTTCCTTTGGCTGAGTCGTCCATCGAGATACAGGCTCTAATCGACTCTGGGGCTGCAGGCCTGTTCATTGATGCTACCTTTGTATCAAAGCACTCGATTCCGCTGCAGCTGCGTGACACTCCACTTGCCATTGAGGCTCTTGACGGGAGACCCCTGCCCATGTGACTCATGAGACAGTTCCATTGTCCATGGCCGTAGGGGCTCTTCACCATGAGATAATCCTATTCCAAGTTATTTCCTCACCTAAGTTTCCACTGGTTATTGGTTATCCTTGGTTACAGAGGCACAACCCATCTTTTGATTGGCTCCGTGCTGAGGTTCTCTCCTGGTCACGACAATGCAGTAAGACATGCTTCCAGAAGGTAGCCAAGGTCCTGTGCGTCTCTTCACTCTCCTCCCTGCTGGAGGAGTACCGCAAATTTAGCGGTAGTTTGCCTCCACACCGGCCGTATGATTGCGCAATTGACCTTCAACCTGGTGCCATACTCGCTCGTGGCCGGGTTTACCCTTTGTCGGTCTTGGAGGATAAGACCATGGAGGAGTATGTTGCAGATGCACTTTCTCGAGGTTTCATCCACAAATTCACAAATCCTCGTCCCCTGCTGGAGCTGGTTTTTTCTTCGTAAAGAAGAAGAGTGGTGAACTGAGACCTTGTATTGATTATAGTGGTCTCAATTGTTTCACGATTAAGAATGCCTATTCGATTCCATTGATTTGACCGCCTCAAGGGAGCAACGGTTTTCACGAAGCTTGATTGGAGAGGGGCACACAATCTCGTGAGGATTAAGGAGGGCGATGAGTGGAAAACTGTGTTTAATACCAGAACAGGCCATTATGAGTACCTCGTAATGCCTTTTGGCCTTTGTAATGCCCCGGCAGTTTTCCAGGAATTCATTAACGATGTCCTCCGTGATTTGTTGCAGTTATGTGTGGTGGTTTATCTCTATGATATTCTCATATTTTCCAAGTACCTGGAGAGCCACCACACAGATGTCTGTTGTGTGCTTCAGAAACTAAGAGAGAACAATCTCTATTGTAAATTGTAGAAGTGCGAGTTCCATCGTGAACAGGTTATATTCCTGGGTTATGTCATTTCCATTGCTGGTTTTTTGACGGACCCAGAGAAACTTTCAGCAGTCCTACAGTGGCCCCGACCCGTGGGTTTACGCCCTCTGCAGCATTTCCTGGGCTTTGCCAACTATTATCAGAAGTTTATTCGTAACTTCTCATCTCTGGTCAATCCGCTGACTGATTTGACCAGAAAGGACGGTAACCCGCAGAGTTGGTCTCTGGAGTCTGTTAAGGCCTTTGAGTCTCAAGGCTGCCTTTGTTTCTGCTCCTGTGTTGGCACATCCTGATCCTACGTTACCTTTTATTCTTGGGGTTGATGCTTCTGAGACTAGAGTTGGCGCCCTTCTGTCTCAACGTCCTACCACTGAGAGTGCTTTGCATCCTTGTGGTTACTTTTCAAAGAAATTGTCACCTGCGGAGTGCAATTACGAGATTGGTGACAGAGAGCTGTTGGCGATCATTTTAGCCCTGAAAGAATGGAGACATCTCTTTGAAGGTACCAGTGTGCTGCTTCTCATTCATGCTGACCATAAGAATCTCACATTCTTGTCTGAGGATAAACGCCTCTCTCCCAGAAGGGCGCGATAGGCTCTTTTCTTGTCAAGTTTCAATTACATTGTCTCACTCTTAACCGGTATAAAATATGTAAGGGCTGACACCTTGTCACAACAATTTTCCTCCACTTCCAAGTTGAAGTCGGTTCCAGTTCCTATGATTCCTCCTGATCGTATTCTGGCTCAAAATTCTTGCTGCTCAGGTCCATGCTCCTCCTGAGAAACCTTGTGACTGCTGCTTTTACCCAGAGAGTCTCCGTACTGCTCCAGACTTACCATTCTGCCAAGGCTGCTGGCCACCCTGGGAAGAATCAACTCTTTTGGGCCATTTCCCAACAATTCTGGTGGCCTAGTCTACGTGCTGATGTAACCACCTTCGTAGCTGCCTGTTCCATGTGTGCTCAGAGTAAGAATCCACAACATCTTCCAGTGGGCCTCCTAAAACCCATACCCAATGGAGAGAGGCCCTGGACCCACCTGTCTATGGATTTCATTGTGGAGTTACCCAACTCCCATGGCAACACAGTTATCCTTATGGTGGTTGACCGGTTCTCAAAAATGTCATATTGTATTCCACTTAAGAAGTTGCCTACTTCTAAAGGAACTGGCTTCCATTTTTGCTTGTGAGATCTTTTGCTTACATGGGCTACCCAAGGTGATTGTCTTGGACAGGGGTAACCAGTATGTGTCCTGGTTCTGGCGAGCCTTTTGTGCAAAGTTGTGAATTCAGCTCGCTTTTTCCTCTGCGTATCACCCGCAGTCTAATGGGGCCGCAGAACGAGCCAATCAGTCCTTGGAGCAATTCTTACGTTGCTATATTGACCATCATAACAACTGGTCAGGCCTATTACCGTGGGCAGAGTTTGCTCATAATAGTGCCTTGAATTCTGCTTCCCGATTGTCCCCGTTTATGGCGAACTTTGGTTTCCAACCTTCCATGTTGCCTGACTCATTTGTTCCGCAGAGTATTCCTGCTTTAGAGGAGCATCTCCATGGTCTTCGTTCCACTTGGGCACAAGTCCAGGAGGCTTTGCGACATGCTAATGATAGGTACAGACTCCATGCTGACCACAGATGTCTGCCCGTGCCTTCCTACCAGGTTGGGGACGGGGTCTAGCTTTCATCTCGCAATCTCCGACTTCGTGTTCCCTCACTGAAGTTTGCACCTCGGTTTATTGGGCCTTTCCGTATTCTTCGCAGGATTAACCCAGTGGCTTACGCATTAAACCTTCCTTCTAACATGCATATTTCTAATGTATTTCACGTCTCCTTATTAAAACCTTCCGTCTACAACCGCTTTACCACCTCGTTGCCACGTTCATGTACAGGTTGAGAACCATGAGGAGTATGAGGTACAATCCATTGTTGACTCCCGTAGGTTCCGTGGGCGCATACAGTACCTGGTGCATTGGAAGGGATACGACCCAGAGGAACACTCTTGGGTCCCATCCTCGGACGCACATGCCCCTGTCCTCCTTTGTGATTTCCATAGACGTTTTCCCTTCAAGCCTGGTGGTCCTCTGAGGGGGAGGGGTCATTGAGCAGGGGGTACTGTCAGGGCTGGGCTCAGCCCTTCCTTCTCTGAGCTGGCCGCTCAGCTGTCGGCTAATTGCCAGCTCCTATCTCTCCACAGTTACTCAGCTGTTGATGATATCCTGCTCGTCAGTCCTGCCTACTTAAGCCATCCAGCCCAGAGGATCTCTGCCTTCACCTTAGTCAACATCACAGAGATGCTCTCCTGCATTCCTGTTAAAAGACTTGGTTGGCTGACATCCCTTCTGGCTCCAGATCCTACTTGCTGTTTTACTACGCTCATCTCCGGCTCCCTGACGTTTGGCTTGTCTGACTATCCATTCCAGTTCCTCAACTCTGGCTATGTTTTGACTACCTTTGTTCTATTTACTTTTATTATTAAACAAGTGTGATTTAACTGTACGTCTTAGTCTGATTTCATGGTTTCTGACAGGTTTATAGAATGTTCCCCCAATGTTCGGACCTCTGTTGGAGATGTGGAGAGCAGGTTGGTTCTCTTCTTTATATCTTCTGGTCCTGTCGCCTTTTGCAGCCCTATTGGATGGAGGTTCATCGCATAGTTCAAAAATTCACCGACTGGGAGTTACAGAGGGACCCTGCGTTCTTCCTCCTATACCACCACGAGATTCCGAGCAAGGCTTACAGGAAATCTGTCCTGCCGCTTTTGCTCATCCTGTTGTTCTGGAAGCAGACACAGCCACCGTCAGTTGCCGTCTGGTTGAAAAAACTAGCGAAAATTAATGCGATGGAGGACTTGGTGGCCACAGAAAAAGGCCTTAGTGAGAAATTTTCTAAAAAATGGTTTTATTGGCACAAGTTTGTCTACTCTGAGGAATATGTGGAACTGGTGACTTGGGTCCCTGACAGTAAAAGACTAGGCTGTTGGCTCCCCAGGCTTGGAAGGGGTGTCTGGGTGGTGGTAAACCCCCTCCCCCCTTTTTTTCCTCTCTCTTTTTCTCCTTCTTTCCCCCTATCTTTGCTTGCTGAAAGGCCTGTGGGTCTTTTCTGGTTTTTCTTTGTTCTTACTAACTGAGTAAAATTTCATGCGGGATACAGAGACTTCCTAGATCTTGACACCCTAAGTTTACATCTCAGCTCAGTGTTCATGTTTGTATGAGCAGAGGTCTTTTCTATATTTGTGCTCTAGACCTACTATTGCTGAAAAGGTTCCTTGTTTGTCTCTTTAAATAAAGTTTAAAAAAAAAAGATTGGTCATCACTTACAGACGGATCTATGTATGAGCAATCTGCACTACATTTTCTTTATCAATTTATCTTTTGAATGTTTTTTTTCACAATTATTTTTACCATATGCAGTTATATGCACTTAAAGTGGAAGTAAATCCTCCTATCATTTTCAGCCAGGGAATCTGCCATCTTGGCCTCTGTTTGATCTACAGCTGCCATGATGCTGCACATGTGATCAGCTATGACACCAGCCATTGGATAGTTTGACAGTTTGGTTAAGAGCACAACCAATGGAAGTGTTACATTCTCGGCATGTGTCGGAAATGTAACTGTTTTTGAAACGTTTAAATGGATGGGTTTACTTCCACTTTAATTTATAATATGGTGTATGGGTATAGCGCTACAATTTTTGTCATGTGAATGTAGCCTAGGGGTATCCCAGCAAAATCAGCTGACTTTATTTAGTTGAACGATGACATCATGGAATGCTCTGACGAACGATATTTCACAATTATATATGAACATTTCAATGTAAATCTAACTGTGTATAGCCAGCTTTATTAAAGCCCAACTCCAGGAAAATTTAAGATTATCCCTTGCAGTGGTGCTGTGCCCACACTGTTAGGGTAATTGGTTGTTTTGTCTAGAGAATAGGGCAAATACTTGGAGCTTGCTTTGGTCTTGATGACACAAGGATCCTAGACCGCTACAACATGATGGGGAAAGAGGCTGCAAGGACTGGTACAGCTGCAGTGAAGAGCGCAGAATTGAGTAAGCAAATCTTCTTTCTTTATTCCCCTAGACCTAACGGAGCAAATAACCCCTGGAGTGCAGGCACAGCCCCACTGCAAGGGATAGTTTTTTCATTGACTGGTGCTGGGCTTTAAAAAGGATCTTCATGCTGGTGCTGATCACATCCACCCTCCCAAGAAAAACAAAAAAAACTCTCTAGCAATACACAGCAAACTAAGCATGTGCAGAGAGACTTCAAAAGGCTCTTGTCAGGGGCGTGGCTTGGATGGCCTCCGGAGCGGACGTGTCTCTTTAGAGCTCCTGACCAGATCCGCCCGCTTACAGCTAAAAGCAGCAAAAAAGCACCGAAATCATGGGCAAACCTCGCAAGGCTAAAGACACAGAACCTAAGGGACACACCACAAGATCTTCCTCGGCTCCCCCACCTCTCATTACGGAGTACTTCGGCCTTGGAGCTCCGGCGGGACACCACGAGGCCAAGATGGCGCCAGCGCTGGCTCCACCAACATATGCAGCGGCCCTTTCCTCCTCTCCTCCGCGGCTCTCCCTGGGTCAGCGAACCGACAGGTATGCCTCTGAAGGGGATTTGTTGCCCGGTCGTCCACCGCTCCCACCAACTAACATCCAGGCCGGTTCTGCACTTTCCCTTATGGGAAACACATTAGGCAGCCTGTCCCAGCCGTTTCCTCCCTGCCTAGTGGGGCCTACACAGTCACCGAGTGCAGGCCAAGCCTCCCCTCTGTGGGAAACTTCAGCGCAGGAGTGGGACCCAAGCTCTTTGCCTCAAAGACCCCAGGCCCCAAGGGACAAGACACTATCCTCATCCCCACACAGCAGGGAGTCCAACAAAGCGCAGGGCCTTACTCATCACCACAGTTTGATGAGCTGCAGGGGGCTTATTCACATGGAGCCCATGTATATGCCACTGACCCAGCTATGCAGCCTAACTCCAAGACCCCTCCGCATGCATCTCAGAGGGGACTCCCCCCGCCGGGCACCCCCTCCATTACTATGAGGGATTTACAATCTCATGCCATAATGGACCCTGACCCTGAACCTGAGGCATGTACTTCTTGGAGAGACTATGTTCGTTGTATGCCTAAGAAACAGGACTTCCGCATGCTTATTCAAGAGGTACGTGATACATGCAGATCTGAAATTAAAATGCTACGTACTGATCTACATCACTTGTCTGCTAAAGTCCATTCCATAGAAGAAGAAGCATATGATACAAAGATGGAAATCTCCCATACACATGATCGATTGTCCACACAAGCCTTGGCCCTCAGAGAGTTTCAGCGCCACCTTGAGGACCTCGATAATAGAGGCAGACGCAATAACATTAGAGTCCGAGGCCTCCCTGAGACGACCCAGGACGAGGACTTACAAGTTACATTACAAGCTATTTTTTCAATAATGTACTGGGTCGCCCGGAAAATCAAAGAGTTAAATTGGACCGGGCCCATCGCGCACTTCGCCCCCGCGGACCAGGTCCAAGACCACGAGATGTTATTTGCAGGGTTCATAATTATGCCCTGAAGGAGGACATAATGAGAAAAGCGCGCAACATGCACACCATCGATTTCGATGGTGCTCCCATACAGCTATACCCGGACTTGTCCTGGATCACCCTTCAGCAAAGACGCTCCTTGCAACCACTCCTCACAACATTGAAGGAACATGACTTCTGATATCATTGGTTTCCCTTTCAGCCTCACAGCAAAGAAAGATGGGAGATCCACCACTCTGCGATACCCGGAAGACCTCCATTCATTTTGCAGAGATTTGGATATTCCCATTCCGCCCACTCCCGGGTAGGACCTCCTACCAACCCCACCACCTCGTCCAGAGCCCTGGGTTCAGGTGAACGGGAGAAAGCAACAGAGGCCGCATTCCAATGGCCCTGCGGCAATTGCACATCAGAGATAACTTTTTGCTGCTTGAGAGGCACCGGATCATGATGAGACACTACTATAGGAGTCACTATTACTGCCTATCATGCTAAGAGTTTAGGAATTATCCTGTTTTTTCTTCCTACCTTATAGAGGGCTAGACCCTAATTGCCATTATGTGGGATTACAGTTTTATGGTTTCGCATTTATGCAAGTTTAGTATATATACCACCAATGGTATATTATTGTCATCTTTAAGCCCTCCCAAATTATCAATGGGGTCCCCCTTCCCTTGTCTCCCTTCCCCTCCATCTCCTTATCCTTGCCCTTCCTTCTATCCCCCCCTATCCCACATTCACCACCCTCTACCCCCCCAATCCCTCCCTGCCCTCCCACCCCATACTTTATTAGGGTATACTACTGCATTTATTTAAATACCTTCCCCATCCCTGGGTTCCTAAAAGGATATTTGGAAGGGTTTCTAGGCTTATATCCTGACCAGTGCTCCCTATACTATCCTGGTTTGTCCAATACTGAGCGCAAAACTGCACCAGCCGACTTTATCTGTTGCCTTAGCTTAGACCAAAATGGTATTCTAGTTACTATCTGTTAAATATAAGTTTTTCTTTATCTAGCTGCTTTACTACGGTGTGCTGCATAATTACTTAACTGCAGGCGGATCTGGGAGAGGATGACGACCGGCCTGAAGCTGTCCTATCCTCCCCCGGGAGACCTTCGAGTGGCTCCCCACTTAACCCCCTTGGAGAGTATTGTTTTTACCTCCTACATGGGGGGGGGCCCTTCTAGGGTTTCCGACCCACCACCTTGTATAGGTGGGTTAAACTATACTTGGCTGTTATTTGATTTTGTACTAATTTGTGTTCTCTTTGTCGTCCACATCTTTCTCTACTCTTTTGCTATTGGCTTTTCTTTTCTCTATTCCCCTCTTATCTACCACGTTGTGGGCGCCCCCCGCCTCTGGAGCCCAGGTCCAGTTTGTAGAAGCATGTTTCCTGCTAGGTACGTGTCTTATCTGAAGGCTCATCCGTTCACCGTCCTCCACATCCAAATCCACTTCGGTCGTCTTGGTAAGCTAATGCTCCTTTTTTTATTTACACCCGATGATTGACATACTGTCATTAAACGTGAAAGGCCTTAACTCCAACACTAAACGAAGCTTAGACTTAAGGGAATTCAAAAGATCTAAAGCCGATAACATTTTCACTCAGGAAACACATCTTACTAAGACCGACAATATGGCATTTGCCATCAAGTATTACTCCCAGATATACCTAGCCTCTAATCCTCATAAACGAGCTGGAGTGGCTATCCTGTTTAAAAAAGACTCCCCCTTTAAGTTACAATCGATAATTTCAGACCCCCAGGGACATTATATCATCTTGAGAGGTACATGGAAAGATACTAACCTCACACTTTGTAACATTTACGCCCCTAACACTAACCAAACCTCTTTCCTATCTAAAGTGTATAAACGACTATTTGCTTTTCCCCATCAGAACCTGGTTATCGGAGGAGACTTTAACCTGACTTTCTCCTCCTGCCTAGACAGACACTCCCTTGGAAAGAGTCAGGCCCCCAAGGCCCTTGATAGAAGATCATCTCTTTTCCATCAATTAACTAGGAAATACGCTCTGTTTGACTGTTGGAGGACTGCCTTCCCCTCAGCTAAACAATTCACCTTTTACTCTCACCCGCATAAATCTCATTCGCGCCTAGATTATTTTTTTGTAAATGCCCAACCCTGAGAGCTTGCAAGAGCTCAGATATTCAAGCAATCTCATGGTTGGACCATGCTCCGATCACGCTGTCTCTGGCATTGTCTTCGGGAACCCTTCGTACATGTCATTGGCGTTTGAACGATTTCCTGCTCAAACATGACCCCTCCAGGAATGACTTGGAAAAAAACATGAAATTATATTTCGCAGAAAACAATTCACCAGAGGTTTCCATTGCCACTCTCTGGGAGGGTCATAAAGCGGTCCTCAGAGGCCAATGTATCTCACTATCCACGGCACTCAAAAGGAATGCTAACACTGCCCGTATAGCTCTACTAGACAAGCTTAAACAATTGGAAGCACGTTTGCTCTCCTTTCCGTCCTTAAAAACTCTTAGAGAGATTGTACAGGTACGGGCTGGTCTAAGAGACATAGACTTAGGTAAAATTGAGAAGGCACTAATACGATTAAGGCAAACCTATTATGACAAGGCAAACAAACCACATACGTTATTAGCTAGACAGCTACGGGACCGCGTCGCGACCGCCTCAATTGCCCATCTTAATGATGGAAGTGGCATTCCCCAAACCCATCCCACTAAGATTGCTCAGATCTTTCATGACTACTACTCGAACTTGTATAACAATCCGAATGTTCCGCACAACCCTCCCCCACAAGACCTGTCCCAAAGAATCCACTCTTATCTAGAAGAATGTGAAATACCGAGACTCACTCCTTCCGCCCTGACCACCCTAAACTCCCCCATTACAGAGGAGGAGGTCACGGACACAATTAAATCACTTCCAAACAACAAAGCCCCGGGTCCTGACGGATTCCCATACCAGTACTACAAAACCTTCTTACTGCATTTACTTCCTTATATGACAACACTGTTTAATTAATTTCTTTCTAAAACACCTATCCCACGAAATATGCAAAATTCTTATCTCACACTGATTCCCAAGCCTGGAAAGGACCACAGCTTACCATCAAATTATAGACCTATTGCGCTACTTAATGCGGACCTCAAAATTTTTACGAAATTATTAGCTAACAGGTTAAACAATTTTATGCCGTCATTGATTCACAAAGACCAGGTAGGCTTTATACCCATGCGGCAAGCAGGGGACAATACCCGCAAGGTTATTGATCTAGTGGAGGTGGCAAACAGGACCAAATTAGAAGAACTTCTGCTCAATCTTGATGCAGAAAAAGCTTTTGATAGACTAAGTTGACCTTTTCTGTTTGCGACCCTACGACGAGCCGGAATCACAGGCCCTTTTTTGCGAGCCATTTATCAGCTATATTCGTCCCCGTTAGCCATGGTACGCACCCAACACGCAACATCTACCACCTTCCCGATATCAAACGGAACGCGGCAAGGTTGTCCGCTTTCACCGCTACTCTACGCCCTTTGTATAGAACCCCTAGCGGCTCATATTAGGGAGAACCCAAATATTCATGGCATCCCAGTCCGTATTAGAGACTTTAAGATCTCCCTATATGCTGATGATGTTCTCCTTACTCTGACGCAACCGCACATTTCTTTGCCGAACCTACATGTAGAATTAGATCGATATAGTGCCCTATCTGGATATAAAATAAACAATTCTAAAACAGAGGCTCTGCCCCTTAATATGTCCCCTCAGACACAGGCAGCTCTTTCGCAATCATTTAACTACTCCTGGAAAACTTCCTCTTTAAAATACCTCGGGGTCCATCTCACGACCACATATGATTTCCTATATAAAGCTAACTTTCCCCATTTATTTACCACTATTAGAGCCTTATTGACTAAATGGAAATCCATGAAATTATCCCTCTTTGGATGACTAGCGACCCTGAAGATGATGATCCTACCCCAGCTCTTATACTTATTTGAGACACTTCCGATACCTATGCCAGCCTCACATCTAAAGAGACTCCAGGGTGACCTGATTAATTTCTTTTGGAATTATAAGAGACACCGGATTGCTAAATCGGTTCTCTACGCTCATCGTAATCAAGGTGGTCTAGCGTTTCCTAATATAGCCAAATATTATTTGGCAGCTCAATTACGCCCTGTAGCCTCTTGGTGTACCCTCCATGCTTTTAATCGTTGGACACAGATCGAAAAGCTTTGGTTGGCCCTTATACATCCGAACTCCATGTTATGGAGTTCTGATGTATCTTCAGAAGGCTCGCGGCTACTGGGACCAATGTCTCTCCTACGCCAGCTGTGGAAACGTGTAAAACAGACATATCCACTTACCACCCCTTCCTCACCGGTTACATCGTTTCTATTTACTCCCAATATCCCGGACAGCCTGACCTCACAGATGTCCCATTTCTGGATGGAAAAGAACCTATTCCATTACGGCCAGCTGATTGACCCTAGGACCCGCATATTAAGATCATTTCAAGATCTGCAAAAAGAATTTGACATTCCCAAACAAGCCTTTTTTAGCTATTTACAAATACGACATTATGCACTCTAGTTCCTAACCCTCAATTCTCCCCATTAACCGATTTTGAAAAGTTGTGCCTAGAGAGCTCATCTCCTAAAGGCATGATCTCGCAGACCTACCAGCTCCTAACGCATGATTTCTCGCCAGAGGGTCCACGGCATGCATATATGGGTAAATGGGAGCGAGCCTTGGGTGTAGACATCCCTCCACACACATGGCAGCTTATATGATCTCAGGCCTCTAAAAGCTCTATGTGCACGCTATATAAAGAGAACCAATATAAGATTATGTTCCATTGGTACCAAACCCCAGACTTGCTCCATTCCATCTATCCATTGTCTGACTCTCGTTGCTGGCGATGCCATAATGACAGAGGGACGTTATTTCACATTTACTGGACCTGTCCTCTGATTGCCCCGTACTGGGAGATGGTTCATTCCCTGCTTAGGTCCATCCTGGATGCTGAGGTGCCTTTCGATCCGAAGGTTTTCTTGCTGGGTCTCCCACCAACTTCTCTCCCTAAAAGGTCCAAGAAACTACTGTCACATATATTAACTGCCGCACGATGTTTGGTGGCATTAAAATGGAAGCAGAGGCAACCGCCTTCGATATCGGAATTGCACTCCAGGATCAGAGATGTTAAGAGAATGGAATATCTCACAGCCTCCTTAAATGACACTCTTGAGAAGCATAATCAAATATGGGAGCTGTGGGTCCTCTTTGAAAACCCCATAACCTAATTTTCTATGCGATGGGTCTGGGGTTGGTGATTTCCTCTCCTGGTGGGGGAGGGTTGGGCTTCAGGGGCGGGGCGTGGCTCTATTACCTTCATCTCTTTTCCCTACTCTCTACCTACTCTTACTCACCCCATTTTAAACCTTCTGCTAACCCCCCCCCCCCCTCTATTCTTCTCTCTACCTTATAGTCTTTTATTTACTATTATCTATTTAATTTTTGTTATGTTGCACAAGGTATACAACCAGTAATATATGTCTAAGGTAATATTTTGGCAATGTAATCTGTTCTTAACAATCAGATCGACATGCACATGACGACCAGCATTTTCTTAAGAGTGCTATCAAGATTGGATTCTACCTCAGAAGTACCTACTACGCTTTATATTGTATTACCTTGTACTCTATGTTATTATTTCTGGGGGGTTTTCTGGAAAAATTAATAAAAATTGTCAATTTTTCAAAAAAAAAAAAAAGGCTCTTGTCAGCAGACACAACCTCTTAAATTTCACAGTAAGTATAACAAGCATGCTTTACTGCATATACAGACTAATTTTACTCATAGGTGTGCGCAGCCTATTGTATTAGGGTGTGCACCACAAAGCTCAAACACACATGCCTTTCTCTGCAGCCTTAGCTGCACTGGACAGTGAATGAGTGGGAAGTGCCCTGTGTTGAGCAGAAGTGGCGTCGGGGGGGGGGGGGCTGGAGCCCCGAATGGGTCCCCGAAAAGCCCTGGGTCTCAGGCATGCACCATTCCATTTTTAGCCCCGAGCGCTGCCAGCGCCGCCGAGCGAGGACCGATCTTATCCCAAGCACGGCCGAGTGACATAGCAGGTCCCGCCTTCTGGAGCCTGCAGCGCTATGATGGACGTCCCACTGTTCCAATGTCGGGACCGCAGGATGTGTGACGTCCATCATAGGCACTGCAGGCTCCAGAAGGCAGGAATTACAATGCGGCCGCTGCACCACATCATTGTGAGATCATTGCTCATCGCTCGAGCGGGCGGTTCTCCTCTCCTCCGGCTGCCTGCCTGCTTGCTGTGATGATGATGGGCGCACCGCACGCCACGGCTGAGCTGAGCAGAGCTGCTGCAGAACACATGAAGTCTTTCTCCTGGTCAGGTAGGTAAGTGTATGTATATCAGGTAGGTAGATCAGTGTATGTATGTCAGGTAGGTAGGTCAGTGTATGTCAGGTAGGTAGGTCAGTGTATGTCAGGTAGGTGGGTCAGTGTAATGGTCAGTGTGTCAGGCAGGTGAGTTTAGCGGTCAGCATTGATGGGCACTGGTAAGCCAGGCAGCAACCAGCAAGTGAGCTTACCCCCCACCACACAACCCCACTGCCCACCCAAAAAACCCTGCGCCACTACAAACCCCCCCCACCGGCCTTGGACTTCGGGGCTAAAGTCCCTGGTCTTTTTGCCACCTAACAACGCCCCTGTTGAACGGCTTTCTGTTCATTCACAAACTGAAGCATAGTAAACACTGTTTGTGAGTGGGTTCACTGTGTTCATTTGGAAAAGGAAGGAGCTGGTAAATTACCGTATAACACGCACTTTCCACCCTGAAAATAGGGGGAAAATCAGGGGTGCATGTTATACACCGACATAGTGCTGCCTCGGAGGGGAAGGAGGGGAAGAGCGCCCCTAGATTAGACAGAGCCGGGATCTCCTGTGTACTCAGCTCATCTCGGCTCAGCTTGGCTAGCAGTCACGCCCAGTCCCGACTCCTGGATGGCTCCTAGCATGTCACATGTCCTGGATTGTGAGCCGAGTGCCGAGCTGAGCCGAGTACACAGGAAATCTGGCTCTGTCTACATCTGCACTTGCTACATTAACAGGCACTGGTGAGGCTGTAGATGGGCACTGAGCATGCTGCAATAATGGTCAATGGCAAGGATGGAGATGGGCAATAAAAAGGCTGCAGATGGGCACCGAGCAGGCTGCAATGATGGGCAATGGCAAGGCTGCAGATTGGCACTGAGCAGGCTGCAATGTTGGGCAATGCAAGGATGGAGATGGGCACTGATCAGGCTGCACTGATGGGCAATAGCGAGGCTGCAGATGGTCACTGATCAGACTAGAATGATGGACAATGGCAAGGCTGTAGATGGGTACTGCTGAGGCTGCAAATGGGAATTGATCAGACTACAATGATGGGCAATGGCAAGGCTGCAGATGGGAAAAGACAGAACTGCAGATGGGAACTGATCAGGCTTCATTAATGGGCAATGGCGAGGCTGCAGATGGGCACTGATCAGGCTGTATTAATGGGCACTGACCCAAAGTCTGTTATTTAAAATGCCTGTTGTTACTAATGATATGTAGTGACCAGTCCCTTGCTCTGAAGTCTGTTATTTAAAATGCTTGTTGTTATTAATGATATGTAGTGACCAGTCCTCCTTACATAGTTTATAACTCTTATTAACTGACAATAAAACAAGATTCCTTTTAATCAGCCCCCCCAACGCAAAATGTTCTGAAACCTTAAATTGCATATATGTTGCTTATTCAGCGACCAAACAGAATTGTTCTCAGTAATAAGTGCAGTTAGGGGTTAGTAGCAATCAGGAACCTCCTGTTCTGGTGTTTTGATGATGACATGTATTTCCTGATTACAGCTGTGTACAAAGGCAGCAATAATAACATTGCCTATGCAGAGACAAAACCAATGGCATGTTGCACATACAAATGAGATGCTGTAGCTGTTCTATCAAATCATACCGTGTAAATAACAGGCTTCGGTAACATTAGACCCAACAGAGGGCCCTAAGCACAGCACAAGGAAATGCCAAGGTTTGCATGCAACATTGTTGTCATGCTGAAATAATAATACTGGAGGATGGCTCTGTCTAATGAAGTGATTGCATCTTGCTGCGCCAAACTGTTATTATACAAGCCCAGGCAATGTCTGTTCTTTGTGCTTTATTATAACTTGGTACAGATCAGGAGGCACCAGGGAATTCAATCTGTTATTTTTTTATAACTGACAATTTTTATTATTTTTTAACAGAAAAAGAAATACAGCATTTTGGCATTGGGTACTAGAAGAGATATAGATTATGATATCGCAGTGCAATTTGGTACAATATCTCCCACCTATTGGGCGGCAAGTCTTTACAGTGCAAACATTTTGTGACAGAAGGAGATAGGTTTACCGGACATTAATACATCTCAAACAGTATAACCTCTAGCACCATATGCTCAAACATATAAAATCTTAGATAGAGAGAAAGAAGAAGAAAGGAGGAAAAGGCAGAGGAAAAAGAAGGGAGGGGGGGGGGGGGGGGGCGCTCGCCTCCAGGGTCCTGAACAGGCCGGCGGGGAATGGGGCATTAATACATACGCAACATATATTTTTAGGTCGCAGGGGTCTCCAACAGAACCCAGGGTTCCCAGATACGATTATGTTTGTCAAGTGTATCGTTTAATGAGGCCGTGAGATATTCCATTCTCTTGACATCTCTGATCCTGGAATGCAGCTCATTTAGTGAGGGAGGTTCACTTTTTTTCCACTTTAAAGCCACCAGGCAGCGTGCTGCAGTAAGCACATGGGCTAAAAGTTTTTTGGACACTTTAGAGAAGGTGGCGGGTGGAAGGCCCAAGAGAAAGGTCCTCGGATCAAGGAGCATTTCAACATCAAAGATGGACTGGAGTAGGGAGTGAACCATACTCCAGTAGGGAACAATTATAGGGCAGGTCCAATAGACATGAAATAGTGTACCTCTATCTTTGTAGCATCTCCAACAACGGGAGTCGGCCGTGGGATATATGGAGTGGAGCAGGTCAGGGGTCTGATACCAGTGTTATAGAATCTTAAATTGATTCTCTTTATAAAGCGTGCATATGGAGCTTTTAGTAGCCTGGGTCCATATGGATTGCCAGGTCTTTAAGGATATCTCTGTACCCAGCGCCTGCTCCCATTTAGCCATATATGGATGTCGCGGCCCGTCTGGAGAGAAATCTGTGATCAGTATTTGGTAGGTGCGGGAGATCATGCCTCTAGGGGACGAACCCTCTAAGCAAAGCTTTTCAAAGTCTGTGAGGGGGGAAAAACTCAAGTTCGACCCCAGTGATTGTGCATAATGGCGTAGTTGTAGGTAACTGAAAAAGGCCTGCTTGGGGATGTCAAAAGACTTTTGTAGGTCTAAGAAGGTTCGTAGCATTCTGGTTTTTGGATCAATTAATTGTCCATAACGGAATATGGCTTTGTCCATCCAGAAGTGGGACATCTGTGAGGTTAGACTGTCAGGGATATTGGGTGTGAATAGGAATGAAGTGACTGGGGATGACGTGGTGGTGAGCGGGTATTTCGATTTAGCCCGACGCCATAGGGTACGCAGTAGAGCCATCGGTCCTAACAGTTGTTCGCTGCCGAGAAGTATATCAGAGCTCCAAAGCATGGAATTTGGGTGTATGGGGGCTAGCCATAGCTTTTCTATCTGTGTCCACCTATTGTAAGCATGTAGAGAACACCAGGAGGCTATAGGTCTCAGCTGAGCTGCCAGATAATACTTAGCTATGTTAGGGAACGCCAGCCCACCTTGGTTACGTGGGGCATATAGAACCGATCTAGCAACTCGGTGTCTTTTATAATTCCAGAAAAAGTTTATCATGTCGGCTTGGAGTTTTTTAAGATGTGAGCACGGAATGGGAATAGGGAGTGTCTCAAAGAGATATAGAAGTCTGGGTAGTACAGTCATCTTCAAAGTTGCAAGTCTACCAAAAAGGGACAGTTTCAGAGATTTCCATTTGGTTAGGGATGCTCTAATAGAGGAGAACATCTGGGGGAAGTTGGCTTTGTATAGAGTATCGTATGTAGATGTTATATGTATCCCCAGATATTTTAAGGAAGAAGACCGCCAAGAGTATGGAAATGATTGTGAGAGTACGGATAGTGTATGGGGGGATAAGTTAAGAGGGAGGGCCTCCGTCTTGGAACTATTAATTTTATAACCTGAGAGGATGCTATATTTCTCCAGCTCCATTTGTAGATTTGGGAGGGATATGCGGGGTTGGGCGAGAGTGAGAAGAACATCATCCGCAAATAAGGAAATCTTAAATTCTCTAGTACGGACTGGAATACCATGGATATTTGAATTATTTCTAATATGGGCTGCTAACGGTTCTATGCATAGGGCGTATAGCAAAGGGGAGAGTGGGCAACCTTGTCGGGTCCCGTTGGAGATCAAAAAGGTAGGGGAGGTGGCAAAGTTAGTGCGAACCTGGGCTGTTGGGGCTGAGTATAGATGGGCAATAGCTCGGAGAAATGGGCCCTCTATACCGGCCCGGTTGAGAGTCGCAAAGAGGAAAGGCCAGCCCAGCCTGTCAAAGGCTTTTTCGGCGTCCAGGCTGAGCAGTATTGCCTCCAATGAGTTCCTGTTCGCAACCTCCACTAGGTCAATAACCCTCCGGGTGTTATCCCCAGCCTGGCGGCAAGGGATAAAACCCACCTGGTCCCTATGGACCAGGGATGGCATAAAGTTGTTTAGTCTATTTGCCAACAGCTTTGTAAAAATTTTTAGGTCTGTGTTGAGGAGAGCTATCGGCCTGTAATTGGCCGGGAGAGTGTGGTCTTTCCCTGGTTTTGGAATTAACGTCAAGTAGGAGTTTTGCATATCTCTGGGAATAGGTGTGTCAGAAAGAAATGAGTTAAAGAGATTTGTCATATGGGGGAGTATCTGTGATAGGAACGTCTTATAATAAAAGTAAGGTAATCCATCGGGCCCAGGGGCCTTGTTGTTTGGTAACATTTTGATTGTTTCTGTCACCTCTTCCTCTGTGATGGAGGCATTAAGAGTCTCCAGAGCAGAGGAGGTAAGCCTAGGAGTGTCCGTTTCCGCCAAATAAGTATGGATGGCTTGGGATAGGTCAGGAGGGGGTGGGTTGTGCGGAACACTCGGGTCATTATACAGGGCAGAATAGAAGTCATGAAAAAGTTGTGCTATTTTATTAGGGTGAGACTGAAGAACCCCATTTGTCTCCCTAAGTTGCGTAGTTGTGGTAGTTGCTGCTTTGTCGCGAAGCTGTTTCGCCAAGAGTGTATGTGATTTGTTGGCTTTGTCGTAGTAAGTCTGTCTGAGCCTAGTTAACGCCTTTTCTATTTTACCCATTTCGATATCTTTCAGCCCGGCCCTAACACTTGTGAGTTCTCTAAGGGTTGTTAGGGACGGGGACGCGAGCAAGCGCGCTTCGAGGTGTTTAAGTCTGTCTAAAAGGGCGTTGCGAGTTGCATTAGCGTTTCTCTTCAGGGCAGTAGAGAGCGAGATACATTGACCTCGGAAGACCGCCTTATGTGCTTCCCATAGGGTTGAGGTGGAGATCTCAGAGGAGCCATTTTCCGCAAAATAAAGTTTTAGAGTTTGCTCTAGTTCTATTCTAGATGGGTCATGTTTAAGTAGAAAGTCGTTTAGGCGCCAGTGGCATTTACGAAAGGAGCTTGGGGAGAGTGTCAGGGAGAGTGTAATCGGGGCATGATCCGACCAAGAAATAGCTTGGATATCTGGGTTCATGCATGCACGTAGGGTCGGGGCATTGACAAAGAAATAATCCAGTCGTGAGTGGGACATATGGGGGTGGGAATAGAAAGTAAATTGTTTAGCAGATGGGTAAGTGGTGCGCCAGGTATCAAACAAGGCATATTTCCTAGTAAGTTGGCGAAACTGGGCGGCCATTCTATTGACTGTTACTTGGGATTTCTTCTGGCCCACTGAGTGTTTATCAAGACCCGGGGAGTGGACAAGGTTAAAGTCTCCTCCAACCACCAAATATTGATGGGGAGCCTCAAACAAGCGATCAAAGACCTTAGACAGGAAGGAGATTTGATTCGTGTTTGGGGCATAGATGTTACAAAGAGTAACATTCGCACCTCCCCAAAGGCCTCGCAGGATGAGGTAGTGTCCCAGTGGGTCAGAATATAGAGATTGCAGCTGGAAGGGGGAGCCTTGTCTAAAAAGAATTGCCACCCCTGCCCGTTTATGTGGGCCAGAGGCCTGGTATATATGAGGGTATTGTCGCCGTGCAAATGTCATAGTGCCCATTTTATCAAGGTGGGTCTCCTGGATAAAAATAATGTCAGCTTTGGACCGTTTGAACTCTCGTAGCGCTAGGCTTCTCTTAACATTTGAGTTAAGGCCCTTTACATTTAGTGAAAATATGTCAATCATGGTGGATACGTTGTGTAAAGAAGCGGTTGCTTACCTAGTGGGTGTAGTAGGGTCTTGGAATATAGGGTGTCCCTATTTGGGGTCTCCATGGTGAGTACGGTTTGGAGATCTGCAACCCCTCGAACCTGAACCAGGTCCCAGAGGCGAGCGGCGCCCATAGAGTTAGAGAAAAGAGGAGAGATGGAGATAGTAGTGGGGGAAAAGCAGAAGAAAAAAAGAATAAAAAATAGAAAAAAAAACACAGAAATTAGTACGAAGTTAAGTTTAGTTAACCATTCACAATATAACCCATCTACATAGAGTGATGGGGTGGGAGACTCCGGAGGGCCCCTTCTGACTTCAGAGGCAAAAGTGCCATTGTCAAAAAAAACAAAGGAAGGAGCCATTCGGAGAGCCCCGGGGGGGGAGGAGAGGACGGACCCAACGAGGGGACGACCCCCTCCAGACCTGCCTGCATCTAAATTCAAAAAACTAGATAACAGAAAAAACATGGAACCTGCATGCATAAACTGGCAACTGGCATATCTATGCTCCTGATTATGACCCGAATAAAAGTAAAAGTATAAACCTTTGAGGCCATCAGTACATGAGATTTGAGGCAGTAGTAAGATGTGTTCTGCAAATTAAACAAAAGAAAACACAATTGCAAAGGATACCTCTCTACGTGATGGTATTCTCCTATAATTTGGCCCCCTACAGGGGAGGGAAGGGGGGGGGGGGAGGGGGGAGGGGAAAGGGGGGAAGAGGAGAGGGTAAGTGTAAAAGGGAAGGAACATGGGGGAAGGGGGGAGAGGGGGATGGCCTAGCCCTGTTCGATAAGCAGTTTCTATCAAAACTTTACCGTCATAATCAAACGTATGTTGTTAACTCGATAAAGGATCAGCTTGGTGGATATGTCCATACAGCAAATGGGTAGGATGAACAGAATTTAGTGTCGGATTCTTAGCTATAAAAATAGGGGAAAACTAATCAAGTAAACCTGGAGTCAGTTTGAAGTAAGGAATTTAAATGAGCAGTGGTTCATCTTTGACGGGGTGGTGGGGAAGGACCTGCAGATCGCGGTCTTGTGCGTTTCCGGCCTGCGACTTGGATCCAAGGATCTGGGCGAGGTGGGGGTGCTGGCAGCGGTTCCCATCCAGGAGTGGGTGGTACCGGAATGTCCAGTTCCCTGCAGAAAAATTGTAGATCTTCTGGATATCGGAGGGTTGTGGACCTTCCATCTTTTTTTGCCGTGAGGCTAAAGGGGAAGCCCCAGTGATAGCGAAAGTCATTTTCTCTTAACAGGGTGAGGAGTGGTTGCAAAGATCTTCTTTGTTGAAGGGTGATCCATGAAAGGTCTGGGAAAAGCTGTAGGGAGGCCCCGTCAAAATCAATGGTATGCATGTTTCGCGCCTTTCTCATAATGTCCTCTTTGAGGGTGTAGTTATGTACCCTGCAAATCACGTCCCGAGGGCGGGATCCTGGTCCCCGGGGGCGCAGAGCGCGATGCGCACGGTCCAGCTTAACTCGTTGATGTTCCGGGCGGCCTAAAATATTGTTAAAGATGGTTTGCAGGGTCACATTCAGGTCTTCCTCTTGTGTCGCCTCCGGTAGGCCTCTGACCCTAATATTGTTACGCCTACCTCTATTGTCGAGGTCCTCAAGGTGGCGTTGGAAGTCTCTGAGGGTAGCAGCTTGCGAAGTTAAGCGATCATGTATTTGTGAGATTTCAAATTTAGTATCATTTGTTTCTTCCTCTAAGGATGCGACTTTAGTGGACAGTTGATGGAGGTCAGTGCGAAGCATATTAATCTCAGTTCTGCAAGTGTCCCGTACTTCTTGAATTAGCATACGAAAGTCCTGTTTTGTGGGCATACAACGGACGTAGTCACGCCAAGATGTACATGCTTCAGGGTCAGGATCAGAGTCTGATGCATTGTGAGCATGTGAGCCCTGCACTACAGCTGAATAGGAAGCCGGTGTGGGGGGTCTCCTCTGTGGTGGTAATGATGAGGGAGTAGTGCTTGCATGCTTAGTTAGCAGCGGGCCATGCGGACTCCCCGGTTGTGAATGAGCCCCCTGTAATCCTAGCGGCCCTGAGGCCTGTGAGAGTGCTGAGGTCTGGGCTGCATCTCTCTGGAGAGGGGTGAGAGAGGGGGCTCTGTCCCTGTGTGGTTGGGAACGCTGCGGCAGGGAACGGGGGTCCCATTCCGGGGCATAGGAGTCCCAGGAGGGGGATGGCTGGCCGGAGGACGCGGATGGCGTAGGCCCTATGAGGCATGGGGGAAAAGTTTGTGAAAGACTGCCCATCGTATGGCCTCCAGAAGGGGAGCCGATCAAGAGGTCAGCAGGGGGGATCGGAGAGCGGATGGTAGGTAGGTCACCTTCGGATCCATACCTGTTGTTCCTGCGATCCACAGAGGCTTGAGGAGAAGGAGAGGGTGAAGTTGCTGTGTGCGGCGCCGGCGCCATCTTGGCCTCATGATGTCCGGCCGTGGCTCCCTGCCCGAAATATTCGGTGATGAGTGGCGGAGGGACCGAGGATGAGCGGGTTGTGTGTCCCCTGGGGTCCGTTTCTTTGTTTTTTCGTGGTTTGCCCATATTTTGCTGCGGAGAGAAGCAGGTTCCAGCTCTATGCAGGCAGGCCGGAGCGGGAGCCTCAGTGAAACACGTTTGCCCGGGAAGCCATCCAAGCCACGCCCCCAAAAACACCTCAATCTGTTATTTTTAAAGGTAAATGACAGAATTTTTATAGTTTTTTATACACTACATGTGAATGTGATTGAATTGATGTAATTAACTATTTTATTATTAAAGAGCTTCACTCTTCCTAACCCCCTTAAAAGAAAAATTCCCCAACACTTGTCCCTGTCTTACAATAAAAATAAATTCCATTGTTGTCTTGTTTGAAGCAAAAGTTTTCCCTTCACCCCTTTTCTCCAGTGCCGCCACTGTGATTCTCTACCAGGTCCTGTAGACCCATGGAGTGTGTGCACGCACTAGGTCCCCCACACACATGCAGACACACCTTGGTGTAGGGCAGGATTTAGGGAGTACTCTTATTTTGAAATACATATTTCTTTTTACTAATTTGCAAGAGGAAGGGGGAGGAGGCAGACGGTAGGACCACGAAAAAACAAAGTTTCGATACAGATGGGCTTTGTACAGAAAGTCCATAGCATGAAACAAAACATCTGCTGGTATAAGCAACTAAACAAACTCATGTCAGTTCTGGTCTAGCAGGGTGCACCCTAACTGGTTTCCCAAAGCAGGCAGCATATGTGCCTTTTTAGTGTTTTGTCAGCAATCAGACTTCTCATCCAGCAGCAGGCACTCACAGAAGAGAAGGAGAGTCCTGAGCACCAGTCAGCTCAAGTATATAAATGCCTGTGCACGGCTGAGACTAAAAAACAGGCCTGGCTGACAGGTAAGATTTGGACCTAGGAACGAAGGCCCATTTGCACCCAAAGATTTACAAAGACTCTGGGCTCAAGGACCCAGACCAGAAGTATTTAGGATTCTGAGAAAACAAAAAGTTTGTTTTCTCAACATCTGCCCTAAACTCTGAAGCTCCTCACCTTGTGTATGAAAAACCTTGGTAGTACATATACATCAACCTCAAGTCTACCAGCCAGTGCCTCACAATATATGAATATTGTTTCCATTGTTAATGAGGCAGTTTGGAAGGAGTTCAGCTTTAAGGGCATACAGGCTAGTATCAGCATAGCATAGGGCAACACACTGGCCCCTAAACAAGGAACATCAGTCCTTATGCATGATGTACTGGTTTAGAATTAATTGGCAGCCATACTTAAAGTGGAGCTCCATCCAAAAGGGGACGCTCTGCTTATCTGCCTCCTCCCCCCTTTGCTGCCACATTTAACACCTTTTGGGGTGGAACGGGTACATGGTTTTGACAGGTACCCGCTCCCACTTCTGACTGAGTTTGTCGCGCCCCCCCCTCCTCCTTCCCCGGCAGCCGGCCCAATTAGAGAGCACAGCATGCTTTGCTCATGCGCAGTAGGAAAGCTGTGCCGCTTCACAGCCAGTTGCCCTCAGTGGAGATGGTGGCGGAAGCACCCGAAAGCCGATTGAAAAATCAGTGAAAACACAGCTGGATTTCTGAACAGGTAATTGCCCTAATATTAAAAGTCAGTAGCTACAGTATTTGCTGTTGACTTTTATTTTTTCAGCAGAAGCCTAGAGTTCCTCTTTAATATTAAAAAAATCAAAACCAGCAAGACTAGGTAGATATCAGGTGATAACAGGCAACACCAGGTAGAGATCTGGTGATAGCTGGCAACACCGGATAGTGATCTTGTGATAGCTGGCAATACCAGGTAAAGACTCGGTAATAGCCAGCAACATCAGGTCGGGATCCAGGTATAGCCAGGAATACTTGGTAGTGATCTAGTGATAACCAGCCACACCCGGTAGGGATCCGGTGATAGCCAGCAACAACAGGTTGGGATCCAGTGATAACCAGCAACACTGGGTAGTGGTCCTGGGAAAGCCAGCAACACGGGGTTGAGATCAGGTGATATCCGGCATCACTGAGTAAAGATCCTGTGATAACCAGCAACACTGCCCAGTAATCTGGTGACAACCGGCATAACTGGGTAGTGATCTGGTGGTAGTCAGTAACACCAGGTAGACATCCAGTAATAACACAAGGTAGTGATCCAAGATAGCCAGCAACACCTCATAGGTAGGTATCTGGTGACAACACTGGGTATTGATCCGGTGATATCCAGCAACACCAGAAATAAAACCAGTGCCAGTCGGCAGCACTCAGTAGGGATCTGTTGATAACTGGCAACACCGGGTCCAACAACAATAGTTAGTGAATGGGTTATAGATGGCAATGCAGAGTAAATATGTGATGACAACACCAAGTAATGTGGTGCTAACCAGAAACACCAGATAGGCAATCAGTGATGATCAGCAACACTGTGCACAGAACCGTTGCCTTTCATCAATACCAGGTAGGTAGCCATGGACAACATCAGGTAGTGATACGGTCATAACCAGCAATACCGGGTACAGAGGTGGTGCCAGTTGGTGACACTGGGTAGGGATCTGGTGATAAATGATAACACCAGGTAGGGGTTTCAGTGATAACTGGCAACATCGAGTAGGGATCCAGTGACAGCAAACAACACTGGGTAGTGATCCGGTGATAGCTGGCAATACCGGGTAGTGATCCCGTCATGGCTGGCAAATCTAGACAGTAAATTGTTGATAACCAGCCACACTAGGTACACAACCTGAGCCAGTTGGCATCATCGGGTAGGGATCAATTCATAGCCAGCAAAACCATGATTCGATTATGTGACAGGAGGACCCATAGAACCCAGAATCCCTTGGAAAGGTTGGGAAACCCATGTTTCACCTCCTCATGTACCTCATGTACCTCTTATGTCTAAGTCACCCTGTGCCCATCCCATATTGTGGATAAATATTACTGTCCCATTTTAAGTAATCCAAGATATATTTCCTCAGTCACCCTGTGCCAGGATGGCACAGGGTGACTGAGGAAATATATCTTGGATTACTTAAAATGGGACAGTAATATTTATCCACAATATCTCCCAAGATATATGTAAAGACTATTCTTGGTTTGTTCGATTCTGAACTCAACATGTTAGTTGAGAGAGCTGATCACATTGGCCTCTGTACAATGTAGGAGACGGGCTGACACCTGCGATTGTGAGAAGGTGTCCTGTGTTTATACTTATGATAATGTATAATCTACTGTGTGAAGCTCGGTTACAACAAGTCTGACCTGTAGTGAAATCCTGATTAATAACAATAATGCTCAGGGGGGCACGGAGTCACATCGGCTGCTTTAAGGGATTCGTTAATTAGCTCATGTTAATTAGGTTTCTGGTTACAGGTGTATTGTTAGAGTAATATGAGCAGGAGGGAGGACCTCCTCTTCTACTGTATATAAGACTTGTATTTTGGTTCTAATAAACAGTCCATGTTCAGCAACTAAACAAGTATTGTCTTGTTTTGTGAGCGGTTGGAATATCTGATATCCATATTCAGACTGGGAGGAAGCGGTATATGACGAAAGCACTCAAGCAGAGTGTGGGACATTTCGTTACAGATTATAGCTGACAACACCGGGTGGTGATCCATTGCTAACCAGCAACACTAGGTAGGGATCCGGTGATAGCTGGCAAAACCAGGTAGTAATCCAGTGATAACACCGGGTAGGGATCCATTTATAGCCAGCAAAACCATGATTCAGTTATAGCTGGAAACACCAGGCAGTGATCCAGTGCTACCCAGCTACACCAGGTAGGCATCTGGTGATAACCAGCATCAATGGGTACAGAACTGGTGCCAGTAGGCAAAACTAGGTAGTGATTTGGTGATTGCCAGCAACACCAGAAATAGAGCAGGAGCCAGTGGGCAGCACCTGGTAGGGATCTGGTGATAACCAGCAACACAAATACAGAACCGGTGCCAGTCAACTACCGGTTAGTGATTGGGTGATAACCAGCAATACCGGGCAGGGATTCAGTAAAAGCCAGCAATGCTAAATATTGAACCAGTGGTAGCCAGCAACACTGGGTAGGTATCCAGTAACAACACTGGGTAATGATTCAGTGCTAACCAGCAATACTGGGTAGGCAACTGGTAATAACTGGCAACACCATGTAGCGAACCGGTACCATTTGTTAACACTGGGTAGGGATTCAGTAATAGGTGACAACACCAAGTAAGTATTTGGTGACAGTAGTTGTGATCCAGTGATAATCAGCGAAATCGGGTAGGTATCTGGTAATAACCAGCAACACTGTGTATACAGTAGAACCAGTGCCAGTTAGCAACAATGGGTAGGTATCCATTGACAACACCGGGTAGTATTGCAGGGAACCTTCTGGTGAGAAACAGCAACACTGGGTATGGATCAGGTGATAAGCGGCAACACCAAGTGAGGATCCAGTGAGAACATGTACCAGTTGACAACACCAGGTAGGGATCCAGTGGTAGTCGACATTACTGGGTGGTGATACGGTGATAGCTGACAACACCTGGTATTGATACTGTGATGGCTGACAACACCAGTTAGGGATTCGGTGATAGCTGACAACATCAGGTAAGTAACTGGTGACAACACTGGGTAGTGATTCGGTGACAGACAGCAAAATTTTATAGTGATAACCGGCAACACCAGGTACAGAATTGGCTAGGGATCTATTTATAGCTGGCAAAACCGTGATGCTGGTATAGCTGGCACAACCAGGATTTGGTTATAGGTGGCAACACTAGGTAGTGATCAGGTGCTTACCTGCCACACCAGGTAGGTAAGTAAGTGGTAGTGGTAACCAACAACACCAGGTGAGGGATCCAGTGATAGCCAACACCAGGTAGGCATCTGGTAAAAACCAGCAACAATTGGTAAGCATCTGGAAATAGCCGTCAACGCAGGGTAAGGCATTCTGTGACAACTGCAAACACTGGGTAGCGATCCAGTGACAACACTGGGTAATGTCCCATTGATAACCAACAACACCGGGTGGTGATCCAGTGCTAACCAGCAACACTAGGTAGGGATCCAGTGATAGCTGGCAAAACCAGGTAGTAATCCAGTGATAACACCGGGTAGGGATTCATTTAAAGCCAGCAAAACCATGATTCAGTTATAGCTGGCAACACCAGGCAGTGATCCAGTGCTACCCAGCTACACCAGGTAGGCATCTGGTGATAACCAGCAACACTGGGTACAGAACTGGTGCCAGTAGGCAAAACTAGGTAGTGATTTGGTGATTGCCAGCAACACCAGAAATAGAACAGGAGCCAGTCGGCAGCACCTGGTAGGGATCTGGTGATAACCAGCAACACAAATACAGAACCGGTGCCAGTCAACTACCGGTTAGTGATTGGGTGATAACCAGTAATACTGGGCAGGGATTCAGTGAAAGCCAGCAATGCTAAATATTGATCTAGTGGTAGCCAGCAACACCAGGTAGCTATTCAGTAACAACACTGGGTAATGATTCAGTGCTAACCAGCAATACTGGGTAGGCAACTGGTAATAACTGGCAACACCATGTAGCGAACCGGTACCATTTGTTAACACTGGGTAAGGATTCAGTGATAGGTGACAACACCAAGTAAGTATTTGGTGACAGTAGTTGTGATCCAGTGATAATCAGCAAAATCGAGTAGGTATCTGGTAATAACCAGCAACACTGTGTATACAGTAGAACCAGTGCCAGTTAGCAACAATGGGTAGGTATACATTGACAACACCAGGTAGTATTGCAGGAAACCTTCTGGTGAGAAACAGCAACACTGGGTATGGATCAGGTGATAACCGGCAACACCAAGTGAGGATCCAGTGAGAACATGTACCAGTTGACAACACCAGGTAGGGATCCGGTGATAGTCGACATTACTGGGTGGTGATACGGTGATACAGTGATAGCTGACAACACCTGGTATTGATACTGTGATGGCTGACAACACCAGTTAGGGATTCGGTGACAGCTGGCATCAGGTAAGTAACTGGTGACAACAATGGGTAGTGATTCCGTGACAGACAGCAAAATTTTATAGTGATAACCGGCAACACCAGGTACAGAATTGGCTAGGGATCTATTTATAGCTGGCAAAACCGTGATGCGGGTATAGCTGGCACAACCATGATTTGGTTATAGGTGGCAACACTGGGTAGTGATCAGGTGCTTACCTGCCACACCAGGTAGGTAAGTAAGTGGTAGTGGTAACCAGCAACACCAGGTGAAGGATCCAGTGATAGCCAACAACACCAGGTAGGCATCTTGTGATAACCGGCAACACTTGGTAAGTATCTGGAAATAGCCGTCAACGCAGGGTAAGGCATTCTGTGACAACTGCCAACACTGGGTAGGGATCCAGTGACAACACTGGGTAATGACCCATTGATAACCAACAACACTTGGTAGGAATCTGGTGATAGCCAACAAACCCGGATAGCGATCTGGTGATAATTGGCAACGTTGGGTAGGGATCTGGGGATAGCAAGCAAGACTGGGCTGGCATACATGGAAAATCAGCAACACCAGATGAGGATCTGGTGACAACACCAGGTGGTGATCTATTCCTAACCGGCAACATCATGTAGGCATCCGTTGATAATCGGCAACACTGGGAACAGAACCGTTGCTAATTGCAACACCAAGTAGGGATCACCAATACCAAGTGATAATGACCACACTGGGTAGGGATCTGGTGATAGCAGGCATAACCGGGTAGTGATCTATTGATATTGGGCAACACTAAGTAGAGATTCTAGAACAGTGGCAGGTAGTGATCCAGTGATAAATGGCAACATCAGGTAGGGATCTGGTAATAGCCAGCAACACTGGTAGTGATCCAATAATAGCTGGCAACACCAGGTAGTGATCCGGTGATTATCCACAATACCAGGTGGAGATCTGACGATAGCCAGCAACACTGGTTAGTGATCTTGTGATAGCTGGCAACACAGGGTAGGAATCCAATAACAACACTGGGTAATAGTTCACTAATAACTGGCAGCACCGGCATTTGGAAAAGGTAGAAACACCACATAGTGATCCAGTGACAGCCATCAACACCAGGTAGGGATGCGGAGATAGCTAGCAGCACCGGGTAGTAATCTGGTGATACCCGGCAACACCGGGTAGTGATCCGGTGACAACACTCGGTAGTGATCTGGTACTAGCTGGTAAAACCAGGTAGGGATTCTTTTATAGCTGGCAACACCATTTGGGTATCTGTGACAACACCTGGTAGTGATCTGGTGAGAGCTGTCAACACTGGGTTGTGATCCAGTAATAGTCGGCATTACTGTGTAGGTATCTGGTGTCAACACCAGGTAGTGATCCATTGATAGCCGGCAACATTGGATAGGGATCCTGTGCTAAGCAGCAACACCAGGTAGGGATTGATGACAACCAACACCTGATAGGGAACAGCATGGCAAAGGGCAAGGGCACTGGCTCCCTAAGCAAAGAAATATAAGTCCCTATGCATGAGGTGTTGCTTTAGTACTAATTGGGTGGGCATCTGGTGGGCATATTTGAAATTATTTAAACCAAAAAAGTAATGCTAGGTATAAGCAGGTAAATCTCTTCATTTTGATATGGTTTTCCTAATTGTATTGCAATGACCCTTGATCTCACAAGCAGCTTTAGTGGCAAGTGGTACATTTTTGGCAAAAGAACAGTGTATTGAGGAGGAGCCATTTTGGTAAAAATAGGTCTGCAGTTATATTTGCAAAAGCAGAAGCCAAAAAAAAACAGCAGAAACCAAATCTGGCCACAAGCATTAAAATACTTTTTTTACCGTCTCAGATAAACGGAGCCTTTTGTTTAATGGTAAGGCAGCCTTTTAATTTTTAATTGGCTGCCAGCGCAGGTTTTAGCAGAGCCTCATAATTTTTTATTCTTTATTAACAAAGCGCACCGCAATGCACAGATAGGCCATGTTTGTGCTCTGGCGAGAATAGCGCTGTAATGCTGACCCTGACCCTGTTTTGCACATTACTTCAACGTGTAGATATGAATCTGTTGTTTAAGGCAATCTGTTATGAGCAGGGCTGGTGCAAGGATTTTTTACACCCTAGGTGAAACCTAATTTTGTCGTCCCCATTGGCTTCACCCCTGACTCCACCCCCTTTGCCCTGCCCATGTGCCAGTAGGTGGCGTATACAGGAAGCATCGGCTTTGCTTCCTCTAGCGCTGTCTCGAGTGCTGGGCCTCTAGTTACACAGCTGGTTGCACGGAGACTGAGTAAGTTACGCGATGCAGCCTGCAGAGCATGCAGACGTGGAGGGAAACCAGCGGCCGGATGCCCCTAGGCAGCAGTGTGCCCTAGGTGGCTGCCTAGTTTGCCTAGTGGTAGCATCGGCCCTGGTTATGAGAGAACAGAGGTCTGTGTTGACCTGCTTTTGTTTGCTTTATGCCTGTTTTGCACTTCCATACAAGTCAATGGGAAAGCAAAGTCAATGCACTGGTCAGACCTTACCCTAGCAAGCACTAAATAAAGTGCTGACAGTATGGAGAACATTGACAATGAGGAGAAGTGTATTACATCACTTAAAGCAGAGTTCCACTCATTTGTAAGTTTATTAAAAGTCAGCAGCTACAAAAAGTGTAGCTGCTGACTTTTAATAAACAGACACTCACCTGACCCACAGTCCAGAGATGCGGCTGCCCGAAGCCTCACTTCTCTCCTCCTCCTCTTGCAGCTTCACAGCCAGGTACGCACTGTGCATGTGGGAGGCACGCTGCGCTCTCTTAGTGGCCAGGCAATCTTTTGGGACCTTTGACGTGTCCCAGAAGATTGCAGAGAGGGAGGGGCCACCTAGGGGGAGAGGAGGAGTCGCCTAGGCAGTGAGGTGATGGAGGCAGGAAGTGGGACAGGAAGTACCTGTCAAAACTAGGTACCCCCCCCCCCAAAAAAGTGACATGCCAAATGTGGCATGCAAGGGGGCGAGGAGTGCTTAAAGCGGAAGTTTCACTTTTGGGTGTAACTCCGCTTTAACAGTACTGTTAATGGTGAACAGGGTAGTGCATTGTTGGTCTCTGATTATTTTGTTTCCAGGGGTAACTGTAAAGGTGATGATAAACCTAAAAGACAGTTTGTGATAGCTGATGCTGATACATGTTATAAGATGAACACTGCAGCAGAAATAGGCCCCCTACAGGTTCAGGAGGGTGGTTTGGGAAAAGACTTTACGCAGCTAAGCTTGGACATAGAGATCAAATGTGTAATGGGACTATGCCCCCTACAGCTCCAAGACAGTAGTTTTGGGAGAGGTTTTCTAAAATCCAGGACAAGCGAGGAAAGTGAGAGTGCACCCAGGAACCCAAGGCAAAAGAAAGGTTGAAGGGTTAGCAAAGTGATCAGAGGGCGCATGTGGAAGCGCACGCAGAAGAAAATTGTCTCAGAAGAGCCCAAGGCAGAATGTTAGTGAGGTATAGAGAGAATCACCAATTGAAGCATGGAGCAGAGTTCCCCTTTAGAGGTGAGGAGAAGTGATTATACGCAGGAATTTACCAAGATAGGTAGTAGCTGGTACAAAGGTGCCAAAGCTAAGGATACAGGCTTGTGGGTTTACCGCCACCACCTGAGGGGGGGGGATAGGTATATGTGACAGTGTTGTGTTATGTCATGATGTCAAAAGTGTTAGATGTCACTCAGGGTTCTCACTTATTCAAGCTAAACATTCCAGGATGTCTGTACTGAGTGGAAAAATTGGTTTTGCAGTTTTCTTCAGGATTAGTAATTCTTGGATTGGGTTCTGGTGTCCAGAGGCTTTTTAGAGATTTGAAACAGGGATGAGGCTTCTAACCCTGTTTCCACATGTAGCTATGTGGACTACCATTCCAATGAACAGATATTCTCTGCCCTGTCTGTCTATCGTATTATCCCTCTAGTGCCCAGTGTTATTAAACTGACATCATATTTGTGAGCCCAATCAAAGGGGATTGTGGGATTGTAGTTCCACCAGTTGGCTGTCCCCTTGCATGACTATAGGTCCGGACTGCATATCCCAAGGGTCTTTGCTACCATCGGGGAGATTGCTGGGAAGAGCTATAAAAGAAATCAGAGACCCTCCCCAGGCTCTCTTCTTCCCGGGCCTTGTGAGTGATGGATCTCTCCACACAGGGAGAGTGAGGTCGCGGCCTACCACGCGGCTGTACATCATTCCTACCCGACCGAGAAGGGGGTCCAGCGCTGCCTGCTGCTCATCGATCACCTGACCAGCACCAACTCAACCGTACAGCAACCCACGCTCTGTAGCTAATCCGTGATGCACCGATTCGTTCCGGTGTGCCCCAGGTGTTTTTTGGCCTCATTTCAGTACATGCTCCAGAGTCCAGTTAGTTGTCAGTCGCAGTTGCGGCATGACTGATTCGTGCCTCTGTCATGGCAAAATATTTTTCATTCATTTCACTGTCACGTACCGCGCTCCATTTCGAATCCTGTCACATCCGTGATGCGCCGATTCGTTCCGGTGTGCCCCAGTTGCTTTGGCCTCATTTCAGTACATGCTCCAGAGTCCAGTTTGTTGTCAGTCGCAGTCGCGGCACGACCGATGCGTGCCTCTGTCATGGCAAACATTTCATTCATTTCACTGTCACATACCGCGCTCCGATTTGAATCCAATGGCATCCGCGATTCGTGCCTCTGTCATGACAAATGATTTCATTCATTTCATCATTTCACTCATTTCATGGTAAAACATTTCACTCATTTCATTTCACACACCTGTCGCTTGAGTCAAATCCACTCAAACCAACAATGCATCGATCCGCACCCATCATTTTAGCCTCACAGGTATAGTTCGCCTGTCATTCCTCCAGGTCCAGCAGTCACTTCATATCGAATCCTTTGTGCACTTTCTTTTTTTTTTTTTTAAAACACAGCTTCACAGAAATTCGACCTCTGACGCCTCTACGATACAAAAAAAACCCCCACTCCGTCTTCCTTCGAAGTTCAGTCATGATCTCGATTTCATTCGTTAAAACCTTCGCCTCACTGCTACTTCCCCTTAGAGTCGCACAATCTGATTCATGTTGGTGTCATTTTATACACTTTACAACCGATTCGTATCAGGATTCATTACATACAATTTACAAAAGATTCGTATCGGTTTCATTTCATACGCGATACAGACCGATTCGAACCAGTCGTGTCGGCGGCACAGCAATTCGTATTGGATCCATTTCATACTGACCACAGTCCAATTTATATCGGGTTAATTTCATACACTCTACAACCGGTTGGTATCAGATTAATTTCATACAACCGATTCATATCAGATTCATTTCATACACATCCAAGCACAACTTCTTGCAATCATTGCAAGCAAGCATCCAATCACAATTTCTTGCAATCGTTGCAAGCATGCATCCAAGCATAACCCCCTGCAATCGTTGCAAGCACATATCCAAACACAAACTTCTTGCAATTGTTACAAGCATGCATCCAAGCATTACTTCTTGCAATCGTTGCAAGCACGCATCCAAGCATAACTTCTTGCAATTGTTGCAAGCACGCATCCAAGCATAACTTCTTGCAATCGTTGCAAGCACGCATCCAAGCATAACTTTTTGCAATCATTGCAAGCACACATCCAAGCATAACTTCTTTAAATCGTTGCAAGCACGCATCCAAACACAACTCCCTGCAATCTTTGCAAGCACACATCCAAGCACAAACTTCTTGCAATCATTGCAAGCACGCATCCAAACATAAACTTCTTGCAATCGTTGCAAACACGCAACCAAACATAACTTCTTGCAATCACTGCAAGCACCCATCCAATCACAACTTCTTGCAATCGTTGCAGGCACGCAACCAAGCATAACTCCCTGCAATCGTTGCAAGCACGCATCCAAGCACAGACTTCTTGCAATAGTTGCAAGCACACATCCAAGCATAAGCTTCTTGCAGTAGTTGCAAGCACACATCCAAGCACAAACTTCTTGCAATCGTCGCAAGCACGCATCCAAACATAACTCCTTGCAATCGTTGCAAGCACGCATCCAAGCATAACTCCTTGCAATCGTTGCAAACACACATTCAAGCACAACTCGTGCAGTCTTCGCAAGCACATGCAGTAATACGAACTTCTCACAGTTACTACAAATACATCTACAGTGACATAAACTCCATTGCAAGCACACATTTAAGCACAACTCTTGCAATCGTTGCAAGGCACGCAACTTAGCATAAATTCTTGCAATCGTTGCAAGCACATTCCCAGTGGCACACAAACAGCCACACATCACACACTTAATTGGCCACTTGTCTCCCATGGCATTTTCATACTAGCCACTCACTGTTTCCTGTCTGTCATTTCTCCCTTAGGACAGTTGAGTTCAGCTTCCGTCCTGCATCAGGTATGGTATTGCCACACGCAGCTGGCTTCTTCTCATAATACTATAGGGCTATACCTAGCCAGCGTCCAGCATTTCCTATCCTTATAGAATCCCGGAGAACCGTCTGTGTTTACGGCCCATACAGTAAGATCTCTTCTACGTGGCACCCAGAAGCATCAGACTATAAGACCATAGCCAACGGCAAACGCTTGCCCATCACAACTGCCATCTTTAGGGACATGTCAAAAATCATTGCAAGTTCCCCAGTCTAGTCATCCAAGCGGCCAGCTACCTGGCCCTTTACGGTTTTCTATGGCCTAGCGAATTCATCTTTAGTGGCACTGGCAGCCAGGTACTATATAGACACCACCTGACTCGCTTTTAAAACCATTACGTCCTTCAGCTTGCGGTCTCCCAAACTCAACAATGTGGACCTGAGGTCTACATTAACCTCTTTCATACTAACAACTCAATGCAGGCCAGCCTCCCCCTTGAAAAGCTGACCCCCATCAGGTCAGTTCTCCAAGACTTCACCCATACACGGGGGTGTACTAAGAAGCAGCTTCAGTCTCTCTTGAGAATGCTCAATTCTGCAATACGACCCCGATCAGATCATTATTTAGACACCGCGGCAGTAACAGACCTATCAGTGTTGGAGGGTTCCGTACTATGTGGAACGGTATATCAATGTTTATACCGTCAATATCGCCCTTATCACCCCAGGTAGTGACAGATGCCGCAGCCTCCACAGGCTTCGCTGCAATTTTTGGCCACCATTGGTTTACAGGACCATGGCCTCCAGAGATACCCCTAAATATACCTAGCCGGTGTCCAGCACCTTCTGGCCTTACCAGATCCCTCAAAACCATCTTTAGTCGCATCCCATACGATCCGAGCCGTCTTACGCGGCATCCAAAACGACAATCCATGAGTAAGGCCAAACGTCTGCTCATAACAAATGCCATCTTCCAGGACATGTCTGCTATCCTTGCTAGTTCACCATTTGGCCTTCTCCCCAGCCTGGTCATACAAGCAGCCATCTACCTAGCTTACTACGGGTTTTTGTGGCCAACGAGTTTACTCACAGCAACCCCGCCGGCCAAGTTTTGCGTAGACGTCACTTGGCTCGCTACCAAGATCATTTCATCCTACACCTTGTAGTATCTGAAACCCAGCAATCAGGCTCCAGGGTAGACATTCACCTCTATAAAACAAACAATGTCTGGTGTTTGGTACCATACTCGACCACCTACTGTCACTTCTACCGGAACAGTCAAACTCTAGTCCCCTACTACCTTTTCAGACCGAACCCTTGAATGCCTGCCAGTTCGTCAAACATGTGAGGATTCTTCTTCGCAACCAACACCTCAACCACAGTCAGTAATCCGATCACTCTTTCCGTATCGGAGCAGCCTCGACCGCGTCTCGGCATGAGGTCCCAGTTCATGTCATTTAGACACTAGGCAGGTGGAAGTCTGCCTGCTTGGCCCGGTACATCCCCAATCCTCAGGTGGAAATGGCGCACGCATTCACCAAACTTGCGCAATGAATAACACTAAAAACTAATAAAACTACACCCCTACCTGAATTTTTTTGCCCCCTTATTTTGGCATACTGTCCATCAGACCAGGGCACACTTCAGGTCCATTTCACGTTGTAAGTCTTATGGTAAGTCTATCTTGTTCATATCCATATCGGCCATAGGGCTTCAACCATAAGTAGGAAGGCCAGTATGGTGGCCTTAATTTATGGGGGGAGGCCGGGGGGTATTTAACCAGCCCGCTCGCCTGTGGTCTTTGTCGGTTTCCTGTGCGCGATACCCACCCTCCCATCCCCTTTTTCAGGGCATTTCTCAAATTCATTTCTCTTCACAAAATATTCATTTCTAATCTTGGGTATGCCCCCTTATTTTGGCATACCGTCCATCAGAACAGGGCACACTTCAGGTCCATTTCACGTTGTAAGTCTTATGGTAAGTCTATCTTGTTCATATCCGTATCGGCCATAGGGCTTCAACCATAAATATATATATTAGGGGTGCAACGGATCATCATCGATCCGTGATCCGATCCGCGGAGGTTGATCTGATCCACGGAGGTTGATCCGTACGTGACACCCGCGATCCACGGAGCGCTCTGTGGCCTCGGCCATAGGAAAGGCTGCTACTTCGGCCTAGCTCTGGAGCGGCGGCCATCTTGGTACACCCGGTGGCAGTTTAGCACGTGATCGCTCCTTCAAATGTAACATGACATGACACCGGTTCCTCTCTCCCCTCTGTGTACTGATCTGTACAGTGGAGGGGAGAGATCGGATGGCAGCAGTGCCAATACTCTGCAATGCCCTGCCAATACTCTGCAATGCTCTGCTGCAATACCCTGCCAATACTCTGCAATGCCCTGCCAATACTCTGCAATACCCTGCTGCAATGCCCTGACAATACTCTACAATACTCTTCCATACCCTGCCAATACTCTTTCATACCCTGCCAATAGTCTTCCATACCCTGCCAATAGTCTGCCATACCCTGCCAATAGTCTGCCAATACCCTGCCAATACTCTGCCAATACTCTGCCAATATACCTGCCAATACCCTGCCAATATACCCTGCCAATACTCTTTCATACCCTGCCAATACTCTTTCATACCCTGCCAATAGTCTTCCATACCCTGCCAATAGTCTGCCATACCCTGCCAATACCCTGCCAATAGTCTGCCAATACCCTGCCAATACTCTGCCAATACTCTGCCAATATACCTGCCAATACCCTGCCAATATACCCGCCAATACCCTGCCAATACCCTGCAATACTCTGCCACACCCTGCCAATAGGAAGATTGTGGATATTACAGTGGGGGAGATTTTTTTTTGTTGATCCGTGAGTTTTTTGATCCGTTGCACCCCTAATATATATATATATATGTATATATATGCTGCATCCAGTGTAGCCTATATCTACAGTGCATTCTGTGGTGCACTGTTTCTAATACACTTCAGGCGGTGTGCATCTAATACAGTGTGTACAGTTTCTACTACACTTCTGGTGGTGTACACAGTACACAATACAGTGCAGCTGTAGTACAGTTTCTAATAAAGTGCAGGCGGTGTACACAGTATCTAATCTAGTGTGTACAGTTTCTACTACACTTCTGGTGGTATACACAATACAGTGCAGCTGTGGTATAGTTTCTAATAAAGTGCAGGCGGTGTACACAGTATCTAATACAGTGTGTACAGCGTCTACTACACTTTTGATGGTGTACAGAGTAAAAAATACAGTGCAGCCATTGTACAGTTGCCAATACAGTGTAGGCAGTGTACACAATATCTAATACAGTGTGTACAGTTTCTAGTACACTTCTGTGGTGTACTGTTTCTAATACACTTCAGGCATTGTATTAATATTTATATTTATATAACAGTGTAAATTTGCTGTCCTCTCAAATTAACTCAAGACACAGTCATTAATGTCTAAACTGCTGGCAACAAAAGTGAGTACACCCCTGAATGAAAATGTCCAAATTGGGCCCAATTAGCCATTTTCCCTCCCTGGTGTCACAGGTGTGAATGGGAAGCAGGCGTGTTAAAATTGGTGTTATCGTTCTCACGCTCATATTTTGGTCACTGGAAGTTCAACATGGCACCTCATGGCAAAGAACTCTCTGAAGATCTGAAAAAAAGAATTGTTGCTCTACATAAAGATGGTGTAGGCTATAAGAAGATTGCCAAGACCCTGAAACTGAGCTGCAGCACAGTGACCAAGACCATACAGCGGTTTAACAGGACAGGTTCCACTGAGAACAGGCCTCACCCTGGTCGACCAAAGAGATTGAGTGCACATCTTCAGCGTCATAACCAGAGGTTGTCTTTGGGAAATAGGGGAGGGGGGTCAGCCTGTCAGTGCTCAGACCACTGCATCAAATTGATCTGTATGGCTGTCGTCCCAGAAGGAAGCCTCTTCTAAAGATGATGCACAAGAAAGCCCGCAAACAGTTTGCTGAAGACAAGCAGACTAAGGACATGGATTACTGGAACCATGCCCTGTGGTCTGATGAGACCAAGATAAACTTATTTGGTTCAGATGGTGTCAAGCGTGTGTGGCAGCAACCAGGTGAGGAGTACAAAGACAAGTGTGTCTTGCCTATAGTCAAGCATGGTAGCGGGAGTGTCATGGTCTGGGGCTGCATGACTGCTGCCGGCACTGGGGAGCTACAGTTCATTGAGGGAACCATGAATGCCAACATATACTGTGACATACTGAAGCAGAGTATGATCCCCTCCCTTCACAGACTGGGCCGCAGGGCAGTATTCCATCATGATATTGACCCCAAACACACCTCAAAGATGACCACTGCCTTGCTAAAGAAGCTGAGGGTAAAGGTGATGGACTGGCCAAGCATGTCTCCAGACCTAAACCCTATTAAGCATTTGTGGGGCATCCTCAAACGGAAGGCGGAGGAGTGCAAGGTCTCTAACATCCACCAGCTCCGTGATGTCGTCATAGAGGAGTGGAAGAGGACTCCAGTGACAACCTGTGAAACTCTGTGAAACTCTGGTGAACTCCATGCCCAAGAGGGTTAAGGCAGTGTTTAAAAATAAAGGTGGCCACACAAAATATTGGCACTTTGGGCCCAATTTGGACATTTTCACTTAGGGGTGTCATCACTTTTGTTGCCAGTGGTTTAGACATTAATGGCTGTGTGTTGAGTTAAATATTGTGTATATAAGGCTTTGTGTTAAGTGTGACACTGTTATTGCAGGATCACTTCCTTTGTCTTTACCCACTGAACAAAGGAGAAGGAAATGAATCATTCTGCTAATTTTCTTTCAAATTGCAAACCTTTGAGCTTAGCTTATTCAAAACAATCACCAAATGAGTGCTATAGTCAGGATAAACAATAATAGTAAAATTACAAATTTTCATGAAATTATTTCTAAAGCTGTTAGCTCTCTGGCCCATATGTACCCTGCTGTAGTGCAGTGGTGTACTGTATTACAACATTTATGAGACTGCTACTATTTTATTTATAGCAATTCCAAACCAAAAAACAAAAATGTAATATGTTGCAGCATTAATTTTTTTCTTTATTTTGACCTGGTGATCCATCCAGTAACACACTTCCTGACTTAGGGTGGTTACACTGACTCCTCCGCCATGTCTAAGGAGGAGCAAGAAAGACACCCTTGGACAGCAGCTATGTTAACCTGTGGAAAAGGTAGTATTAGATGAACTAGTAGATTCAGATAGACTTTACATAAGCACTAACAGATTAAAGCCTGTTAAAGCTAAACATATTAAAGCGGAGTTCCACCCAAAAGTGGAGCTTCCACTTATCTGCCCCCTCCGGTGCCACATTTGGCACCTTTCAGGGGGGAGGGGGGTACCGTCATCACGGTCTCCCTGAACAGGTATGTGTCCATATATTAAAAGTAATCAGCTACAGTATTTGTAACTGCTGTTTTTTTTTTCCCCAGGCGGAAGTCCTCTTTAAGCAGTTAACATTTTTTTTCTTTTGACCATAACGTTTTTACATAAATGAATAAAAGTAGATCATTGTAAAGACCCCTGTCAGTGATAAATGGTTTGCCTACATTTGCTTGACAGCTTGGCCTCTAACCAATAATAGGTTTACTACCCAGATCAACAGGAGGGCAGCGAAAAACAAAGATCATCATGTTAATGCTATTAACAAATTGCATCACAAATGTTATTTTTTATTTTGCCCAAAGTTTCACTTTAATGATACAGCTCTGAATATAAATCAGCTTTCTTTTTTGGGGATTTTTTATTTATTATTACCTAGTGATTCTGCCAGTAACAGAGGTCCTTTATGCCTGCCCTGGGGTGTCTTTAAAGTGACACCCATCAAATAGGACATAAAGGGGTTGATTTACTAAAGGCAAATAGACTGTGCACTTTGCAAAGTGCAGTTGCACTCTGCAAGAGCACTTGCTCCAGAGCTTAGTAAATGAGCAGAAGCTCTGCTGACTTCCATCATCCAATTATTTGCAAGCAAAAATGCTGTTTTTTATTTATTTTCCTTGCACGTGATTGGGTAATCTTTCAAAAGTGAAGTGTTACCTCATTTACTAAGTCCTGGAGCAACTGCACTGTGAAAAGTGCACAGTCTATTTGCCTTTAGAAAATCAACCCCAAACTGTAAAAAAAAGTTAATGTCGGTTTCATTCCTTTGTTATCCAAAACTGAAAAAACAGTCATGACTACCTAGCCAACATGCTGTCACATCAGAATACACTGGCCTGATTTCAGTATAATGAAATATGATTGCTTGTTATTGGTCACCATCGTTTCACGTTACTGTCGCAGATTGCACTGCTGGAGCCCATAAAATGAACATGTACAGGTATATTGTTTGTAATCATGTTGCTGGCTTTGGATCACATTGAAGGATGCAGCAGGGCAGTGAAATACTCAGCTGCCTGAAAGTGTCACACCTTTACTGGCTGGATGGACAAGACGTCACTCTATTGCTAGTAACATTCTGCCACATTTTTATCAGTCAGATAGGAACATCTCACTTATCCAATTGGTGATGGAGTGGAACATGCAAGCAGGTGACTCTCTTCACTGCACATTTTTGCAATATAGGAATGCTAGTGTAGGGTCACATCTCTGCTGGTGGGAAACACGTGTGAAAACATGTGCGTTTCCGACCCACAGAGAAATGCGCTGCACTTTAGCAGACAATGTGGGGGGAGCGTTAATTCTTAATACCACCCCCACGCATGGGCATCTGCGGCACATCCTCGCATGTGCCAAACTGCATAGTACCACAGCACCATGCTGCTTGGTGTGGCGTGATTTATAAAAAAGGGTCAGGGACATTTCCCCCCGCATTTCTCATGGGTAGGTCAGCCCATTGAAATGAATGGGCTGCCCTACCCATGACATGCATGTGCAAACTTGCATGCACAGATCTGAACTGAGCATGATCTTCAAGTGGATATTTGAGTGCACATAAACTCAGTAAAGGTTTTTTAACCTGTTTCATAATTATTTTTCCCAAAGTGTTTTTGGTCAGCAATGAAAGCAGGCACCAATAGGCATAAGCTCATAGTCTTAACTGGCCAAAAACTAAAAGATCACTGTCATCTTGTGTCTATTAGTACCTTAAAGTGGAACTTCACTCAAAAAGTGAAGTATCGTTGGTTCACTCCCTCCCCCCAGCCTAAGTTACGCGTTTCTTTTTTTGGGTGGAGCGAAAACCAATTATTATCTGTACCCACTCCCACTTCTGCCTAAGCGAGGATGATGCCTATTTCCCCATCTCCCCCCTCCTGCAGCATCCTGGGACACATCACATGTCTCAGGAAGCTGCAGGACCATTCGCAGAGCACCAAGCAAACCCACCCATACGTTGTGGGAAGGCAATGTTGGACTCTAGGCACTAGTAAGTACTTGATTTTTAAAAGTCAGCAGTTACAGTATAAATAAGAAGTTTTTCTTTAACCACTCCGCGCCCACGCTATAGCCGAGAGATGGATACAGTGCGGCGCTCAATTGCTGGGAGGGCGCCCCTTGACGTCGTCCTGTTTACTTGGACCCCGCGCACCGTCATGGGCACGCATTGGGGAAAATCAGTTTTGCCCGTGTCCCTAGGACACAGCCAATCACAGATCGTGCTAAATGGCCAATCACAGCGGCCATTTAGCACTCGATCGGCGTGTCCAATGGGAGATGATCTCAAATATAAACATATGAGATCATCTCTCACCGCATGTGAGGAGAGAGAGCTTCTGTGCTGCAGCTTGTGAGTGCCAACAGTGATAAAAACAGTAAATACAGTGCCCACAGTGCCATCGGTGCCATCTGTCAGTGCCATCTGCCATCGCCATCTGTCAGTGTCATTTGTCTGTACCATCTGTCATCAGTGCCATCTGTCATCAGTGCCACCTGTCAGTGCCATCTGTCATCAGTGCCACCTGTCAGTGCCATCCGTTATCAGTGCCACCTGTCAGTGTCACGTGCCATCTGTTATCAGTGTCACGTGTTATCAGTGCCACGTATCAGTGCCATCTGTCATCAGTGCCACATCAGTGTCACGTGTCATCAGTACCACGTATTAGTGCCATCTGTCATCAGTGCCATATCAGTGTCACATGTCATCAGTGCCACGTATTCGTGCCATCTGTCATCAGTACCACATCAGTGTCACCTGTCATCAGTGTCACGTGTAATCAGTGCCATCTGTCATCAGTGTCACGTAATCAGTGCCATTTGTTATCAGTGTCACGTGTCATCAGTGTGTTCTGTCATCAGTCATCAGTGTCACGTGTCATCAGTGCCTTCTGTCATCAGTGCCATAAGTGCCCACCAACAATGTCTAGAAGATTATTTTCAGCCGAGGAGGCATACAATATTCTTGCGACCAACGAGAGCAACAGGGAGCTCTCAGCTTCGGATTCCTCCTCAAATTCAGATTCTGAGTCTGACGTTGACTACAAGCCTGTCCTAAGCAGTGGAACACTGACAGCCTCAGAGGAGGATGATAGTCCGCCCGCCAGACAAAGGCGTTCTGGTGAGGAGGCAGTGCCATCCACCAGCACCGCAGTGCCATCCACAAGCACCGCAGTACCTCAGCAAGAAAGGCCATGTACCAGTGGGGTGTCACCTCAGTCCCAAAGGGTTAGGTCCCATGCCAGCCTTCCCTATTCCCTTCAGAACCTCTTGTGGCTTCCTCCTAATTCAGGAGAAGCTAACATTCTCCCTTTCAATGCCCAGCCAGGAATCCAGGTGTACACAGGACATTTTTCCCCGATAGATTTTTTTCCATTTAATTTTTACTGAGGACATGCTAGCATCATTTGTGGCCCAGTGCAACCTGTATGCACAACCATTCATAGCAAGTAACCCAATGTCCTATTATGCCCGTCCCTACGAGTGGAGAGCCCTAACAGTGGAGGAGATTAAAATTTTTTTGGGCCTCACATTCTGTATCGGACTAACCAAAAAAAAAAGAATTACGTTCATATTGGTCAACAAACAACATCTACTACATGCCCAGAACCAGATATCTCATGATTATGAGATTCCTACACTATAATGATAATATCCAGTGCCCCCCCCCCCGAAATTACCCAAATTATGATAAGCTTTATAAAATTCACCCACTATCAAATTATTTTTCTGAAATCTTCCCCCAGTTGTTACCCCAGACCGACACATATGCGTGGATGAGTCCCTTATCAAATTTACTGGCAGGCAGGCCTTCAAACAATTTATTCTCACCAAAAGGGCCCGCTAGGGGGTGAAGCTGTATAAATTGTGCGACCAAGCCACAGGGTATACATATGCCTTCATGGTATACGAAGGGAAGGACACCCATCTGTATCCCCCTAATTGCCCAGACTACATGGGATCAAGCGGGAAAGTCTTTTGGGAACTCATAAACCCACTCCTGGAGAAAGGCTACCATTTGTACGTAGATAACTTTTATACGAGTTTGCCCCTGTTCCGCAACCTTCACAGAAAGAACACTCCAGCATGTGGCACCGTAAGGACGAACCGGAAGGGCTTTCCTCAAAGCCTCATCAACAAGAAGTTAAGAAGAGGGGAGACGGCGAGTTTGAGGAATGAGGAAATTCTGGCTGTGAAGTGGAGGGACAGAAGGGATGTCTACATGCTTTCTTCGATCCACAATAATACATTCGTGGAGATCACCAGGAGGAATGGCCCAATCCAAAAGCCAACTTGTATCCACGAATACAATATGTTCATGGGGGGTGTCGACTTCAACGACCAAATTCTCGAACCCTACCTTGCCACAAGACGAACATACCAATGGGAAAAAAAAAGTATCAATTTATTTGTTTAATTTGGCCATATACAACAGCTATATTATCTATTGCAACTCCACTGAAAGCCCCAAACCCTTCCTTGGCTACCAGGAGGAAATCACCACTGCCCTTATATTCCTGAATGGCCCACCAGAAAACATTAGATCCGATGTGATTAGCAGACTCTCCAAATGCCACTTTCCTGGTAAAATCCCTCCCAGACCAACAGGCCAAAAACGTCAGAAAAAAAGTCCTTCCCAACCAGGCCTCTGCATAGTTGACTGTTTCCGCCGTTACCATACTTCACTAAATTATTAGTGAAGTATGGTAAACATAACCCTCACTTTCTGGCATTTACCTTCACACCCCTTATGCCTCTGTTTGCTCTGTAACTGACCCTGGCTTATTATTCAACCGCGGTTCTGCCTACCGATTCTGTACATACCTCTGCCTGATCTGGAACTGACCCTGGCTTGTTATTCGACCACTCTTCTGCCTACCAATTCTGTACATACCTCTGCCTGATCTGGAACTGACCCTGGACTGTTTGACCATGCTTTTTGCCTGCCTCTTGGACTGATCTTGTACCCTGCCACTGGACTAGTGGGATTCATAACACAGGGGTCTCACATATGTGAGGGGCTCCAGAATTGTTTTTCTGGATGAAAACAATTTTTTTGTTTTCTCATTCCTAGATTAGGATAAACACGGAGGCTTCAAAAAGATATGGGTGGGAGAAGCCTCTACCCCTGTTCTATCCTGAACAAGGCCCTACTTCTGCCTGCTGCCTGTAGGACCTATGCCATCATGTCTCTGCCTGTCGCATGAACTGACCACACCGCATGGACCATGTTTCTGCCTACTACCAGGATCAATATTGTGGCACTGCTGAAATCTCTGCCTGCACTGACTGTATATGGACAGTGTTCCTGCCTGCTGCCTGTACTGACTATGGACAGTATTCCTGCCTGTTGCCTGGACAATTGCATTTGCTGACCTGTCCCTGCCTGCTGCCTGGACCAGTGCTATCCTCCTATGGACAACTGCGCTACTAAAACCACAGGTAATCTTTTGTTTACCCTTTGCTAGGCAGAATGTATTTTGGGGTGTAATTCTTGGTATGTGCATGCTATGTGTCCCTAGAACACCTAACGGTGTTCCTTGCATATATTTTGGGGCATCATTTGTGGTATACATATGCCATGTTAGCTTTCCAAAATGGGGTCACTTTGTAGGCGTTTCAATTGTCCTGGTGCTCCAGGGCCTTCAAAAGTGTAATAGGTACTCAACAAGATGTGTAATTTATGCTCCTAGAACACCTGCTGCTGCTCTCTGCATGTTGGGCCTCTCTATGTGGCTAGGCTGTGAAAAAGTCCCACGCATGAGGTATCGCCATACTTAGGAGGAGTAGCAGAATGTATTTTGGGACGTCATTTGTGGTATACATATGCCATGTGAGAGAAATAACCTATTACAATGACAATTTTGTGGAAAAAAAATCTTCATTTTGCAAAAAAATTGTGGGAGAAAAAATGACAACATCAAAAACCTCACCATGCATCTTACTAAATACTTTGGAATGTCTACTTTCAAAAAGGGGGTCATTTGGGGGGTATTTGTACTTTCCTGGTTTGTTCGGGTCGCAAGAAATGAGATAGGTCACCAGTACATCAGGTGTGATCAATTTTTTATGATTTTCACCACAGCTTGTAGACTCTCTAACTGTCACACAGACCAAATAATATCCACTAATTTGGGTTATTTTTACCAAAGATATTTAGCAGTAAAAATTGTGGCCAAAATTTATGAAGAAAAATAATAATTTGCAAAATTTTATCACAGAAACTAAGAAGAAAAAACTTTTTTATTTTTATTTTTTTATTTAATTTGGTTTATTGTTAAGTTTATTTTTCATATTTTTCACTTATTTATATATATTTTCTTGTTTAAAGCTATGACTTATTTCTATTGATATTCCCCTACTCCAATTGAAAAAATTAATGTAAAAAGGTGGCTGTGAATCTTCAGCTATATAGCAGTTAACCACTCGTTGGATTGGACGGAGTGGGAGATTCGTCCCCACGACATCCCTTACAACCTTTGAGTGGTCTTTACCCTAATCTGTACCTCTTTCCTTCTAGTCTACCACTTCTCTTCCCCCCCTTTCTTCCCCCTTCCCCCTTTTTTTCCCTCCATATTTGTATTATATTCTCGCGAACATGGGGGTCCTCAAGATTGTCACGCTCAATGCAAAGGGACTCAATGTCCCAGAAAAACGAAGAATGTTACTAAACGACATGAGACATATGAAAGCTGACATAGTATTAATTCAGGAGACGCATTTCAGAGAAAACAAATTCCCAATACTAAAAAACAGATACTACCCGGCGGTATATCACTCCACCCACGTGGAAGCTAAATCCAGAGGAGTATCTATTCAGATATCCGCATCAGTACCATGGACGCTAGTAGACAAAAAGACAGACCCGGCGGGCAGGTTCCTTTTCCTGAAAGGCCTGATAGGCGGCGCCAAAGTGACCATAGCAAATTTTTATGTCCCTAATGAACGCCAGGATACTTTCATGAAAAAACACTTAAAAATACTACAGAATTTTTCTGAAGGCCAAATGATCATAGGAGGGGACTTCAACATCCCCTTGATCCCGGCAGAAGATACATCGACAGGCACATCTTCTATCACGTGTGGCACTCGTAGAGAGACGCTTTCGGCTCTTCATGCAGCACAGCTGATAGATATTTGGCGCCTATTTCACCCTGGGGAACGAGATTACACCTTTTTCTCTCGCCCGCACCAGGTGTATTCACGCATTGATCTCTTGCTAGTGCCACACAACCAACTTCAAGCGGTTAAAGACACGACCATAGGATCCATTACATGGTCTGACCATGCTCCAGCTACCATGCAATATGACCTTACTGACTTTTTCAAAGGACAAAGGAAACCATGGAGACTAAATGAAAGTCTTCTCCAAGACCCAGACATAGTAGCAGACATCACGAAAGAAATCTCACACTACTTCCACACCAACACTTTAGAAGACGGAGATAGTGGACTAGTATGGGAAGCACACAAAGCGGTGATCCGTGGAGTGCTTATCAAACATGGAGCAAGACTGAAAAAACAAAAGACAGCACAATTATCAACATTATTTAGCAAACTCCAAAAACTAGAATATGCACACAAAAGAACACCATCCAGACCACTAGGTAACGAATTAGACACGATACGTATGCAAATAACAGACCTGCTCCAGTACAAGGCTAAGGCAGCCCTCCAGATTTCCCGCAAAAAGATTTATGAATCTGGTAACAAGTGTGGAAGACTATTGGCCCAATCTCTAAAATCGCAGAACATGGCATCATACATCCCACACATTAACTCTCCCACGGGACAAAGAGCTGACTTACCCGTACAAATTACACAAGAATTTAGGTCATACTACGAAAATCTATACAATCTAAACATGACTCAACCTTCCCCAGAGAATATTGCAAAATATATAGCAGACTCCAAAATGCCCTCTCTTGCGACTGAGACACGTGACCTACTAGACGAACCCATAACATTAACAGACATACAAATGGCGATAAAAAACACCAAGCAAGGGAAAGCCCCGGGCCCTGACGGTCTTACAATCCAATATTACAAGACGCTACTCCCAGCATTAGGACAACACTTGACCAATCTCTTCAACGACTTAGGTAAAGGGAGTTTACTACATAACAACACATTACAAGCCCAAATAACAGTAATTCATAAAGAAGATAAAGACCCAACCCAGTGCGGCAGCTACCGTCCAATTTCCTTACTGAACACGGACCTTAAACTATTCACAAAAATTTTGGCCATGAGATTACAACAACATATACCCAGCTTGATCCACCTGGATCAAGTGGGCTTCGTTCCTACCAGAGAGGCGAGGGACAATACTACTAAAGTCCTAAACTTACTCTATAACGCCACAATGACGGACACACCGATGGTCTTGCTCAGTACAGATGCTGAAAAGGCATTTGATCGGGTAAACTGGTCGTTTATGCTCACAACGCTAAGACACATTGGCTTAGGGAACTCTATGCTAAATTGGATCTCGGCAGTATATACCGCACCGACTGCTAGAGTCAGAGTTAACGGCGTTATGTCAGACTCCTTTAGAATCTCAAATGGCACTCGGCAGGGGTGCCCGCTTTCGCCCCTCCTCTTTGCATTATCACTGGAACCATTCCTCTGCCATATTAGATCAAACCCAGACATTTCAGGAATCACCATAGCCAACACTCAGTATAAGATATCTGCATATGCAGACGACTTGATGTTCTCATTAACAAACCCGGTTATTTCTCTTCCAAACCTACTAAAGGAATTTTCCATATATGGAGCCCTGGCCTTCCTGAAAATTAACCTAGCCAAATCAGTAGCTATGGGTGTGGGTATCCCTCCATCACTACTCACATCTCTTAAAGCCAGTTTTAAACTGAAGTGGACAGACCAAGCTCTAAAATATCTGGGTACATATATCCCCCAAACAATATCGAAAATATACGAATTTAATTTTCCGCCACTACTGACAAATATAAAAACACTACTAAACACATGGCAGTCAGGTCTGCATTCTTGGCTGGGACGCTGCAGCATTCTGAAGATGTCCATATTACCAAAAATACTATATCTAATGCAGGCCATCCCAATACGTATACCCCCTGGATTTTTCAAACAGATACAAACAATATTTACTGACTTTGTCTGGGCTAAGAAAAGACCCAGACTGCCAATTAAGTTACTTGTCCTCCCCAAGTCATATGGGGGATTGGCACTACCCGACATACGCGCATATCACCAAGCGATACACTTGGGAAGACTCATAGATTGGCGTAGACATAAAGAGACCAAACTATGGACCCAGCTAGAGCAATCTCTCACCACAATTCCATTGGGTGGTACCCCGTGGTGTTATCAAAACCTACCCATAGAACTTAAACGACATCCTCTGATAGGCAACACTGCCCGAATCTGTGCTAAACTAATCTCTAATCCAAACATTTCATCCCGAAACTCGCCTCTCTATCCAATTATAGGACACCCTCTATTCACGCCAGGACTACAGGATAGAGTTTTCCTGAAATTGGGGGAAGCAGGTATACATATGGCCTCCCATTTTAGTGTGGGAGGACGCTGGAGTACATACGGGGAACTCTCTAACCCACTAGGGAGGTTCCGTCTAGATTTCATGCGGACACTCCAACTAGGTCACTTCCTACATTCCATCTCACCCCCCACAGACGCTGACCAAGGACTTACGACTCTAGAAGAACTTTGTACTGACACGGGCACCTTACCACATACAATCTCACTGATGTATAGTCTTCTGAATACACCTCCTACGGACTACATACCCCCGGGCCTAACCAAATGGGAAGAGGAACTAAACTGCAGTTTCAACCACACACAGAGACAACGCATACTACGTTTCACACACAAGTCGTCCATCTGTGCTAAAACCCAGGAAACAAATTATAAAATACTCTCCAGGTGGTACAAGACCCCAGCACAACTACATAAAATATTTCCTACTACATCTGAAGTGTGCTGGCGATGTCAAAAAGACAAAGGAACCCTGCTACACATATTCTGGTCATGTCCCAAGCTCTCCCGTTTTTGGAGGGTAATACACGAGACGGTACAACTGTTCACCGACAGGACAATTAAAAAAGACCCTGCAGTCTTCTTACTACACGCCACTGAGACTCCAGATAAGGCATACAAACGATCGGTCATACGACATCTGTTAGATGCAGCCAGAGCCTGCATACCCCTATGCTGGAAATCCACCATACCACCGTCCATTGACATGTGGCTGGGGAAGGTGGAAGACATAAGACAGATGGAAGACCTTATCCACACAGCACAACATAGGGAAGAAGCATTCTCTAAAACATGGCAATTATGGTCGATGTTTATATACTCGACGGCAGGTCAATCTTTGAGAGGAGTAGCTGACACCCGTTGATGGTGTGGTTGGGCATGCCGAGATACCAGCTTCCTAAGAGCAGAATCATAGATATCTAGGAACATGGATTTTTTGACCCTACATGTTCGCGAGATTTCCCCCCCCCTCCTTCCCCCCCTCCCCCCAGTCCCTCCATCCCTACCCCCTTCTCCCCCCTGTGCTACACCTTCTTCTCTTCCTTCCACTCAGTTTTCAACACCCCCTCATTCTTCCTACTTTTAATAAAACAAGAAAATAGAGAACCGGCACAATGGGAGTTAGTACTAAAAGATGAGATATAGTCACCGAGAGATACACAGTATGACACGCTACAGTCATATAAGCATTAATGTATCGTTATGGAAATAACAAGCTAACTGTCGATCTATTAATAAGAAATATGCAAGAATGTGTATTACGATACTGTATCTGACGTGTTATCTGATGTATGTATTTCTATGTACCTGTTGACCCATGAGGGTCGTGTTCTCCACTTAAATAAACAATTTAACAAAAAAAAAGGTGGCTGTGATTCGATTTAGTGGATATGCATGCTGCGGTTTTTGTAAACATTTGTGTTTTAAACTTCATTTTTTCTTTCTCTTACGGTGTCCCCGTGTAAATGTGTTATTGACTACTTCCTTACACATACAACTTCCTGTGGGTGTGATTAAGGGAAGGGCTGATTAGACACCCATGTGTGTGTTAGAAATCAGGGAGTATATAAACAGCAGATGTCTCTAGCTTTACCCCTAGTGAAGAAGTCAATGCTTTGACGATACGCGTCTAGGGGACAGAGCCTGCATATTGACCTTACATCGCGGCCATCTTGAGACCTATTGTCTCTGAAATGTGTTTTCAGGTTGCACGGCTTACAGTGTTTTTTTTGTGTGTTTTATGCCTTACTTTTTTTAGATATAATAAATCTTTTTAAACTGAGAGCACTAGATTCTGCCTTCCTTCTTTTGCATATCCATCATATCTGGTGAGATGTTTGGGGTTTTTTCCCATGGGAATAAGCGATTTGAAGGAGGAAAGTGATTACCAGCACCACGCCAGCCCTCTCTATTATCCCCACAGGGGTACACTGCTGATTTTATTCAGATGTGAGGTGAGCAGCCTGTGAGACTGGTGGAGTAAAGGACAAGCACTTTGGATTTTTACCATTGATGTATTGATTTTTTTAATTCACTTCAATCAGTCACAGATACTATATACAAACTTTCAGCAATATATGTTCATTAACCATTTCCCGCCTGGCCTATAGCAGAATAATGGGCGGGCGATGGTTCAGTTATTCTGACTGGGTGTCATATGACGTCCAGCAGGATAACTGCTGGCGCACCCGTGGGGGCATGCATCGAGGCGATAGGTGGTGCGGCGTGTCAGTCTGACACACCGCTACACCGATCTCGGTAAAGAGCCTCTTGTGGAGATCACGGCTGATCACAATGTAAACAGGAGGAGCCGTTGATTGGCTTTTCCTCACTCGCGTCTGACAGACGCAAGTAGAGGAGAGTCGATCGACGGCTCTCGACAGGGGAATCTGTGCAGCCCCCCCCCCGCAGATGCCTGTCCAGGACCACCAGGGATGCCACCAGACCACCAGGGATGCCCAGAAAGGTACCCCAAAAGGTTTGCCACCCTAGACCACCAGGGAGATGGCAATCAGTGCCCAGGCAGATGGCAATCAGTGCCCATCAGCAATGCCTGCTAGTGCCATCAGTGATGCCTATCAGTGCCATCTAACAGTGCCACGTATCAGTGCTCATCAGTACCCATCAGTGCCACGTATCAGAGCCCATCAGTGCTGCCTTTCAGTGCCCATCAGTGCCCAGCAGTGCCGCCTATCAGTGCCACCCATAAGTACCCATAGTGCAGCTTTTCAATGCCCATCAGTGCACATCAGTGCCCACCAGTGCTGCCCATGAGTGCCCATTAGTGCTGCATATTAGTGCCACCTCATCGGTGCTGCCTTATCAGTGCCCATCAGTGCAGCCTTATCGGTTCACATCAGTGAAGGAGAAAACTTACCTATTTACAAAATTTTATAACAGAAACAGAAGAAAAACTTTATTTTTTCAAAATTTTTGGTATTTTTTTTATTTGTTTAGCAAAATATTAAAACCGCAGAAGTGATCAAATACCACTAAAAGAAGGCTCTATTTGTGGGAACAAAATTATACAAATGTTGTTTGCGTACAGTGTAGCATCACCGAGCAATTTAAACAGCGACAGTGCTAAAAACAAAAAATTGGCTTTGGCAGGAAGGGGGGTAAGTGCCTGGTATTGAAGTGGTTAATTACCATTTTTAATTACACTTTTACTATTATTGATGTTTTTTATAGCGCAGCATTGTTTATTGATTATCTCCTCTGAACTAGCTGACACTTCCACCAGATTGGAGGCTCTCAGTCTTTTAGTAATAGCAGAGGAGGTGTAACTGCAGAATGGTGGTGGTGGTGGGGGGGGGGTGTTCTGTGGACGGTTGTGGACTTTTCATTGTATATGTGAAGCAAGGGAGGCACAGGAATACATGACAACAAGGATGCAAAACTGAGAGGGGACCGTGGCTTCAGTCCTGCCTGTACCTCCTCCATAGGAACACCCATAACTTGGGCTTCTGTCTGGGGTGGAACTACAGTCAGCACTGATGGTAATAAAAACTGTATTTATTTCCAACCACAGCACTGATTTTAACAGATACAAGCTTTATAATGCCCAGGGTCCCCTGGGGGATTTAACAAGCCTTTCTAACTTCACGTCAGAGTTCTCTCTGCTATTTCCTGGTTTAGTATTACTGCTTTCTGGGTCTGCTGCTGCCGGCCTAGGTCTAATGCCGAATAAATAACTAATAAGGAGATAATTTTGAAACCCCTTTATCAAATTATTATTTTTATTTGCTGTCTTTATTATGTTTGGGAAATGTCCCCTCCCCTTCCTGTCTCAAACATATAACAGGAAATGAAAAGAAAATCTCTTGGTGATTGAAATCGCCTCTTATAAAATTGTCATAGCAACAGGTGTCCCAGTTGGAGAATTTTCTATATCTTCTATATCTATACAGTGGGTATAGAAAAGAATCAACCCCCCTTTAAAATAATCACATTTTGTACTTTGCAGCCTGAAATGAAGACAGACACAGTTTTTGTTTTATCCAGCTTTTTTTACTCACTGCAACTTATAACATCCAAATGAAAGATATAACATCAACATGTCAGAAATATATTTTAAAAATGTCAAAAACAGAATCACTGAGTTGGAAAAGGCCACTACCTTCTAAAAATGACTTGTAAACTCAATTGGATAGCTAATCACCTTCTCAAGGGCACACAAACCATTTAAGCTGTGATCAGCTGTGGTCATTTTGATTAGTCCAGCATGAAAAGAGCTTTCCTGTAGCATTTCAGTCCCTGGTAGTGCAACTGAAGCATACAATCAACTATAGGTGGCAAGGCACTGTCAAAAGATCTCCAGGATAAAGTTATGGACAGGCAAAAGTCAGGAGATAAATACAAAAAATGAATTTCAAAGCCTTTTTCGATGCCTAGAAGCACAGTGAAGTCTATTAAGAAGTGGAAGGTATTTGATACAGCACAGACCCTCACTGGATCAGGACTTTGCTCCAAATTGGAGGAATCTGGTCAGAGAAGCTACCAAGAGGCCTACAGCAAATCTGAAGCAGTTGCAGGAATTTATGACAAAGAGTGATCATTGGGGTTGATTTACTAAAGGCAAATAGACTGTGCACTTGACAGTTGCATTCTACAAGTGCAGCTGCTCCAAAGCTTAGTAAATGAGATAAAGCTTCACTTTGCAAAAAATCGCATCCAAGGCATTTTTGCTTGCACATGATTGGATGATAGAAGTCAACAGAGCTTCTGCTCATTTACTAAGCTCTGGAGCAACTGCATTTGCAGAGTATAACTGCACTTTGAAAAGTGCACAGTCTATTTTACTTTAGTAAATCAACCCCATTGTGTGCATGTGACAACAATATCACAAATTCTCCACAAATGTGGCTTGTATGGGAGGGTTGCAAGAAAAAAGCCTCCTCAAGAAATACAGTCACGAGTGAGCTTTGCCAAACGTACCTTGAAGATTCTGAGGCCACATGGAAAAAGGTGTTATGGTCAGATGAGACTAAAATTGAATTATTTGGCCTCAACATCATATGATATGTCTGGTGGAAACCCAATACAGCTCATCATCCAAATAACACCATTCTTACAGTAAAGCATGGAGGTGGTAATATCTTGTTATGGGGGTGTTTCTCTGCAGCAGGGACTGGAGCACTTGTCTGACTAGAAGGTAAAATGGAAGGGGCAATATACCAACAAATTCTTGATGAAAGTCTGCTGCCACACATTGGTTGAAGGAGAAAAAGGTGAATGTCCTTGTATGGGCTAGTCAGAGCCCAGACTTAAACCCCATTGAAAATCTGTGGATTGACTTGAAGACTGCAGTCCACAAATCATCACCATCAAATTTAACTGAAATTGAGCAGTTCTGCAAAGAAGAGTGGGCAAATATTGCAAAGTCTAGATGTACAAAGTTAGTGTAGACATATCCAAACAGACTAAAAGCTGTAATTAAAGCAAAGGGTGGTTCAACAAAATTCTGACTCAAGGAGTTGATCATTTTTTCAACTCAGTGATTGTGTTTTTTATTTTTTATTATTTTTTTCTGACATGTTGGTGTTACATCTTTCACTTGGATGTTATAAGTTACACTGGGGGAGATTAACTAAAGTTGGAGAGTGCAAAATCTGGTGCAACTCTGCATAGAAACCAATCAGCTTCCAGGTTTTATTGTCAAAGCTTAATTGAACAAGCTGAAGTTAGAAGATGATTGGCTACCATGCATAGCTACACCAGATTCTGAGTGCTCCAGTTTTAGTAAATCTGCCCCACTGAGTAATCACAGCTGAATTTATAAAACAAAAGATGGTGGGGGGTCTAACCCCTCACCGCTCTATCCAAAAAAAATTAAAAAGTTTACCTTTACATACGTTTTTATTAGGAACTATTGTAGATATGTCACTTATCTGGCTGCAGACTATACAGAATTACAAATCTGTACACACACACACACACACACATTAAGTTCATGTTTAATAAAATAAAAAGAGTATCCACCATGTGCCAATAATGTTCTCTTTATTTAAACTGTGACATCATTTAAAGTCATTTTTGTACACGTTTAAAAAAATAATAAAAATCCATTGATAATATATACAGTAAATATTTAAAATAAAAGGTTTTTTTTTTTATATATTCCACTATGTACACTTTAATAACAGCAATATTTTATCTTTAGTCTTATTGATTCATAATAATCAAAGTGTCTGAATGCAGAATTTCCTGCTCTGACTATAAATACAAATTAACTTTTTTATTTTCAAATTTGCGATAAATGAAAACATTTACATTTGAAAAAGGACTGAGCATTATGCGCAACTCAGCAAGATTCTCTTCCAGACACTTAGATAAACAAGGCCCGTTATATTATTTCAAAGTAAAAAAATTGCCAAACCTAAAAAAGTACAGATGTTTCTCAATAAGTACCCCTGATTTAGATAGAATAATAAGTAAAGAACAATATTAACAAAAATAAAATCCTTTACACAATATTGGCTGAATAAAGTGAATACAGCTGAACTGAGCTAAGAGAAATGTGCTCTTTTCGTAAATCTATAGCATTTAAAGTGGTTGTATACCCTTATTTTTATTTTTTACCTACAAGTAAGCCTATAATAAGGCTTACCTGTAGGTAAAATGAATATCTCCTCAAACTGTACGATTGAGGAGATATTCACTTTGCATGCAGCCGCTGACGTCAGCGGCGCATTCGCTGTGAATGCCCGGCTGCCGGACCTTGCCGGGAAGAAGACTCCCGTGTGCATTGCCTCTCACAGCGCCGGAGCCGCAAACCCAGAAGAAATGCAGAGGGCAAAATGTCAGCTCCCTCGGCATGGACCAGGCTGTGAAACTGGGACCTCGTTCTAAGGTAAGTATTTTATAATGAGCTCATTATGCCTTTGTCTTTATAGGTTTTTTTTTTTTGACATGTGCGGGTATACAACCGCTTTAATATTAGAACAAATGTAATGATTTAAAAATAAAATTGTGTAATCTAGAATAGTTGTATCTTACTGTCTAACAAGATAAAGAAAACACTATACGATTACATCTATTGCATCGTTTATAAAATATTTGGTATACAGGAGTTAAAAATATTTAAATATATAAAATTAAATCTGACAAGAAAATATATATATATATATATATATAATGTTAGTAATTGTTGTTTTATTTTATAAAATGAGGTATTTCTAATAAAAATACTATAAATAGGTAGCTGAAATTTAAATGGCCTGACTTGACCTTTTTTTGCCAGGAACAATTTTAATGGGAAACTGCAAGCAAATCCAGCAAAAGTAAAATAAGTGTGGTGGACAAATGATGTACTTAGTCCCTGATACTGCTGTTCAAACTGAGCAGCAGACCTTTCTGTAATATATGTTGGAAATCAATAATTACAAAGAATGACAGAATCAGATCATCATGTAGAAGTAGTTCTCTTACCCTTAGATGCAGTGGCAGCCCGTCCGTTAGGAGAGCCAGGGTGCTGTCCCCTCTATCCACGTCCGCCACCCCCTATTTATGCGTCCAGCCCATTTGAGGCCACTGGGCGCATGAATTACAACGGCGAAGTGTTTTTTTGAAGCACCTGATTATAGCCAGAGGCTCTAATAGGCTTCAAAATAGGGTGGGCTCAGGGTGCAGGGCATTGCGCTATGAGCCCACCCAGGTGTTACAACAGCGAATGAATTTTCGCTATTGAAACACTGACCCACAACCTGGCCAATCAGAAGCGGGTCTGAGACCCTTTTTCTGATTGGCCGAGAAGAGTCCCAAATGGCCGCCGAGGAGGAGGAAGGAAAACGGATGCCGCCGCGATGCCCATGGAGAGCAAGGGAAGGGGAAGCCGCCGCCACCAAGCTGGGGAGCCCGCCGGTGAAGCCCAGGAGAAGCGCTGCCCACCATAGATGGGGTATGTACTCCAGACTCGACCGAGCGTGGGGGGGTACTGTTTGCCATCCCCCAAAAAAAAATTACCACCGGCCGCCACTGCTTAGATGGTCCAAACTCCAGCTGTACTTTCAGTCTTGCCCAGTTGTACAAGCTCCTCTCCTCTACTGAAATAGCTTACTCTGATTTCATTGTATACTGTGAGCTTCTGATGATGCTGGAGTATGTCCAGCATCATCTAGCCATTCCTTTCATGCCTTGTTGTCTCTGCCCCACCCCTTTCATTCATTGGATTTAAGTTATTTCAATAATGGAGTCTCAGGATACAACAGTAAAAGGTATGTACCACACAGCAAAGCATAGAGCACTGCACTTTATTGGCTGTGTTGTACATTACATACTCTTGACTGCTTAAGTCTGTATACTATGATGTACTTTGCACGCTCCTGACTACTGCACTTCCACCATGCAGAGTGGTCAGGAGTATGCAACAGTCCAGCATACAGAGCACAGTGTTACATAGTATGCATTGTGTAGCCCATCATTCACTGTGTAGCATTTATAAGTACTGTCCAGCGGCCATTTATACGTAACATACGACAGTAAAAGGTATGTGACATATACCACAACATACATATTATAGTGGTTCTGAATATGTAATGTGCGTGAACCAATGAGCACTCTTCTTTCCCAAGCAAAAATCCCCTCTTCCTCAGTAACCCCCCAAAAGCAACCATTTATTGCTCACCTCTGCACGCCTCTTTCATTTATTACCTTCGCAACCCCCTGGTCAGCACTCACCTCTACAACCCTTTTCTACAGTACACCTCTGCACCGATCCTACCCATCCACAGCTCACGTCTGCACACTCCCATCTACAGCTCATCTCTGCACAGTCCGGTCCACAGCTCACCTCTGCACACTCCCGTCTACAGCTCATCTCTGCACAGTCCGATCCACAGCTCATCTCTGCACACTCCCGTCTATAGCTCATCTCTGCACACTCCTGTCTACAGCTCATCTCTGTACACTCCTGTCTACAGGTCATCTCTGGACACTCCTGTCCACAGCTCATCTCTGCACAGTTCTGTCCACAGCTCACCTCTGCACACTCCTTTCCACAGCTCACCTCTGCACACTTCTGTCCACAGCTCATCTCTGCACAGTCCTGTCCACAGTTCACCTCTGCACACTCCTTTCCACAGCTCACCTCTGCACACTCCTGTCTACAGCTCATCTCTGCACACTCCTGTCCACAGCTCACCTCTGCACACTCCCGTCCACAGCTTATCTCTGTACACTCCCGTCTACAGCTCATCTCTGTACACTCCTGTCCACAGCTCACCTCTGCACACTCCCGTCTACAGCTCATATCTGTACGCTCCCGTCTACAGCTCATCTCTGTACACTCCTGTCCACAGCTCACCTCTGCACACTACCGTCCACACCTCACTTCTGCACACTAGCTCATGTCTGCACACTCCTGACCACAGCTCACCTCTGCACACTCCCATCTACAGCTCATCTCTGCACAGTCCTGTCCACAGCTCACCTCTGCACACTCCTGTCCACAGCTCATCTCTGCACACTCCTGTCCACGGCTCATCTCTGCACACTCCTGTCTACAGCTCATCTCTGCACACTCCCATCCACAGCTCACCTCTGCATACTCCCGTCCACAGCTCACCTCTGCACACTCCCATCTACAGCTCATCTCTGCACACTCCTGTCCACAGCTTATCTCTGCACACTTCTATCCACAGCTCACCTCTGCACACCCCGTACACAGCTCACCTCTGCACACTCCAGTCTACAGCTCACTTCTGCACACTCCAGTCTACAGCTCACTTCTGCACACTCCATCTACAGCTCATCTCTGTACACTCCTGTCCACAGCTCACCTCTGCACACTCCAGTCTACAGCTCACTTCTGCACACTCTATCTACAGCTCATCTCTGTACACTCCTGTCCACAGCTCACCTCTGCACACTCCCATCTACAGCTCATCTCTGCACAGTTCCGTCTACAGCTCACTTCTGCACACTCCATCTACAACTCATCTCTGTACACTCCTGTCCACAGCTCACCTCTGCACACTCCCATCTACAGTTCATCTCTGCACAGTTCCGTCCACAGCTCACCTCTGCACACTCCCGTCTACAGCTCATCTCTGCACAGTCCCGTCCACAGTTCACATCTGTTCCCCCAACCTGCAGCTCAAATCTGTACACCTACTCCTAAGCTCAGCTACACACATTCCTCGTCTACCTCTGCACACTCCCCATGCACAGTTTACCACTGCACAAACACACATTTACAGCTCCCCTCTCCATTGCCCCATAATTTATCTTTGCCCCCTTTACACATTTTACCTAAGCACCTCCCATCATCTGAAGCTTACTCCAATTCACAGCTCACACCTCTGCAGCCCCCATCTATCGCCTCTGCACACAGCCCCTACCTTATAACTCTCACCTGTGTACAAACTCCTTCCAACAGTCCTTACATCAGTTTCCGCTAGCACCACTTTATTACATAGGTGCAGGATTTTTTCTTTTACAACACAGTGTAGTCCTACCTCCTGCTTTGCCTGGGCAGCTCCAACTGTCAAACCTGTGGCAGAGGTTTTGGAGCACTTCCCTTGGCTCTCTGCTACATATCTGAAAGGTTGCATTTGGGAACAAAAGCCTGCAACAGCTGAAGCAACGCACAAATCAACCAAAATGGACCCAGGGCACTCACAAACAGATGCCCTGGGTGCCATGTGCTAACAATGCCCCTGATGTAAAGCATCCGGCTGGCCCCTCTCACCAACCATGATCTGCCTGCATTGGCTAGAACAGTGTTTCTCAACTCCAGTCCTCAAGGCCCCCCAACAGGTCATGTTTTTAGGATTTGCCTCAGATGAAATGGCTGTGGTAATTACTAAGGCAGTGAAACTGATCAAATCACCTGTGCAAAATAATGGAGAGCCTGAAAACATGATCTGATGGGGCGCCTTGAGGACTGGAGTTGAGAAACACTGGCCTAGAGAATACCCCATAATGACAGCTGGATATACAATAAAGTATGTAACGAAATAAAAAGGTTTAATTTTAAAGCTGAATTAGTATGTTAATGAGGAGGAATGGAGAAACCATGGAGGGCAAAATTTAGGGTACTATAACTCTAATGTTTTCCTACTAAACAACATGCCCATATTCTCCATCAGGTTTTAGATTCATAGTCTTTATTGGTAATACAATTTTTTTGTCCAATGTAATATAATTTTAACCTTTCAATCTCTTTTCGCTACCACTAGTTTTATTATTAATACTAGTTTTAGGACATAACTCAAAATTATTTGGATGTTATCTTCATGCTTCTGTACACCAGAGTATGTTGTAACCATAAATTATTAGCTGTTGTTCTATCTTCCTTTTCCTTCTTAGCTCCAATGTTTCCCCTTTACAATATGAACATGTGTAATCTGTCATTTTTTATAGTAAATGTAATAAAAACATATTTGAACTAAAATGGTTCCTGGAATTATTCTGGTGTGTATTGACGAGGTCTTGCTATCCTACTACAAAATAACTTCTATGTACTATGCTTCCTTAATAAATTAAGGGGGAATATTCTGAATTGAATTTGATAAATAAATACAAAGCAATTGAAATGCTGTACATCAGTGTTTCTCGTTAGCTTTCTTTGTCGCCTGTGTGCTCCCTGATTCATTGTCCAATAAGCAGGCATCCAATTAGGAAAGCTGCAAAGATTTTTGTCTTGAGTTCTGCCTTAACAAAGACAAACACCACACAATCTGTGCAGTGCTCCTGGCCTAGCAAATGCTGAATATTATATTATTTTAATTGCGAATAATAATGAATAACCTGTTGTAGTAAAATTATGTCATTAAAATGTGTGTGGAACCACCAGTGTTATATACATGGCTGTTGGACAGCTTACAACATTATTATTATTTATATTGTTTATCGTGTTTGTGTTTTAATTTCTCTCACTGGCGCATCTAAATAGATTCTGGGGCCATCAACTTGTAGGAGTTGATCAAGCAACAGAATGCTGGGATCCCACAGTCCTTTAAATCAAGACTTTGAACAAGTGGAGACACCTTTGTATGTGTAACAGACACACTACTCTACTGACACACTACTGACCTAATTACCCATTTACACCAATTCTTACTTGCCAGATTTGCATGTAGTTGCCCTTTAAATTGCCACTAAGAATGAATTCAAACATGTTACTGCTTTTTTAGACAATATAAAATTGTCTATTCAACTGGAATGTTCCCTTTTTATTAAAAAAAAAAATGAAAACCCCTTTAGCCTACCACTTTCTTCCCAATCTTTTTTTTTTTTTGGAGATTGAAGAAAGCTGACAACTGGAAGCACTGCGGCCATTGGAGCAGATCTCAGTCACCATGATAGCAGGGGTCAAGGTAATCATGGTTTGGAGTTTACTGTTCCACTTTTTAAGTTGAGTGGTATATGCCTTTTATTATTTATGATCAGAAACTTGTTAAAGCTAATTAATTAATGCTTTGTAGATTTGGTTGAATCTTTTTTTACATTCCAGAGGTTTAGCCGTGCATATTCCTATAAAAAAGATCTATACTAACTAGAATAAGAAAAGGAATAAAACATACTGCAACTGGCACAAGATTGCTAGAACACATAGCATTCAATCATATTGATGTAAAATAGTCCTATAAAACTTGACCTTTTCAGTGACACAACCAATTCAAGTGTTGTCAGCAATTATAGGATGGTTTAAAGGAAGCTAATCTGAAACAAAGTGTTAATCTACAAACATTTGTTTGATCATCACCTTTTTATTGTAATTATTATTATTATACAGGATTTATATAGCGCCAACAGTTTATGCAGCGCTTTACAATATATCTATACTGACCCATAGACAGGGCAGAGCCATGTCACTCCAGCAAAAGCTGGAATCTCTGAGCATGATACTAACCTGGTGTCAATCTGCTATAGTAAGTCCGTACCAGATTGGTGGGGGTACGGGTGGTAAGAACCTGTCATTACAGTACATAAAGTTGATTTGCACCTTATAAGTCTAACATACAACATTTTCTATTATATTATATATTTTAGCACTTTTATTTAAGAAGCACTGTATGTCTTGTTTTTTTTTTTTTTATAAAGGAACAAATAACGTTTCTAGATCAATCTAGCAACATTAAAGTGACACTAAACTCTGATTTAAAGAGAAAAAAAAAAACTTTATTCAAGTATGTGGTTTGTGAGCTCACGGAGGATTATACAAGGTGGCAGGAAAAAACACGGGGGTTGATTTACTAAAACTGGAGAGTACAAAATCTGGTGCAGCTGTGCATGGTAGCCAATCAGCTTCAAATGTTGTTAAATTAAGCTTTGACAGTAAAACCTGAAAGCTGATTGGTTTCTATGTAAAGCTGCACCAGCTTTTGCACTCTCCAATTTCAGTAAATCTCCCCCGCAGTAACAATAATTTAATAAAAAATAGGGCCATTGAGTGGTGAATGCAACAAGTGACAGTAGTGGTGTAACTTAACATGAAGAGAGCTAACTAGAGTTCAGTTCAAGTGTACACAGCGTATGGTCATCTTTGAGTTAGAGGTCTGCCTTAAGGTAGAGTTATCTCTGAAATCAACCTCCATCCTGTCCCAGGGCATTGGTAAGCATGGTACAAGTAAAGGTACCCGATGTGTAAGGCAGTGCCCTTATCCTGGGTGCCTAGCAAGGCCTGGGAAGAAACCACCCTGGGGTATCCCTCCTATGTGACACACATTGGCCCCCACAAGAAGGGGAACATGGAGGAGGTACCACCCACCCACCTCACATGTGTATGGGTTGTTTTTGGAGAATAAGGCTAATGTTTAATGTCACTTTAACTTAAATATCATAATTGTACCTCACTTTATAGTAATAGTGCAGAAATACCATGTAACCATTTCTTGTTCCTTGAAATTCTCAGCTTTAACATATTACTGTACATAATAATGAATAATCCAGGACATACAAGTAAAATCCCACCTAATAAAATGGTAATGTAAAACAGTTGTTCATCATCCCATGTGTTACATTAAAGTTTTTTCAAGGTAAACTAAAATCTAACTACAAATTGCAAGGAAGCCTTTGTGAAACTGGCATCAACATTCTATTGTTATTTAAAATTGCTAAAGTTTGACCCCAAGACATAAGGTGCTTAACTTAAATATCATAATTGTACCTCACTTTATAGTAATAGTGCAGAAATACCATGTAACCATTTCTTGTTCCTTGAAATTCTCAGCTTTAACATATTACTGTACATAATAATGAATAATCCAGGACATACAAGTAAAATCCCACCTAATAAAATGGTAATGTAAAACAGTTGTTCATCATCCCATGTGTTACATTAAAGTTTTTTCAAGGTAAACTAAAATCTAACCACATATTGCAAGGAAGCCTTTGTGAAACTGGCATCAACATTCTATTGTTATTTAAAATTGCTAAAGTTTGACCCCAAGACATAAGGTGCTTAATATATCTTATTGACATGCTGCATATTAGTATATAGAGGATGATGAAAAACCTGTTCCTGGGACAATTGTCTAAGGAGGGGATCCCCCTAACATCGTAGATATTTCTTCTCACCTCCTGTTACATACTTGGGACAGGAAGGGCAAGAAAATCTCCATAATGGGACAAACATAGCAAAAAATAAACGGACTTCCTCTATCCAAAACAATACATAGTTTTGAAATATTCATCATGGAAAATAAATACAGTACATGACTCACTTTTCTCTCTACTTTCCAGGAAGTGTACTCCCATCTTTCCCTATGTCAACTGACAGACACAGCTTTGAATACATGTTCATGCCTTGTCTGGTACTAAAAGGTTCAGTTACATTACAAAGGACCTAAGGCTCCTCAGAGTAAGTAAATAGATTCAATGTAACTTCTATAGCCATCACCCAAATTGTCAAATGGGACAACAAGTAGAAGCAATCAGTAAGCTACTAATATTATGGGTTTTATGAACCTGTTATTTGCCCATTCAGGGCAGGGTAAAGGTTCACTGGTTAGAAGATATGGTAGGGAGCCTTTATTAATTAGCATGACCGCTCTGTCATCCTATTGGCTCTTAGGATGCCACGAAATTTCCTGTGTAGTTTCCAATCATACATTGGGTCAGAGAATACACAGGACTAGGAACTCAACCCCACATGACTGCACATAGGTCTGCTGACCAGCCACTCAAGCACAGAACATTGTATTGTGTGAGGTAGGGGATAGATTAACATATGCCTCCCCAAACCAGAGATAACAGGATGGCAGAGGAATGTGCTGAAGATAAGTAAAGACTGTTCACCATGTTAGCTATGCAGCAAGTCTGTGTGGGCAAATAAATTTCACAAAATCTTCCTTAATCTGAGTTCTTAGCCAACAAGAACCAAGCGAGCATCTAACAGGGTCAGTAGGAGTTTCCTTCCTGAAACCTGTATGTCCGCAATGCCTAAATGAAGCACTAATCAGGTTGTTTCCTTTTATATGCATCTATGGTTTGACTCTTTTTTATGTCCTTTAAAAATATGTAAGTAACTGGACAAACAAGTTATTCTGAATAGCAGAAATCCTAATGCACATAAGACCTTGATGTAACAGATGTGTCTAAAACAAGAAATTCTTGTGCTTATAATTGTAAGCAGCTTTGATGTTCTAAACTGTATACACACATGAAAAGAAGAACCTGCCTTGCTGCTATGTATAACTTTAAGCATTCTCTTTCTTTTTGACTATAGTCCCAGTAAAGCTACTAATAGGTAAAAAATTTGATAAAGTGAACGAAGTGAAATAAAGGTTGCTGTTCCAAAAGACAAACAGCTTGTGCACAATGTTATTCTTCAAGAAAGCTTAAAGCCCAACTCTAGGCCCATCCTTTTCATGCCTTTGTATTTCCTCATACCCCTTGCTATAGGCTGCAAAAACAGATGCCATTGGCAGTGTGTGTCTTTGCACCCACTCCGATGATACTGCAGATGACTGGCCAGAAATACAGTGGTGGCTTTTAACAAGTTTGCAGCCAGAAAAGCTTTATGTACTGTATCTGTAAAATATATTAAGGGCTATAAGGGACTACAATGATATGTAAGGATGATGCTTGGGGTTGGCTTTAAAGCTGGATTCCAGGAATGGATATATTTATGTTGTTACAATGGTCAAGCTTGAACCAATACAAGTATGTAGATGTCATGCCTGGTCAATCCCTGTACTAGATCCCTAGAAGTCTCTTCCACTAAAGTGATCACTGCAAGTTTCCAGATCCCATACTGAGCGGATGTTCTGCTGTTTAGTGAACATAGGTGGTTGCTTGCTCATTTCATTAAATGCAAAGTGTTCTCTAATTAGATGGGGTGAAGAGGCAGGGCAATGACATCACAGTCTCTACCTCATCTCCCCCAGCTTTCACAAGAATCGGCCAGATATGGGACGTGAAAACTTACATTAGTCCAAGTTGGACAAAAGTAACTATACAAAAATATCCGAACCAGGAATTCAGATTTAAAATGTTAGTAAAGGCTAGCACTATCTATTACTAAAAACAATCCCTCCCCACTCTCCTCCTACCTATCCTGCATACCCCAAAAAGATCTGTGTTCTTACTTTTTTAAACTGGTCAGGTCACGTGATCCACTCCTGCAGGGAGAGCTCAACAACGACTGAAATTCTCAGAGCCATGAAATCACCCATGGACTTCCATGGCCCATCCATTGTCAACACACCCTCCTCTCTCCTCCAGCTGCTCAATGACACAGGGGAGCCAGAGCTGCTGGATCACTAGATTAAAAATAGGTAAGTACACAGATCTTTTTTTATACTGGGTATGCAGGTTAGATAGGAGGGGGGGGGGGGACATTTTTTAAGAATAGTTAGAGTTAGCATTATTTTGCACTTTAACTATAACTCTATATTACCCCATCCATGCCCTTATGCTGTCATGCACATAATATCGTAATCATATAGACTGCATTACATGCGTCCAACACTTTGTAATTATTTTCACACATACTGTATGTGCTGATGATATACATGTTGTAATGATGTATAGATTTGATAAACTGTACTCAGTACAGCACTGAAGTTTTAATGCATTCCCCAGTGAGTACAGCAATATGCATCCTTCCTGGGAAAGTCTTCAAAATGGCAAATGGCCAGAAAGGAAGCGAGTGAAAATCTGCAAATGGGACAGGCAGAAATGAAAGAAAACTGACAGAGGTTCTACACTTCTCCTACTAAAAAAAGCATTTAAACTTCTGTCTAAATTTATTGCGTAAAAAAACAATAGGTGTTGTAACCTTTCCCCTGTCCCCATCCAAAACTCATCTGGACATACACCATGCAGTCAACAGATGTAATTTTTAACCATCACAATATGACATTTTGTCCAGTTATTTATTGTTCTCTTTTAGATATATAAATATAAAAGGGAGTCAGACACATGGTGGGGTAAAGTTACATAGAATGATATAAGGAATAATAGTTTAAGTAGGCTTTGCGTAGATGTAGTTAAGCGTATACCCATGCGATTGCTGCGTTCCATGTGCAGGCAGTCCCATTCATGTCAATTGGGACACAGCTGCTGCTCCCAATTTGACAACCATGTGGGTGTAGGTACATGCAGGTTTATGTCCCCAAACACAGACAGTATGAGTACAAGGACATGCACCCACATGCATCCGCACCCAAACGGATGCCAAATTGGGAATAATGGCTCTGTCCATGCAGCCGCTGCATCCCAATTGACATGAGTGGGACTGCCTGCATATGGATGCATGGAACACTTGTGCATCCTGAGCAGGCAAACATGGCCCTCGCATGGGTGTACGGCCCGTGTGAACGAGGCCTAATTTGAACCCATGCATTGTCCATGCAGGTTCGCTTTAAAGGCTCATTCATACATGCAGAAAGAACAGTACACTGTGAAAAATTAGCATACAAAAATTAGAAAAAATGTATTATGTGAAAATATTAGTGCATCTCTGCTTTCTGCAGTGACAGGTATTTGGGTACACTGATAACCATGCAACTTGAATTTGTTCACTAAAGACTGCCATACAGGGCTCAATTTCCAACGTATTCGAGTCATTGCCCCTGTCGGCACCACCAGGCTCAACAAAAGGGGTTGGGTGGAAAATTGTCATCTGAATAGCACCTGAAACTGATCGAAGTGGCTGTCAGAATACAACAGATGGCAGGGGAAGTCCATCTGTTTAACTCGTATGGAGTAATCTGCAAGATTTCTTTGGTTCAGCCCACAGGGTGAACAAAAAAAATCTATGAGTATATAGCCAGCTTTAGAGTCAGTGGAAGACATGCTGTACCTGTCCACATCCTGCCACTGAAATGTTGAAGTGGAGAAGAAGTGGCCAAGCAGGCCGCACGATGAAGATCTTGGGGATCAGATTTGGAAAGGGTGCTAGGGATGGTGTTTGATCTAGTAATGATAACTTTAGTAAAAGTACAGTACTTGTGAAAGAAACTTGAACAGTATGAATACAAAAAAAGGGCATTTTAAAAATGTTTTGCATTCTTAACATTTGGACTTGAAGCAGCTCTAAAAAAGCCACTTGTTTGAACAAAACTTTACAGTCAAAACCTGCCTCACTGCGCATCAATGTTCTATAACTGCATTACAAATACAATAAATATTACAAAATGTGCAAAAAGCATTTCTATTAAAAACATTGTTTTACTGCAGTTTAGTAGAACCACTTTACCATGGGATTCTGGCATTTTGGAATTTGGTACAAATAAAATAAACATCTCCCTGCAGTGCACAGCCTTTAAATGCCAAAAATAAAATTTACCCTGATTTCATCCAATTTCCTTGTTTTGGAATACCACTCAGAGATGTGAATGTTTGCACCTCATAGACTCTCTAATAAAGCTTTTTGGAGAGGAACTCATCCGTAGAATCCGGGGCATTTGGACCCATGAATTAAGAAGCTGAAAACACACTTGGTCCAACAGATCTAACCCATATCCCTCCAGGAGGTTTACTGGCATTGCTTCTTTGAACATTTTTGGCAGGGCAATAAAATTTGGAAGATTGCTGTTACCCAAGAAGAAATGCATCAGCGATTGCTTTTCCAAACATTCTTTCAAGAACATGAAGTAGTCTGCCATCCTCTCCATCAGTAACAAATCATCCCACTTTTCAAATGGAATTTTCAGTAACAGGTAAAAGAGCGCTGTTTTCAAATTATAGGAAGAGAAAATAGATCTCCACTGAGATGTGAATGAAGGTTGGAAGGTCTTGGCATTGAGGTCCCTCAAGCTCTTCATGATCTGTAGGCACTTCAGGTGGCATGAGTTAGAAGGGGCCTGATCTTTAAACCAGTTCAATAACTTTTGCTCATGTTTGGAAAAGTTAATTCCCCAATAGGAATTTAGATTTACGTTCTCCAGGCAGATATTACTGCCCCAAGGTTGAGCTGTTAGGAACACTGAATCTCCCAAGTGAAAAGCTGGTATTAGTCTCACAGACATGGAGATATGACAGCAGACATAATCTGACCTTGGGAGAATTTTGAGGATGAGTTTATCATCAAATACCGAAAGAGTAATGTAACTCCGCTCTTCAAACTGATACCTGATCACGTTTAAGCATCTTTGTATCTTCCAGTGGAACCATTTCTGGACAGATGTAGAAGACAGTGCATGATGAAAGCCTTCCTCTGTGCAGAAGCCATCACTGAACTGCTTGTATGTTTTAGCCCACTCTGACTTTTTGGCAGCTGCTACTCCACAGATCATGGAACCCTGAAGACAGGGTATCAGCTCTTTACACATATCTGAAAAAAACGGTTCCAGTTTGAGACTTTGTGGAATCTTAAGTGGCACCAGGATGTCAAAGAAGTCTGGACTGTTAATTTTATGCTGTTCATAAGCGCTGCCAATCTGAACAAAGTCCCCCCTAAGGATGACACCTGTGTCATGCTGCTTGGCTTTGCCCACCCTAATGAGTTCACCCACTATCTGGCTCACATGTGCTTTGCTGTGACCAAGAACATGTGGTGAGAGCCTGATGTGTTGTTCATAAAACGACTCCAGCAGATTTTTCCTGACTTGCTGCTGATGCTTTTGCTGGAAAGTTATGTCCCCACGTTGGCATTTCGGGGAGGAGCTGCAGCATCTGAAGACAATGAAACATAGCACGAGTACCAATCCTAACTTGATGAGAACTTGCAAGCTGCTGAATGATTCCTCCTGGCAGCTCCCATCCTTCTCCTCATTGCTGCTCCTCCTCAAAGTCAGAAACATGCACCAGATGCCTGTAAATAGGACAACGACCAGCAACCAGAAAACTTTCAGATTAAGTGAATACACTGGCATCCTGTTCCATAGGAAACTCACTCATCCCATGCTGGGCAGGGTGGGTGCTGCTGCCCTTCTTCCAGAAGCCTGGCAGCATGCAAAGTCTGGATCTTTGGGAAATCTTCAGTCTTTTCCCGGCTTGTGCTGCTCTGACCGTTATTCAGAAAGAAACTTCCTCTTCCGAGGAGGGAATAGTAATAGGAGGCTGCGTCATATTTTCTGTGAGCTCAGAGGAAATGCCAATGCGTGGTACCACAGGAGATAGCTGGGGCAGTGACAGTGCTTTTAGGGATCCCCATAGACCTCCTAGCAATGCCACGCTGTACACACTGCTGACAACTTTGCTGGCTCCAGGACAAAACGCTTAACTCCTTCTAATGTCAGACTCCTGTACAGTACTACATTCTCACTTCCTGTACTCTGCTAGACTAACTCATCTGTTATGGGTTGCTTAATAGTGTGCAGCCAGCTCACAGCTTAACTCTTTCTTTACCATTCAGACCCTGGCCAGATTGTGCACATGAAGAAAAGTACACACTCAGCATTGCCAGCTAAAGTCAAGAAAGTTTGTCTGGAATTCTTCAAAGCCTGTTGATGTTTTATCTTTACTCCTACTTAAAGGGAGAGAAATAAAACTTGTATGCTTTTTCTAAAGTAGAACTCCACTTTATCAGTGCTAGAGAGAATTGCAGCCAAAAGTGTAACTTGATTTATTTTTTTTATTATTATTTTTTTTTTTACTTTTGAATACCATGCATATACATGGCTGCACAGCAGATTTTTGCCAGGGATTCTAAACTCTGCCTGCACACGCTGTCATCATGTCCCTGCACAGCAGCATGGTGCCATCAACATGCAGTGCCATCCAGTGCGCTGCCAAAATATGCAGATATGCTGCAATTGCCAAAGTGCACCACACCGCAAATTACACCAGAAACTATTGTGTGCCCTAGCAGTGAAGTGTATTAATCCAGACATCTCAAGTCTCCCACGAGCCGCGAGAGCCTCCCGCATTTGGCTGAGGGCTCCCGGGCTCCCGCGAGTGCAGGGCGATCTCCCGGCTGTGCCTGTCACTCAGCCACAGACAGACAGAGCCACTCGAATGGCCGAATGGAATATGGCCGCTCTGTCTGTGACAGGCGGATGTAAGGTGCTGTGAGCTGAGGCAGAGGGGGGGACAGCTCATACTGCTGTCCCCAGTCTGCTTTGGCTGCTGCATGGGCACGGGTACTTTTTTCATCCGGTCAATTCAGCAGGGAAGGAGGGGGATGGGTGGAGGCAGTGGCGTTGTTATGAAGGGGCAGGGGGTGCGGGCCGCTTCAGGGTGACACCTGTGGGCAGCGGCATCGCACGATCCGCACACCCCACTGATCTGTGTCTCTCCCTCCCCGAAATGTTTCCCCTGGCTCTCGGCTCAGATCGGTACCCCGCCCCTCCAGCCCTCTGCACTGCAGCTCCTCCCACACTACTGTACACAGGATGGATGAGGGAGTCCGTGGAGGGACACGCCGCTGTGCATATCCCGCGCTGTTCTGAGGTCTGAACAGTGTACTGTATTTGTACATGGACAAATGCTGGGGGCGCTATGGGAGAGGGGACTACATAAGTGGAGAGGAGGGGCCTGCACTGAGGGGGATTATGCTGATGGAGGGGGGGAGTCTGCACTTAGGGGGGTCTATGCTGGGGGAGGGGGATCTGCACTGGGGGGTCTATACTGATGGAGGGGGGTGTATATGCTGAGGGGGTCTATGCTGATGGAGGGGGGGTCTGCACTTAGGGGGGTCTATGTTGATGGCGGGGTGGCTGCACTGGGGGGTCTATACTGATGGAGGGGGGGTGTCTATACTGAGGGGGAGGTCTATACTGAGGGGGGTCTGTACTGAGGGGAGGTGTCTATACTGCGGGAGGGGGTCTGCACTGAGGGAGAGGGGTCTGTACTGTGGGAGAGGGGTCTGTACTGCGGGAGGGGGGTCTGCACTGAGGGAGGGGGGTCTGTACTGCAAGAGGGGGGTGTGTACTGTGGGAGAGGGGTCTGTACTGAGGGAGAGGGGTCTGTACTGTGGGAGGGGGGTCTGCACTAAGGGAGAGGGGTCTGCACTGCGGGAGAGGGGTCTGTACTGCGGGAGGGGGATCTGTACTGCAGGAGTGCGGGAGAGGGGTCTGTGCTGAATTCGCTGACTGGGATGCCTCACCAGCCCTGTTGCAGCCAGACCCCAGGCTCCAGGACCAGCAGCCAGACCCTTGGCCCCAGCAGCCAGACCCCAGCAACCAGACCATAGGACCAGCAGCCCAGCTCCAGAAGCTGGACCCTTGGCCCCAGCAGCCGGACCCTTGGCCCCAGCAGCCGGACCCTTGGCCCCAGCAGCCGGACTCCAGGCCCCAGCAGCCAGACCCCAGGACCAGCAGCCTAGCTCCAGCAGCCAGACCCTTGGCCCCAGAAGCCAGACCCCAGGACCAGCAGCCCAGCTCCAGCAGCCAGACCCTTGGCCCCAGCAGCCGGACCCTTGGCCCCAGAAGCCAGACCCGATGCTCCAGCAGCCAGACCTCAGGACCAGCAGACCAGCTCCGGCAGCCAGACCCCAGGACCAGCAGCCCAGCTCCAGCAGCCAGACCCTAACAGCTGGACCCTAGCAGCCAGACCCCAGGACCACCTGCCCAGCCCCTGTGTGATCAGGTTGCATTTCATGAGCACTGGTAAGGCTGCATTCCATGGGCACTGGTATAGCTGCATTTAATTGGCACTAGTAAGGCTGAATTTTATTGGGGGGGGTCGGCACTGGCGCAAAGCCTCGCCTCCCTGAAATGAGTTTGAAACCTCCCTGAAATAAGTTTTTGCAGGTTCGGATGTCTGTTAATCCAGAGCAGAAATATGCAGGTCACCGCACATCATGTGAACAAGCCCTTGGACAAAATGAATTTATGAGGAAATGGAGTTCATTTGGGATTCTCCAATTATCTAGAAGCAATATATACTGTAGATCAGGGGTCAGCAACCTGACGGGTAGATCGCAAACATATTACTGCTCTGCTGGTCCTTCCCCTCAGTCTCCACAGCTCTTATCTTCACATCAGAACAGGAGGCAGCACAGTACTGGATGGAGGCCGCAAGGGAAAAGAAAGAGGTAATGCCCAATGCCGCACATCCATGCAGTCTGGATGGAGGGCGGGAGCTGCCTCAGTTAACCTTGACAGGTTAACCAGCAGGTGATTGGTTGCTAGGACGCTAGCAACCAATCACCATCTTGTTATTATGAAAGGTTAACTCTGATAACTGCTGCCACCCTCTGTCCAGTACTGTGATGTCTCCTATTCTCCGTTCTGCCGTACACTTGTTGTAAGGTAGGAGAGTGCTGCCTACACACTGCTGTCTGTTTGGGTCTGGGGGATGATGTGAAGGGGGCAATGAACCATGGGACGGCTGGCAGCCTTAGGGTGGCAAGTCCAGTCAAGTGGCCCATTGAACCACCGAATCAGCTCACCATCCATGCTCACCTTGTTTTTCAATACAGCCTCACCAGTGCCCATCAATGCAGCCTGATCAGTGCCCATCAATGAAGCCTCATCAGTGCCCATCAATGCAGCCTCATCAGTGCCCGTCAATGCAACCTCATCAGTGCCCATTAATGCAGCCTCATCAGTGCCCATCAATGCAGCCTTACCAGTGCCCATTAATGCAGCCTGATCAGTGCCCATCAATACAGCCTCACCAGTGCCCTTAAAAGCAGTCTCACCAGTGTCCAAAAATGCACCTGTACCAGTGTCTATAAATGTAGCCTCACTAGTGTGCATAAATGCGGCATCACCAATGCCCATCCAATGCAGCCTGATCACTGGGACAGGGTAAATGGGGTGTATGGGGGGGATGGGATGTGGGGGTCAGCTGGTGGTGTAAGGGTCTCTCATCTGGCAGCTCAGCTTGCACACCATGGCCAGCGCAAGCCAGCGCCCAGCCCCACAGCCAGAGCCAGTTATGCGCACCCTGCCTACAAGACTCTGGTCTCTAGGGGTTGTAGTTTCCTCTGTGCTGCTTGGGAGCTTGAGTGCAGACTACAACTCCCGGAATGCAACAGCAGCCATGCCCCCGGCTCGACTTCCTACAGAGGGCAGAGGAAACTGCTATGGGGGCCAGAGGACACTGATTTGGGAAGGGGGCACAGGACACTATTGTGAGCGGGGGTAGGACAATGCTATGGGGGGGGCAGAGGTCACTATAGTGGCGGGGGTTGATGTGAAGGGGGGCAGAGGACACTGCTATGGGGAGGGGGCAGAGGAGACTACTGTGGTGGTGGGGGGGGGGGGGTGATGTGAAGGGGCAGAAGACACTACTGTGACATACTATGTGTTCTTCGTGACATCTTTTCATTAGTGCTTGATAGTTATTTGTTTTTTTTAAGGTGCTGCCCCCCGGGGATCTTTGATTTCCTCCATGTTGTCCAGGTTGATCACAACCTCTGAAAGGTTGCCTACGCCTTCTGTAGATCATTGCTTCCCAATTGGTGGTGGGGAGAGTGAGGAAGGTTTACAGATAATGTTTTATTTCACTTCCACTTGCTGACCAGGCCTTTTTCTAACACTTCTTGTTTACAAGTTGAAAATTAGTATTTTTTGCTAATAAATTACTTAGAACCCCCAAACATTATAAATATTTTTTTATGTCACATGGTTTTTGCGCACTGGTTTTTCAAACGCAATTTTTTAGGAAACGAATTCACTTTGATTAATTAAATATATATATATATATATATATATATATATATATATATATATATATATATATATATATATATATATATATATATATATATATTTACCCCAATTTTTTTTGTAAAATATAAAAGATGATGTTACACCAAGTAAATAGATACCTAACATATCATGCTTTAAAATTGCGCACTCTCATGGAATTACGCCAAACTACGGTACTTAAAAATCTCCATAGGTGACGCTTTCAAAATTTTTATAAGTTACCAGTTTAGAGGAGGTCTAGTTCTAAAATTATTGCTGTTGCTCAGACGTTCACAGCGATACATTACATGTGTGGTTTAAACACTGTTTGCATATGTGGGCGTGACCTAAGTATGCATTCACAACTGCGCGCAAGCACGCGGTGACGGGTACGCTTTAAACCATTTTGTTTTAACATTTATTTTGTTTGTTTTAACATTTAAAAATAAATAATCGGTCTTTGGCAAGCAATGAATGGGATTCAAGTAAAGGGCCTTTTTTTTATAAGAAATACCCTTTTCCTTTCCCCTTTTTATCAGAAGGTGTAACTCTTCTGTAAATATAAACATTGAATTGCCTTTCAATAATTGATATGTTCCTCTGTCACTTAACAACCGTCCCATCTACTCCCTATAGTATGTTTTATTCATAACAACCAAACCACCCCCCTTGTCTGCAGGGCGGCATAAACCTGAATGACGTAACTTATTTAAACCACAAAGAAGGAAGAATGGGTCAGAACACATCCTTTATTATATCCTATAGTAAGAAAAGGAGGTAATGGACAACATTTTGAAAGAAAATATTGGCCACAACATTTAAAGATGATGTACTTATTGGGTAACTACTCTATCATGGAAAAAAATGTAGCACCCTGGAGTTTAGGCAGGGTTGCTCCTAACAAATTTACTTGCCAGGAGTAGTTATCCTGGTTGATTGCTAGAGATCTATTGATTTCTCCCTAAGTTTGGCCTTGTTGCACTTTTTTTTCTACCACTAGGTGGATAGGTACTTGATATGAGAAGGGCATTGCAAGGTCAGGTTATGGGTATATGGGGTATCTCAGCCAATGGTCAGGGGTTTTCTAGAATCCCTTGGCCTGCTGAGAGAGCCTATATATTCGGGTGAGGTCAAGTGATTGTGTTCTGTTCCACCTGGACGGCTGTCTGGGTGGACGTGTTTTGTACTATCCAGGCTGCTAGGCTGGAGATAGGGCCTCTCGTGGGCACATCTGGCTGCTAGGCTGTCTGAGGGCCTATCCAGGAGCAAGAGAGCAGCGCAGGGTTGGGTTTGCGGCTTGCAGTCCAACCAGAAATGAAGGTTCTGTCGGCCGGAGAACCTGTCGTGGCAGAGGGGAAGCTGTTGCCAGTATAGGGCTATCTGCCTTATTGCCAGAGACCACAGTAAGTATGTGAAGCAAGTACCGGAGCAGTATTCTCACCAACCGGGGACGGTGAAGAATCGGGAAACTTCAGTGGGAATCAAGCCAGG